>CM053272.1:58158505-58336676 GCA_028583415.1 Protea cynaroides
TCAGAGCGGATACCTCCCTTAGAGCTTCATCGGCTCTTTGCTTATGCTTATCCAACCTCTCCCTCTCCATTTCAGCCTTTGACTCATCCTATTTAGCTTTCTTCCTCTCACCTTCCACATTTTCCCTCTCTCTCTCAATCGTACTTTCGGTTAGCCTCAAATTATTTGATAATTGATGTACTTCTTGAGTCTGAGCCTCAAATTTTTGACAGCTTTCACCTGCCTTCTTCAAGAGACTCAAACTTCTGCACAACATTGTGTACAGGATTGATTAACTGAAATCAAACAACATCACGGTTATTCCGATAGTAGTCTCAAACAAACGACTGAATGGAAGCTTAATTAGAATGGTACTTACATTGCTAAGGGAAACGTGGATAGCTTCATTGAGCTCTCTCGGACTGCGAGGATTGATGTTCTCTTGATCCTTAGGTTAGTAGATTCTACTGATGAGTTCACTGACAATTTGTAAATTGACAACAATGTAGTCTGTTGTCTTTATGTCCAATTTGGGATGCATATCTCACCCTCCTCCGTACGGCTCAAGTCAATGTGAGGGGAGATGAAGGCTGGAAGAAGTATAGCCTGAGGAGGTCTTGGTTTCATCGCAGTTTTCTGTTTATCCTCTAACTGTTCTTTGGTCGAGTTCCAGAGTTTTTCTAACTTGGCATCCTTGACCTTTTCTTCTAATGAAGTCAGCTTCAAAGTGAGCCTCTTGCGTTTCGTTAATTATTAAACCCTTGAAAGGCTGGGGAGATTTCAGTTGAGCTGACCGAGGGAACCTCTTGATTGTGATCCCCTTCTGAGAGGTACCCTGAGAGGTTACCTTTTGCTTCTTTGAAGACTCCATCTTAGCAGTATCTTTGCCCTTCCTTTTAAGGGACCCCATGTTAATCTTCAGCCTTCCCACTGCAAGATATAAGAGGAACAAACATTAGAATCCAAGTCAACTATATAATAAAAAAAAACAAATCAAGGGACTTATATGACTTACCCGAGTTGGTGGGTTCATCAACACTGACCCATTGTCAATCTCTTCGAACTCGTCACCTTTGTCGGCTTAGTTGACATTGGAAGACCGTTCGACTCTTGCACGCAAGTTTGTGTCAGCTTATGCAGAAGGGTGAGAATAGACAGACTCAAGTAGTGGAAGACTTGGAGTCAGCTCTTCTATTTTAACTTTAGGGAACTCATCATATACATCATCACCACTCAAAAGTTCCTAAGAATCAGAGAAAAGAAAATTGTAGTTCATTAACTCGTAATGGCTGATGTTCACCCTGGGACAGATCAAAGGCGGAATGATAAGACTCAAAGTCATATGTAGACAACTTCGATCTTTGGTTCAGCTCACGAGTTTTAGGAAGCTCCACAGGTTACTAGTAGGCATGTCGGCATTATCAACTTGTCCAACGAAGAAGAAGTTTCTATATCATTCATAGACTAAGGATCTCTTCATGCTTAAGACCTCTAGGGCACCTACTCTTTTATTGAAATAGTACCACCTCATAAAAGCTTTCTTGGTGGTATCAGGCTGCACCACTTTATCAGCATTCAGAACAAAAAATATTTGAAGAGGTCGACTAAAGCTTCGCATTTGCATTGTCTGAAGAAAATGACGGATACCACCATTTGACACCAAGAGTTTGGAAGTAATTCCAGGGGCAAGTCCATAAGACTTCAGAATTCATACGATTTCTATTGGAAGGGGAAATCAAAACCCAAAACCAACATCTCTTCATAGACGTAGATTTCTTTAAGACTGGGGTTACAAGGTGTAACACCCCAGCCAACTGAGGTGTTAAGCTAGCTAGTGTTACATGGTTGACAAGAGATCTATGGGTATTTTGGTAATTTACCTACTAGATAATTAAAGGTAAGTTATTTTATATTATGTGATTAGTAATGAATTTATGTCTATGAAACATGAAAACTATGGTTAGGCAGATGATATTAGCATGTGGTTAAGTGTTGTGATTAAATAATTATTCTTAAATAATATTATACCTTGCTTATAGGTAAGGGAGAATGTATAATTTTTTTAATATTTTTTTTTTTTTTTTTTTTTTTTTATTTTTTTTTTTTTTTTTTTTTTTTTTTTTTTTTTTTTTTTATTTTTTTTTTTTTTTTTTTTTTTTTTTTTTTTTTTTTTTTTTTTTTTTTTTTTTTTTTTTTTTTTTTTTTTTTTTTTTTTTTTTTTTTTTTTTTTTTTTTTTTTTTTTTTTTTTTTTTTTTTTTTTTTTTTTTTTTTTTTATTTTTTTCTAATATTTAAGTAATTGATTTATAAAATTAAAAATATAATTCATTTTTGGTGTGGTGGTTTTGTTTTTAGAGCCTAAGTACCTTGACGTCAAATGGTCCAAGGTTCAAGCCCTATGAAAGGCATATTGAAGGCATATTTTGTATATTGGCATTGGGTGAGACCCACAATGATGTGGAAGCCTACTATTAGTGGAGTTTATCTCTAAGGATAATAAGCGTGAGTGAAGTGTATTGGTGGATTGATGAGTCATCCACTAAGGAGAACAATCATTGGAGGATGATAGTTTGTGGATGATGAGTCATCATTGAGGTTGAGGTGTTAGCCTACTATTAGGTGAGCTTATTTGCAAATGGTTATTATTGGTTGTGGCATTATGTAATTATGGGAAAAGTGAAAAGGTATTTCGGATCCCTAAATTAAAAGGGTACTTAAAAAAGGTAAAAATAAGAGTTTATGCATGTTCATACAATAGAATATTTGAAGAGTTTGATGGTCCTTTTACTTTTTATGGATTCCCATGAAGTATGGGCTTGTTGCACATGCATTGGGGGTATTACAGGGACATTTTTATCATTTCACAAAATAAGATTTATTATAAATATCAAAAGTGGAAATTACATATGGTGTAGACACAAATTTCTCACTCTTTTGGCTGAAATGATTTTAAGATGAAACCTTTAGTTCTTGGGATTTTTGGGGGAAGTTGATTTGCATATTGCAAGAACCGAAGATTTGGCTGGTTAATAAGTTCTTGGAGGAAGACTTAGAGGACTTAGACAGAGTTTAAAGGCATTTCTATTGAAATTTTGATTGATCTTGGAAGCTTAAAGTTGTTGAAAATTTTAGCAAGGTTGATGATCTTAAAGTCTCTAAGTTGAAGCTTTGCGGGATAGGTTTGGTAAGGTTCAAGCTTCATTAAAGGTAAGTTGGATATGTGTTTTTCATTTAGTATTGATATATGTTAGTTTTGGGGATGATCTTATAAGGTTTCAGACCTTGAAAAGAGCTTTAATGGCTGAAATTGTTTAAAAATAGGAAAATACAAATTTATAATTTTTCTTATACTATGCTATGTATAATTTAGAATAGTGAATGATTGTAATAGGCCTTAGAGGCATGCAAGCATGGTTTAAGACACATTGAAGTAGGTTTAGGACCTTCACAAGTCCATTCATAGAGATGTGCAGCCATGCTTGAAGATGAGCCTCCTTGGTTAAACCAAACTCATTTTGGGTTAACTTATTTTGGACTAGCAGGATAACCCCTACTCAGTCCGAAAGGCATAACATTTCGACTACAACTCAGATTTAATGATTCTTAATGTGTTAGAAAGCTCTTTTAAAGGAGCACATTTTATGCTGAGATAAGCATTTTCAAATTCGAATCGTAGCCTACCCAAATTCAGGTTAAAGTAAGCACATATGCAAGGAAAATTAGAAATTAAAAAAATTTATTGTTGGGGGTTTTTCTCCAAACCCCAAGGGGACTTTGTGAGGATGGTTTTGACATGGGATTTTTTATTGGGTTTAGATGTGTAAAACTCTACCCAAAGCCTTCCCCACTATGCTGTTACATATTTTAAGCATAGAAACTAATTTTTTCTTAATAAATTCAAGGAGGAATTATTGTATTATTTGGGCAGCAAAGGTAAGCACTATGAAGGGAAGTTGTTGATAAATGTTTAGGGATGCTTTTGGGGATCTAATGGTTAGATTTTGATTAGGGGTGAAAGTTTTACGCTGATGACCTGAGCCCGCCTAGAACCACCTTAAACCCGGTCAGGGCCTATCCCGACCTGAACCCTGACAGGGCCCAATTAGGGTACAAAGTATTTTTTACCCTGTCAGGGTAAGGGCAGGTTAAGGATATATATATATATAAACCCTAATATTTTAATCTCCCAACTCCCATTCGTTTCTCTTAAGGGTAGCCGCACAGAGCCACAGACCATCGTCTTCGTCGACGGCCATTTAGCTAGGTAAACTCTCTCTCTCTCTCTCTCTCTCTCTCTCTCTCTCTCTCTCTCTCTCTCTCTCTCTCTCTCTCTCTCTCTGAATCATCTTTAACTTCTAATTACTTTTGTATTTCAAATCTGTCTAGGTCTACTAACCAAATTTTAGTTCTATGTTGCATCTTCAATTTTCGATGCACAAAGCAAGCATCGTTGACCATTTGGGTATCTCTCTCTCTCTCTCTCTCTCTCCTTCTGAATATTTGACATTTACATTATGAGAAAATTAGTTTAAATGAAAATCTAGTAAAACATGTTGTCACCATTGGACTTACCCAAAATGTGGATGGATTTGGCTGAAGCCTTATTTCTAGATCCATCCATGGTTTTTTCTAATCAGGTTAAAATGAAAATCTAATAAACATTTTGCCATTGGACTCATTCAAACATTTTTGTTTTTTTTTTCTTCTTTCTTTCTTGAATCAGCTCAGGGTTGTGTAGAATAGTCGACTGGCTTTGGTCAATTGGCAAAATGGCTTTTGTAGAATAGTAACTTCAAGTTCATAGATGGAGATTTATTTGTATTTTTATATACATTAAAATGTTGAGTTCAGGGTAAATCAGGATAAACCCGACCCTGATTCAGGGTCAATCAGGGTAAACCTGGCCAGGCCTGGCCCAATCAAGGTAAATCAGGGTAGGGTAGGGTTTGATAGTACCCTACCAGGGTAGGGTTAGGGTTGAGGTTATGTTCTACCTTGACAAGGTAGGGTAGGGTCTGGGTTAACATGAAAGGGTCTAGGGTAGGATTGGGTTTGTAGATACCCGACCCTGTTTCACCCCTAGTTTTGATGGGTGGGATTCTACTTAATGCACTACCTATCTTATGGTGTGTTAGGTAATCATAAAAGCTGAATTTTGGTTGGCATATCAAGTGAAGCCTTCTTAAGGTTATTTGGTGCAGTAAGGTAGGGTTTGCAAAGCATATAATGATCATGTCATGTGCATGTTATTTGGTTTTAAAATTTGTTAGTAAATGACTCTCCCTAATGTAGGCATATAAGCCCCAAAGTTGTTGAGTTTTCCCCAAGACTATTACTAGGTGATCTTTGGAAACTTCTGGACGTATAAGGTGAGCGAACTCTTCCCCTGTAGCAGCTATAAATGTATATTGCATGTGCTAGACAAATTATAAATGCATGTATATCGTTTTGTTTAAATGTTGGTTAAGGCAATGAGATAATATATTACTAGCCAAAGTGCTAAATGATAATGAATAAAGTTATGTTTCAATTTTGTATTATTGAAATGATTCCAACACTGTGGCTATACTTTGAGTAATGGATTGATGGGCTGAATGGTGTTATAATATTTAAGTGTATTATGGAGACTATTAAAGTGAAATGAGATCATGTTGGAATTGTATAATGCTTATATTGGACTGTTATAGACATCTTTGGGCTGCAAGATAATGAATTAAGAAGGATAGATTAAAGACAACTAGAGTATGATTTTATCAAGCTTAAGTGATATTATGCCTATGTAGGACTGTGATGTACCTAAATGGGCAACAAAACATGAGTAAAGACATCAAAAGGATATAGATATATGTGAGTTAAGCAAGGATAGAAATGTTTAGTAAGTTAAGTCTAAGTAAAGATCACAAAATGACCATAATGTACGGTTATAGTTATATTTGGAAAGCAAGGTTATGAGGTGAGTAAAATATGCAAGGATAAGTTTTTAAAAGTCTATATTGAACTGTGATAGGTATATATAGACAACAATAATATGAACTATGAAAAACATGTAGGGTTTAGTTATTTTATGTCTATAATGAACTCTTATAGGCCTCTATGGACAGCAAAGTTATGAACTATGAAGGTTAGACAAGGTTAAGTTGTATGATGTCATTTATGGCTTGTTATATGAGTAGATGAATGGCAATGTTACAAGCTATGACCATGGGTTAAAACAAGTTGATTAAAATCAAGAATGGACTACCATAAATTTAAATGGATAGCAGGGTATGTATGTGCAAAGCAATGAAGGAATTTAGCATAAGAGCTAAGCAAGTGTAAGAACCAAGCAAGAACTGAAAGACACAGACATGTTAAAATTAGGCAAGATATAGTAACCCAAGAAGGGTGAATTCCGATGAGTCTAACTATGAAGACAAGATAAGGGAACCTAAGAGTGGTGAATCCTGGTGAGTCTAAGTACAAAGACAAGATACAGTAATCCGAGAGGGGTGGATTCCAATGAGTCTAAGTATGAAGACAAGATATGGTAACCCAAGAGGGGTGAATTCCGATGCATTTAGGTAGGAAGGCAAGACATTATAACCCAAGAGGGGTAAATTCCAGTGAGTCTAAGAAAGATGACAAGACATGATAACCCAAGAGGGGTGAAATCCATTGAGTTTAAGTATGATGATACGACAAGGTAACCCATGGTAGTGAATTATAATGATTCCAGATACGAAAGAAGTGTATGATTGAATGATAAGCAATTAGAAATTCATCGAGCTTAGAAAGAACAAATAAGACACAGACAATTCGTTGTATTTAGATATGAAAAGTATCTAATGAGGAAGTAAGTAATATGACAAGATTATGATAAATGGTGCATAAATGGTAGAACAAAAATAGTAGAGGAAATAATATCAAGTATAGGAGTGACTGATGAACCTTATGATATGGTAAGATAATGTATGATGAGTTATGGTAACCGAGGGGTGAATTCTGGTGTGTTTACGTAGGAAGGCAAGACATGGCAACCCAAGAGGGGTAAATTTTGGTGAGTCTAAGAAAGACGACAAGACATGATAACCCAAGAGGGGTGAAATCCATTGAGTTTAAGTATGATGATATGACAAGGTAACCCAAGGTAGTGAATTATAATGAATCCAGATACAAAAGAAGTGTATGATTGAATGATAAGCGATGAGCAATTCGTCGAGCTTAGAAAGAACAAACAAGACACAGACAATTCGTTTTATTTAGATATGAAAAGTATCTAATGAGGAAGTAAGTAATATGACAAGATTATGATAAATGGTGCATAAATGGTATAACGAAAACAGTAAAGGAAATAAGATCAAGTATAGGAGTGATTGATGAACCTTATGATATGGTAAGATAACGTATGATGAGTTATGGCTATTGCAAGTAAGACAAGTATAAGTTATGTTACATAAATATGATTTTATATACTTAATTGTGATTGCTAGCATGTATTCTTGCTAGGATAGTTTTCTACTCACTGAGCTTTGGCTCATCCAAGTTGATGATCATGTTTTACAGATATACAAAGTGGAGGCAAGGATGAGTTAGTTAGCAGATGAAAGTCCATGTGGGGAACTGATTACCCCTTTGGCACATAATTGAATGTTTAATTATGAATTTGTTTATGCATGTATTTTAATTAGTAAAGTGTTGTAAAGTTTTATATCCAGTCACCAGATGTTAAAGTTTGTATAAGATGGGAATAAGGGTATCATTTCCAAAAAAAATTTAAGACTTCCGCTGTTATTGTTGATGAACTTGATATGACACTGAAAAGGGGGGTGAATCAGTGTCTGAAAATTCTCCCTAATTATTTCACTGCTACCTAGAGCTGATGGAGATATATTCTCTTACACACACACACAAGCGTATGCAAATCTACCTTGCTACCACTTAGTGGGTAGGTCTACCAGATTTACACACCCATCTTGCAAGTCATTCCACGCACTCCAAAATATATAGGAAAATAAAGACAGTCCACATCACAGGATATACGTGGTTCACCAATACAGTGTGTGATGGTTAGTCCACGGAGTAATGCCCAACATGCTCCGTATTTATTCAACACTCAACTTTTAGTCTTTTACAAGACAAATATACTAACCCTAGGTTTTCCCAGCATAAAACTGAGAGGGCGCACCAACGCCAAGATTAGGCTTAACAGCTAGTGTCCAGCACCCACTGAACACACCACGCTTAACCCGCACCCACGGGAAGTAAATAACAATTTTTTTAGCCTTATAAATTTGCCTTACAATATTCCCGCACTAGCTAGGTATTCAATAATTTGCACCTACACTAGCATACAATAAATTGAAAGTATAAATAGATAGGGAATTGAAAAATCTCACAAACAATGCTTTCGAATGGCCAACAATCTCTTTGAAGCTTCACACTGCTCTCAGGTACTCTCCAACAGCCTTTAATGATGATAGAGATCGATTCACATAGCACACTTCATCCACAGGCTTTCAATCTCTTCCACACAACCCATGATCACCATGAATATAAAAATAAAAGCTCTACTGACCTCTCACAGGGATTCAGCACTCCATTGATGCACAGAGAAGAGGTAGTTGGTGATTGATTACTCCTACAGGGCATAAAACCCTAGAAAACCTTCTGTCTGCCTTCAGAACACTATTTTCAATTTTTCTCTTCATTTTTACAACTCCCAACGGTACCCAATAGATAGAGAATCCAAAAATATGGAAACTGCAACTTGAACGGACCGATTTGGAGCTCGGATGAAAAAGTTATGTCGGTTTAAAGTTCGGCCAATCAGAAAATTCAAAATAGAATCTTTCAAGTCATTCCCATGCACCTGCGCAACACTGAATCGCCACCCACACCTGCGCTGTCACTTTACGATTGGTCCGCTGCGGAATTTGCGGCAGAGACCGTTGGATTGACCTCAAAAAGGTGGGATTTGTTTCTCGCCGCTGGATCTGCATAAATAGCATCGGCGCAATCGGAGATTACATGGACCGATGGATCTGGATCTGCTCCGCTGCGCACTGTACGCGTGTTACACTGAATCAACGTGCTAATACAATAGATCATGGCCATTTTAATATAATGCAACCGACCAATCAGAGCCTGCACTACAGAATCTTGACGCTACCGCCGCACTGCACTCTAGCCCGCCTTAATCTGAGCCATCAGATGCGGATCTTGATGACATGGCTCATTCTGAGCCATTTATGTAGGATCTTCAAAAAAATTTTACCGAAAATACCCCTGAACAAATGTATTAATGACTTTTTCGAGTGATCCGACGAAAACTACGATATCTCTCTCATCCGACGTCGGAATTGAGTGATTCAAGTTGCATTGAAAAGATAACTCGACGCTCTACATCTTTCCACTTCAGATTTCAATGAACCTGCTGCGGGACCCACCAATATTTTCTCTCTCCTCTTTCTCTCTCCTCATTCTCTCTCTACATCTTCTTTCTTCATGTAATGCTTCAAGATGTCGCAACATTGCCTCATCATTAGAAACTCGACCACATCATCAGAAACTGTGCCACATCACCAGTGAGGCCCACAGACATACTCTCTCATCAAACTTGATGTGGAATACCATTTAAATCGCTGCAAGCCAATTGAGGCACACTATAAGAGATGTAGAACACTGTAAAATCCAACTATGAGGTTGCTCCACCTTTGCCACTGCACTGACACTCTCTTTCCTATACTCACACACTCTCTCCTCATTCATCTGACTGAATGCTCACAAACATTGGCTTCAGAAGTGCGTCAATCATTGGGCACAGGTACAAGGTACCTCGAGCTCTTGCCGGTTCACTAAAAAAGTTGCAACTTAAGTGTCGCCTTGTTCCCGACAAGTTATGCGTCTTATAATGTGAAAGGGATGTTACTTTACATGCGACATCACCCCACTGCTCTACGGATCACGACAGCATTAAATTTGGGTCTATATGTCCCACGAAATCCAAGATTTGAGCTTTCAAAAGCCTTTCAAAAGGCAACTGTCACTTCAGTGATCGAGGACTAAGGCGGTCATGCAATTGCAGACTTCAAATCAAAGCTCAACTCTAAAGAAGCATTTAAATGACTTGCAAGTAAATGTTGAAGTCGGCCAAAAAAGCATCAAGAATTGAACTTGGTATTAAGGTTGCTTCCACACATATTGCAATTATGAAGAAGTGAGGGGCAATTGTTAATACCATATTCCGCCAGCCAATGGTGGAGTGGCATGTATCCCTGAATTTAGGGGCATTTATATAACAACATGTGTCATACACGTGGCATGAGCCAATTCAAATAGGCAATTTCCCATTTTAGTGGGAAACCTTTCCTTAATCGGTGCATACAGGTCGAATCCAACGGGCATGTACGTTGGCAACTACTCCTATGACAATCATAGGATTGTCATCTAACGGCGAACCTCTGAAGGACAATTCTTAATCGTTATGCATTTGGATTTTTCAAACTACTCTAATCAGTTTTACATTCCTATGTATACTCACAGACACGAAGGTAAACGGATGGATAATGCTACATCACTTCTTACACTCAAACCTTACCCCTCTCTCAAAGAAGTATTCATCCTTATATACTTCATACTGCTTGTTCTAAGAATTGACTTAATCATCGGAGTGGTCTCCGGATTACCCAATCCACCCCTCGGTAAAATTTCCTTTCTATTTTATTTTTAATCATGAACTTGTCTAAACCGTGTAAAGTCGGTTTGTTCATGCCAACTCGAATATAACTTGTTCAACTCGAATACAACATGGACAACTCAGCCAAGAAGGCTTCAAACTCAACTAGACTAGTTTTCAGTGGCAACAAGATTGAATGAATAAATAGATAGGTCTATATGTCCATTGCCATTATTATTGCTGTTGCTAAAATGCTTTTGTTATGCAAATGGTAGTTACAAATTAACACAACTTTTAGTGTGTAAGTACACTATGTCTCTCTCTCTCCTCTCTTTACTTTAAAAAGAAAAAAAAAATTGAATGAATGAAAAAAGTGATGGTCTTCCTCATAAAGAGATGAGAGAGAGAGAGAGAGAGAGAGAGAGAGAGAGAGAGAGAGAAAGAAGTTGAAGGGGGAAGTATCATAACTTGTTACGTGATAAGTGTGTGATTTCTATATTTTTATTTCCTTTGCACTCTGCTTTTTAATATGTTTTATACCTTATTGAATTGAATAGAATGAATTTGATTAATTTGATATATTTTAGAGATTTTGTGAATTAATTGCTAAGAAAAAAATTCCAACATTCTTAATAATGATGTTCTCAGCTTCATATAGGTTTTTCACTTAGAAAGAGTTTCAAAATTGAAAAGTCGTATTTAGTAAAGTTGTAGAGGACGTCTCAATCTTTTCGGAATAGTATTATGAAAAAAAATACGAGTTCGTTTGGGCCTCTAAACGTTGCCTCAAAGTCTGATACAAAAATCTGATCTGATTTCTAATCAGAGCAACCGTACAATCTGATTAAAGCATTCAACGGTAGATGAAATTTTCATAAAGAGTTTCCTACTCAAGTTAGGAAACTTACAATAGAAGACTCCAAGGAAGAAATAAAACTTTACAATTTTAATATTCTATATAGAGAATGAATCCTACACTAAGAAAGAATCCTAAGCTACAAAGGATTGTCATGTTTTATATATAAAACACTAATGTTAAAGAAAATCAATCTCTCTCTTTCTTTTGTTGAAAAAATTTTCTCTCTGAAAAGATTGTAATGTCTAGCTAATTTTCTCATTCAGTTCAAGGGGATTTTGAAGCCCAAACTCATGTCAATGGTGTAATCGCTTTTGAATAACGTTGTTCTTCTTCTCTCTTTTATTGGAATTGCTTATGTTATTCTTTTATCTTTATTTATGATATTTGTCTGAATAATTCAGTAATGGCCTGCTGAATCAGTTAGCTTATATTAAGATTTATAATTTTTGATATGTAATCGTCCTGATTCTAATCACAAGTAGCAAACAGTGGTAGATGATTATGTTCAAGTTTTCATCTCATTATTGTGAATATAAGATAACCTAAGTTAAATAATCCCCGCTTGTGTGTGATTGTTGCTTAGATTGATACATTTTTCACTTACTTAATGTTGTCATTGAATTAAATATTGAAAGTTTATTCAATGTTGTTCAATGGTTAGGTATCTCTGAAGAACTTGTTTTAGTAGAGATACTTAAGGGAAGACTCGGGTAATAGAGCGTATTATTATCTAGGGTCTTTAATTCTAATTGGAAAAAAGAGATTAACGTTGCAATTAATTTTACTCATTGCATGTATGGGTGGATATTGAACCAAGAACTGAATATTCCCATCTAATTATTTTTCTATTTAAATTATGTCTGTTTACTTTTAAATTAGATTCAACCAACCAAAATCCCCCCTTCATTATTATGTTTGCTTAGCATTAATTAGTATATTTAGTTTGGATAGAATATAAATTCTAATCAATTCATTCTCTATGGGATCAACCTTTTCATACTCAGGCTACAGTTTTTTAATCAAGTCAGTAAAGAAATATTAAAATATTTAATTAAAATTGGTGCTATCAATACGCTACCATATATATATATATATATATATATATATATATATATATATATATATATATATATATATATATATATATATATATATATAGAGAGAGAGAGAGAGAGATAGAGAGAGAGAGAGAGAGAGAGACTGATGAAATAACTTATTCAGATGCAGAGGGATCAGGATTCGAGAGATCGGAATCCGTAGTTTCGAAAACCTAGTCCAACCTACTTACGCTTCGTGAGAAAGACCCTCTCAAGACTGCCTTACCTGCCCGACGAGTGCCCCCCAACTCTCCGCTATATCCTAAAGTAGCTCTGTAGTAAGGGAGAGAGAAACACGTAGACGAAAAGCATGCTTCAGGCATATTGTTATATACCTTCAAACAAATAATAAAATATGATTTTTTACAAGAAAATTTTCATATAAAAAAATCATTTGATGGAAATATTTACAACAAAATAAGTAAGACTTAAGTGAACCTTTTGAAAGATGAATAACAATAAATTAATAGATGATAAAAATACATAAATTAAAGGCCTCATATCATCTTTACACAAAAACAATTTAAAAAAATCATATAAAAAAAATCTTCCTACGTAAGAAGGGCATAATCAAACTGAGTCTTATATTTTTTTAATTTTAAATTTTAATTTAACCGAAAGATATAGAACTTACCCGAAAGTAGAAAAGAAAAATAAAAAATATTATATTATTTCTTAGGCGGACGCTTTTCATGAGATTTTAATCTAAGAAAACCCACCCCACCAGTGCATGGGACAATGAGAATGGTAGGTCCAAAGGAACTATATATTTTTATGTATAAAATATTAGGAAGAGCCTAGAGGGGTTACGTCTTCTTCTTTTTTTGGGTAAAATAGAGGGGTTACGTCAGTGTCATGCAAATATCACAGTACCAACTTGAAGTTAGTTTAAACAATTTTTTATCTATGGTGTCTTCCTTAAAATAGAAAGATTAATGGTTTCAGTAGAGATTACTATAATGTGTTAATTTAAAATTCTGTTTGGTTGTAAGGAAAATTAAAAAAAAATAAAAATAAAATTTTAAATTAAATTATTTTTTATAATTATTACAATACATGACTATCACATGACATATTCTTTGCATTTGAAAAATTAAAAAAAAAATTGAACTTAATTAGATAATACAATCGTTTATATAAAGATTATAAGAGTTCTCTTTTTAGGTTTAAATTTTCTTACTTTCGCTTTCTCTAATTTCTCTTGTAATCAAACAAAACCTGAGTGTTTTATAGAAGTAAAGTGCCCTACACGTTATTTATAATACCTACACAATTATTATTTTCATTTCTCATACCATAGGTGTTAGGTATAGAATTATAATTTGACCTGTAATGACATTCAAGAGATTAATGTTTCAACAATGAAAATGCCAAACCAATGACATCCAAAATGACCTTTCAATATAATCATTTATTGGGAAAGAAAACTTCGTTTGGCACCTTCTATTTAAGGGAGATTCTTATTCACACCAATCTAGCGTCAACAATGGTTGACATCAAAAATCAATTTGTTTCCCCTTTGCTGTCTCAAATACCAAAATATCCCTTGTATTTGAAGGTATTCATGATACCCGATGACAACTGCCGAAAAAAAATCAAGATCAATGAGCCATTAACACAAGCTGATGTCATATAAATTAATGAATTCTCTATTTAATAGGTTCCAATGTGGGGCCATTCCCTATAAGATGTTTAGATGGGACAATCAAAACAATTTAGAGAAAGCGATCATAAAACTAGAAAAACTCATTCAATGATAGAAAATTTGAAAATATTAATATCATTGTGAGGTACCATCCAATGACATGTGAAATAAAATACTATCATTCGTCATTCCAATTTTATAGGTTTTTAATGGAAGATACTTTAATGCTTCTCCCATTTATTTTTCATCATTTATTTGATATGGTTGTAGACCTTATGGTCGATGTCCTTGATTTTATTATTTTTTATTTTTTTTGGTAAAAGATGTCCTTGATTTGACTGACTTACAAGTTGATCCAAATTTATCAAAAAGAAAAAAATGTTAAAATAGAATTAGAATGAATATATAATATTAAGTTCAGATCATGTAAATGTACTTGTATATTCTTTGAGATTCTATCAGGGATGATCTGGTGTGGGATCCACATAGTAATGAGTTTCCAAAAAAGATACAAATAAATCCTGGTAAATTATTTTCAAGAGCTTTGTTAGTTTAATCAACACGACCATAAAAATGAGCATTTTCGGTGACAGCATTCTCACTTTTTTTTTTTTTTTTGGTTGAAAAAAAATACTCACTTATGTCCTCCTTATATTATGGGTTTTCAAGGAAAGGTCACTTATGATGGACTAAGCAATGTTAAAATACGATGGCGAGGCCACATCATTCTTGTCATCCTATGTTAATAAATCTTTAAAATTTAAATGGGTTTTCTTTCTCACATTCTTTAAAATGTCATATAATTTGTAATTGTTTTTTGTTGCCCTCCTAATATGACAAATAATTTGTTTTAGTGAGGGTAAAATCTGTCATTTCATATGTATGCTAAGAAACAAATAAGATCAATCATTTTCAAATTATTTTGAGAACCCTTTTTATTTCTAATTTAATTTTCTTTTAAATATTACATAAGGCAATAAAAAAATTATATTTTGAAAACCCTTTTTATCCTTGACTTAAACGTTATGTTACAATTTACAGCCATTGCAATCATAATGGAAGAAAAGTATGGTTGTAGAAATTATTGTACTTAGGGTTTCATTCAAACTCATTCTAATCCCATACAGTTACCTTAGAACATAATAAAAAAGCCATTAACTATGAATCATAAAAACATACATGTTTGAAGAGATAGATTCTCATACGCTTCAATATTTGATCGAAATCCTTCATTATAGTCTTCTACAGCCTCCAAAGGATATCCTGATGTCTCTTGTTAATGGGTGCAGAGAGAACTGATTAACTGTGGTTGTGGGGACTCTAACCCAGTAGTTATAGAATACTGCTGTAATCCTAAAATCCTTCCCACAATAGAATTAGTGTTACCTAACCTATCTCGTATCATGTGACGAACCAAACCAAATCAATTCTACCGTGTTCATTGGACTCTCACTGAATTGACTAGTTTAAGTAATTAATCAAGCCCACATAAATCTAACAATCTCCCACTTGGGCTATATTAATTACAAATCACCATCAACCAGTGTGGCTACGAAATCCAATAACTAAATCGTCATTAACTTTGAAACATCCATTAAGCTTTCCAATGTGAGCAACAACGAATAATACACCTCAACATATGGTGTACAAACTTCTGTCAGTCACAACAGAGGTCTATTCAATACATGAGTCGCATGAGATAATGCATGAAAGTAAACTCCCAAGCGAGTCCAAATTTGATTAAAGAACCTTAATCAAAGTGCCTCAAAACTTTTATGGGCAACTAAGACATGGTATTTAAATAATTCAAAAATATAATATCATACCTTGGCTAAACACCGCATTTATTCTTTGATATTATTCTCTCATGGCAAACTGCCTCTAGTTTGGATTAATATCGCACTTTGACTTACCATCATTATTTGTATGGCTGAATACCGTCTCTTATCTTGGTTGAATACTACCTTATATATATGGCTGAATACTGTCTTGTTTGTCCTTTGGCTAAATACTATCTGATCTATCTTCGACTAAATACAGTCTAATTTATCTTTGACTAAATACAGCCTGATTTATTTTTGATATGTCAAACACATAATTATGTATGCAAAATAGCAATAACATAAATGCTAATGTAAACAAAATCATAGTTACAAAAATTGTACCCATTAAACCATGAGTAATACAATCAAACACAGTAAGCAATGTAAAAATACAAGTATAAACATAAAGAGTCTCCCATTGATTAAGCATATTTAGAAACTCCCACTGATTCACGGATCTTTAGCCATTTAAGCCTCTAATAAAATTAATTATTTTCAATCATTTTTATATTGGACATACCATCCCTTGAAGACTCCCACTGACAAAACCTTAGTCAGAGAATCTATAACGATATAAAATCTTTTGACCTTTTCCTTACTTGAAGAGATTTGATCTCTATTATACTTTGAAATACTAGATTTCTTATTATTCTTTGAGAATGACATAGCTGAACCGCTGTCACAATACATCTCAATAGGTTTAGAAATAGAGTCTACAACCTCCAAATCAGAGAAGAAATTTTCACACCAGATACCTTGCTTGTTATCTTTATATAGAGTTACAAAACCTTACCGCCATAATAATGAACCTTGAAGTTGATTTTCTATCATCAATGTAAATATTAAAATTACATCAAAATAGCCTAGAGTGTCACTACTTTCATAAATGAACATGTAATCTTTGGTCTTCTACATATACCGCATGACCTTTCTTTTTTTCGTTGTCCAGTAAGCTATATCAACATCTAACTGAAAACGTCTCTAACATTCATTGAAAATGCTACATAAAACGATTACAACCTTGAGCATATATCAAGCTCCCTATTGCATTGTAGATGTTCACACTCAATATCATTTCTTGTACACAATTCTGTCAATTTATTTTTTTTATCGATTTAAGCATTCGTAACTTAATGGTTATACATGCATACTAAATAGTTCGAAAACAATGTTTATACTTTGAGATAAATCCTGAATTTTACCTTTTCTGTCATTAACAAACTCAATATCAGGTACAAAAGTACTTTGCTTATACATTTTTACAACTCAAAGTTATCAGACAGAAAAATATTGTTTTCAACTAGTAAACCAAGTCATTATAAGCCAACGATTAACCATCAATATACATGACTAGAAAGTGAATCTACTCCCACTGACCTATAGATATATACATTGATCAATGATAATCTTCACAAAATTGAAAGAAGATACAATCCTGTTAAACTTCAAATACCATTATTCGAATACATATTTAATCCACAGATTGACTTTATAAGTCTACAAAACATATCTTCTTTATCCTTACCACAAAACCTTGTGATTAAAGTATATAAATATTTTCTTTTCGATTTTTTTTTATCAAAACGATTTTTACATTCTCTACCACCAACTTGTCTTGTTACAATAAGATGAAATCCTGGCCAGAACAAAATTAAAGAAAAAGAATTCCACATTATTATAATCAAAAGAGAAAGAAAAGAAAAAGTGCAGAGAGAAAAGGATTCCCAAAGATGATTTAATCTTCGGCTTTTGCCCAACTACAAAACCGACATCTAAAGAAAAATGGGAAAATTTCACGCACCTCCTCTAAACTAGGTAGCCACCCCCCAACTTCGACCTTAATTACAATCGCACCCCACTTTGTTAAGATGGTTAATGGAAATTGTAAAATGACCTATTTACAGCCTCTTACGATAAACACCTCATTCCTTACCATTTTTAAACTCATTCTCTCTATTTTCTCTTTCATTTTCAGCAATGTTTCAACAAAGTATTGCTCTGCTCTTGTGATTTTCTTCTCCTCTCCAGCAGCTCTTATCGCCAGTGCAACTTCAAAACAAAATGAGCAATTAAGACCTCAAAAATTTGAAGTTCTTTTTCTCTTCTCTTTGTGTGATTCCACTTCGATATAAGTCTTATTTTGTAGTGGAATCACACATTTTCTTTATATACCTATTTTTATCCTATGAGTACACTGCTCATTGACAAAAGCATAAAATCTCAAGTTTCGTTATTGTTTATAGACAACAACACATCCTTTATGTTCATTAAACATTCAAGAGTAATTTCATTACTAACAACTTGTTCAAAATCATTGGGATCTTCATTTTTGTCTATCACCAAAAATATATATTTTGAAGTAACATGTGATTGGATGAAATCATAGATCTACATGGTCTAGTATATCTCTTCATTGTCTCATCTGGCTCTGCTACTATGACTGAAGCATCGATCATAATAAATATTTCTATAATCATTTCATTACATTCTAGTAATATTTTTAGTATCTCAACTGGTTGTTTCACACACATTTTCATGTGGTTTCATCAAACTTTAAATTTCTTGGGTCTATTTTGACATCTCATAATATGACAACTCAATGTCCTAAAATAATCACTCTCCCATGAGTATTATGAAACCATGTCAGTTCTACAGTTTCAAACAAGATGATAACTTAAACTGGAACTGACTAACTAGCACTTTATTAATAATATAGACTGCAATATCAATTCTTTCCCTACAAGATTAATATATTCTCAAGATTTTACAAATATTTGTTCAAATTTACCAGGAATAGACCAATATCACATGATCTCCCATAACTCTCTCATTCAGATCCAATAGTTTTAATTCCTTTAATAAAAATTTTTTCATCTTAATTTTTATTATTTAAAGAAAAAAAACACCCATAGACTAAACTGTGACAAGAAGTCCTAGATGAAATCTCGATGTCCACTAAGTCCAATAAATCCTTGTTGTGAATAATCTTCACTTACTTTAATCTTGTCTTCTTCTCTTTTAATTAATTCTCACATATATACATGTAATAAACTTTGTAAGGAGAATTTCAGAATATTATTCTTTCTAATTTTTCTTTGGACAATAATCCTAAACCCTTATGACCAGGGTGGAAGATAACAATATATTGGTTAACTTCTAAAGATAGATAATCTAAAAAGAATAAATTAAAGGTTTTGGTACTCCTATGGGCTCAAACTGCGATTAATGCTTAAGTGTTCAATCTACTGCACCTTCTTGCTCAGAAGTTTCATAATCTTTATTCCTTTTTCACTTAAGACTGTCCAGCTTTATAAATTTTTTTTATTTGCATGTCCCTTCTAAGTCACACTACAAGAATTTCATTCTACTTAGATCCATTTTA
This sequence comes from Protea cynaroides, assembly GCA_028583415.1. Lineage (NCBI taxonomy): Eukaryota > Viridiplantae > Streptophyta > Magnoliopsida > Proteales > Proteaceae > Protea > Protea cynaroides. Next base: position 58,177,944 of record CM053272.1, read on the forward strand.
TCTTGTAGTTTTCTTAATATCTAATTCCTTGTCATAAAGTTTATGACTATTCCATGAAAAATATTTTTCTTTATGTGGGTTTTCTTCCCCTTTCGCAACTTATCTTTGTCTGGATATATATTATGCACTATGATATTGGCATTCATATTTTTTTCTTTTCTTTGAACTTCTATCCTTAGTTCTTTCACTTTAGGGTTCATTATATTTTTGAGTACTATAGGTCACCAGGATCTGATTATACAGTTCTTGTGAAGAAGTGAAAAGTCTAAAACGTTACCTACATAGGTTTTAATGAACCTACAAATATTCACTTATCCTTGAGCTTATGATTAATAGTTAACAGCTCTACCTTATACTTTCTCACATTCTCAATACCACCTATTATCATCATAAACTGGTACTGATGGACTTGAGTAATAAAACATCTTTTCACCCTTTCTTGAAATATCAAACATTTCTTTGGATTTCACAAGGAATATTCTTTTCCAATGTTCATCATCTGAACATTGCCTTACTTCATCTTAGAGACTGAATGCCCTAAGAACCAGAATATAATTTTTTGTTGAGTACATCTAGGTTAAATAGTCCTAGACTAGTTTTTAATTTTCATGTCAATTGATAAAACTGACTGCCAATGACAGACATCTTGAGGTATTTAATCATTATATGTCTACAACTATATTACAATGTAAATAATTGTAAGTTTATGATTAATACCAAATAAAATTAGCTAGTAAGAATATATACATAACATGTGTAAATCAATTTACATCTTTGAAAAGTCAATCGAACTATACACACATCCTTTGGGATAATATGTACACTGGTCCTTTCGATAGCTATGCAATAACTACGAAAAGATAATGACTCTCGAAGATTTCACCACCTTTGGGTGGATGAAACCTCCAAAGCCAAGATCCTTCAGCCATGTGCATGAGTTTTTTATATTATTTGATAACGTCACCTTTAGGTGGACAATGTTGTTCTTTATAATCTTAGACAATACCACCTTTGGGTGGACAATATCGTTCTTTACTGCATCCATAAAAGTGGGAGTTTATGTCAATGTCACTTTTGGGTGAACACTATACTTCTTTACTGTAGTTTGTAAACGCATAAATATTATATTTAAATATATTATAATAGAATCTAAGTGTGTCAGTTTGGTAGTCACCACAAAATCCTTATACAGTACTACAAATCCTAATTTTAATAAACTTGGACAATGTCACCTTTGGATGACCACCATCAAACTGAAGCATTTACAAATACATACCCTTGAATTTGAACACATCATAATAAAACAAAGTTGCCACTTTGGTGGTCACATCAAGTTCCACCATGATATGAATAAATCCCAACTTGTAGCTCATGTGGGATATTTATTAACCATGAATGTTTTAAAATATAATTATACAAGTCTAAACATTCATGTAATCATGCACATTAGCTCAATCAATCAATTTGATTCAATAACTTTAAGAAAAGTCAGTAAAAACACTGCAAATTGAGTTCCATAGGATATTTTTCCATAATAATATATTTTCAATGCACTAAAATATACCAAAATATATATCAGATTGAAGAGCATAAAAAATGGAGTCCAATGGAACAAATCGAAGGTCAATCTAACCTTCCTAGCTCCCAGAATCATTGTTTAATGTCTTTTTATTAAAATCAAAAACCAAACAGGCCCTTATAAGAAAACCTTGTCTGGATTGGTTTGGTTCTGTCGGATTGGTTTGTCCAGGCTTGGCTTGGTTCGGATTGAATCGAACCGAATATTTAAACCTTCTTCTCTTTTTTTTTTTTAATGTATATGTTTTGGTTAAGACCACAAAACCAGACGGTCTAGGTCAAACCGAACCACCGTCAAAACCGCCAACTGACCATAGGTCCAACCGGGCCACACCATCTGGGTACTTAAACCCTCGAGCTTCCGGGAATGATATTGGTCAAATTTTGGGTTTTCGGGTAGGTGTACGGGTCAACCCATTTGGGTTATCGGGTTGACCCATTGACTCACGATTTTTTTCTTTTTGGTCCTCGGGTTGACCCTGAAAATATGCCTTCGACCGGGCCTCTTCAGGGTCTAGCTTGGGCTTAGGCCTGGGCTATTCTGGGCTTGGGCCAAGGCTTTGGCTGGCCTTGCTTGGCCGGGCTGGGCTGCCTCTGGCTGGCTCGGCTTAGCCGGGCCGGGCTGCCTTTGGCTTGGCTAGGCCCGAGTCGAGGCTAGGTCTCCGATTCATCGCCAAGTCAACTTGGCAACGAATCGGCGCCTTCAGATATATATATATTTTTTTGTCTTTCCCCCGCGAGTGAGATCCACTCGCGGATACCGCCGGCGAGTCCAGCTACAGGCGTCATCGATTTTTATATCGCCGACTCCGTCTCGATCTCCTCTTTCCAATGGTATATAGTTTGACCTATTTTGTCGGTCGAAAAAATTTCATCTATGGAAAACTCTAATAGATCTGATCGAGATCAATCCAAAACTTGAAAAAAAATTTCTTTCAATTTAACCATTCATTATCAGTCTTTATAATCAATCTCCATTGATGTAGGTCTGTATGGTTTGCTTTGATATCAACTATTAGAAATTATTGTACTTAGGGTTTCATTCAAACTCATTCTAATCCCATACAGGTACCCTAGAACATAATAGAGAAGCCATTAACTATGAATCATAAAGACATACCTATTTGAAGAGATCGATTCCCATACACTCCAAGCTTTGATCGAAATCCTTCGGTTACAGTCTCCCACAGCCTTCAGAGGATATCCTGACGTCTCTTGCTAATGGGTGCAGAGAGAACTGATTAACTGTGGCTATGGGGACTCTAATCCAGTATTTATAGAATACTGCTGTAACCCAAAAATCCTTCCCACAATAAAATTAGGGTTACCTAACCTATCTCATACCATGTGAAGAACCAAACCAAATTGGTTCTATCGTATTCATTGGACTCTCACTGAATTGACTAGTTTAAGTAATTAATTAAGCCCACATAAATCTAATAATAGTATCGTTCATTCATTAGTCATCACCTTTCTGGTAAAAATTAAGCAAACGTTGTTCCATCATAAAATATGTCACCTTACCATCTCGCCAAAGCCTCATCACTAAAAAATTTTGATAGATAGTACTGTTTGGTATATATTTTTTAATAAATTTTCTTAGAATAAAAAATACATTCCTAATATAGAATAAAAAAAAAGTTCAAGATAAGATATTTCTATTATAGACTTAAAATGCAGAATGAATTAATGAACGTGTAAAAAGCACATTCCAGAATAAATTCATTTGTCTAAAGCATTCCAAGAGATGTGAGACCGGCTGAACCATGATAGGTTACATGAAGAGTACACGTAAGTGGAGATGAAGTCTTTCTACTGAAATGGTTGTTTAGAAAAAGTAATGTATAGTGTTGGAAGAGAAATGAGAAGAGACGTCCGAAATGGGAGACGAGGGTGAGACTTTGAAAACGAATTGAGATAAGTCCAATTTTTGAAGGTCCCACTTATCAAGTCTCCTGCGGTGACAAGAGTCAAGACATTCGGTAAAACTCACCCCACCAATGGAATTGTGTAGCTTCTCCCATTAAAGATTCCTTGAAAAAACCTGAACTTATCCCTTAATCAACACGACACTTCCTTCAACAATGGTTCTGTTAACGAGAATGTTTATGTTTTGTCTTCACTGTAAATTCTCTGATATTGTATGTTCTTCAGATTCAAGATGTGTTTGACTATTGGGTCAATGAATGCACGACACGTGGATACCTTTAAAAAGCCCTTAGATATTGAGGGTAAAATCGTCTTTCACTAACAGGCTTTTCTTATATTGAAACTTGAAATTTTCAATTATATGTGGTATGGTACTTGTAGCAGGCTGAAGGCCTAAAGCACCAGGGTTACTAAGAAAAACTAAAGCTGATCAGTTTTTTTATCACCTAAGTTGATTGTGTTTGACACAATTAGCATCAATCTCTCGATTTCCTTGGACTTACACATGGGACAATTGTCACGCATATTGGCTCTTGGACCACGGACGATTTCGAATTAACCGGGTCGACCCAAATCGGGCAGGATCAGCCCAAACTAAAACCCTAGACTCGCCAAATTCATGTGAAACTTGGTCTTACAAGGTGTGACTCGGGAACAGCCCCAGCTGACTTCGAACCTAATCGGCCTATTTTGCTATGCTCGAGTTATTAAACCATGGGCTTAGCTCTTATCTAATGTTAAGTACCTGTTTCAAGGGGAAACAATTGGTGGGTTAGATGTATTAATAGCATAGTTTTAGTAATCAATATCGGATTGATTACATTGGTCGATACATATTGGTTTTGACATTGGTTGACACCCTTTTTTTTAGTATTTTTATTATTTTTTAGGGAAAACAAGCTACACATTAGCGGATTATATTGAAATCTTATACGTTATTGGAAAAAAATAGAAATACTAAAATAATTGATAAACAATCACCTAAAGGAGAGAGAAAAATAGTAGGTGCAAGTTTTACCCTGACGACCTGAACCCGCCAAGGCCTGCCCTGAACCCTGGCAGGGTTGAACCCAGCCCGAACCATAACAGGGCAAGGTTAGGGTTTAATTTTGTATGAACCTTGGCAGGGTTGGGCTGGAGGGTTGACCCCCTGGGTTGAGCCTGACCAGGCCCGACCTTGTATATATAAACCCTAAAGCTAAACCTAATCCACTAATGAACTCAAATCTCATCTCACGGCTTCACCTCTTCTCTCAATCTCTCTTTCTCAAACGAAACCCTAAAAGAGACGGTGCCTTCCACACTGAGAGTGAGAGTCGGCAACGCCTCCAAACTCTCAGTCACTCAATCTCTCTGATTCTCTTGTCTCTCAACTCTCTCTTATGACTCGCATCGCACCACTCACCGTCGTTGCATCCCTCTTTTCTTGATAAGCTTTGCGAGGAAAGCGAGTTACATAGCAACTCAATGTGAGTTCTATCTTATTCCTCTTCTTCTGGTTCTTCTCTACAACTTTTGATGATTGAAACCAAGCTTCGAGATGTAAGATATGGGTTTGGTTGTTTAGTCATGCTAGACAGTTATTTTAACATTCCTGTGCTACTCTTGCTAGAAGGATGTTCTTTTTCCTTGGTTCTTTTTATTTTCTAACTGGTTGATATTACTACAATTGAAGGAGAGTTTCAGTGTTCTCCTTCAACTTTCTCTATGCTATTGTTTATTTTACTCCTAAGTAGATGCACATAACCTCCATTTAGTTTCCCTTGCCACTGACTTCCTTTTTGACCTATGTAATATAAGAAAAAATAATTCCACAACAATATGTTAAGGAAGAATTTTCCCTTGATTGGTGCCTGCACAGAGAGCTGATTTATCAATTCTCTGTTGTTGGACCAATTCCTAATTCTAGGCCAGAAAGCAGGAGCTAAGAGTTGCCAAATCTTCAGTTCTGGCTGCCTTTGCTTCTGAGGATATAACCTCTCATGAAATTAGTTTGTATTTTCCAGTATTATATTGATGAAATTGAAATTGTAGCTTGAATGCATGATAATTTATTCTAGTGTTTATATCCTCTAATCAATAGCGTTTCCTCACAACCAAAACATGATTTGGAAACATTTTTTTTTCTTTGACAAATCATGAATAAAAGTGAACTTTAGACGATTTAGATCATTTGATTTGGTGACTTTTTGGGTTAGAATATCTTCTAGGAGAAGTACAATGGTTGGATGTCCTGAACCCACCAGCATGTACCAAATATGTTCGAATGAAAGATCATTACTCTGTAACATCTATCATTTGCTTGGGATAGAATAAAAACTTTTAGTCTCTATCAACATGAAATTCCTTCTTGTATGCACCACAGAAAGAGGAGTACAAACCATGCTTTGGAGTTTATTTAATTAGTTTGTTTTTTTGCTGCCTACTTCTTTGGGTTAAGGTTTCATGGCTGGTGTTCTCACGAATCCAATTAAGCTTACAAGTTTGGTAATTACATTTGTTGTTTAATTTACATCATTGGACAATAAAATTTCAGAGTATTGTCTAGGGTTCCACTTGGCAAAGCCCATATCAATGAAAGATAGACGGACTAAAATGACTCCATTCAGATAGTGGGCTTCAGTATAGTCTTGCAAGGTAGGTGCAGAGAATCAAGATATTTTGCCCCACAACAGAATGTGTGTTCCCCACGGTTTTCTCTGGCTCCCTAAATTGGTCAGCCAATTAAAATTTCAACTTGTGGGTTTATAGTTCAGTTCAAATCTACATATGTATAATCTTCAAGAATCTTATCGTTCATGGATGTGGGACCCACTTTTAGTTATCTGACTGCTCTCTTTTCCTTATAAGCTGCAACTACCTATTGAAAAGATCCTATTTTTCACATTTATTTAGTTCAATAAAATGTTAATTGACAAACCAATTGTAGAGTGAAGTTAACAGTCATTTACTTTCAGGAACCCATATGAAAGCAGACCATCTTGTAGAGTAAACAGAAACACCCAGCTTGAGCTCCATTGCAAAGAAAAGGGCTCTAAATATAAGGTATCTAACTGCTCTCTTTTCATTTCTCACTCACACTTATTCTTTCACTTTTGTGACCATTTACTAAAGCATTTCATTGTCATTTAATTGCATAGATTGCCATTTCTTCCCTGCAATCAATTTTGCAAGAGGATTTCAAGCTTAGTGAAATAGAGGTATTAACTTTTCATTCTCTTCATTTAAAAAGCCATTGTTTAACCTCATGGGTTCCCTTTACATTTTTCATGTTTGATATTTTTTACAGATGTCAATGATGGATCAAACTCAGCCAAGTTCAAATCAAAATCAACCAAGCTCTTCACCAGGTTCTAATATTACTTCTGAGATATCATCTAAACTAGTACAACTACCACCATTAAGTGTTTGGAACTATTTTACTAAGGTTATACCTGTTGATGGTTCAAGACTTAGAAGATATAATTGCAAATATTGGAATAAAGCATTTGGATTGTGTTTGTCATATTTTTAAGTTATAATTGTTATTTGATAATTTGTTGTATGTTTATGGTCAATCAAGTTAATATCGGGGTCAATCTGACCCTAAATCAGGGTTAATTAAGGTTAATCCGACCCAACTCGGCCCTACCAGGGTCAATCAGGGCAGGTTAGGGTTAGGCCCAACCCTACCAGGATCAAGATTAGGATTGTATATTTTTTGACATTTACAAATTGGACAGAATTATGATTAAGTTTAAATAGTCAAGATTGAGATTAGGATTTTAAAAAATCTGACCCAATCCGACCTCTTGCAACCCTAAAAACAGCATAGATTTCAAAGAATAGAAAAATACGGAATTTACGTTACAATAACTACCATTTGAGCTGATAGTGGGACATTTGAGCTGATAGTTCCCACTAAAAGGAGATTCTAAATTTTATTTATTTATTTAATTGAATGCAGCATGATATCCTCTGCTGTAAGCTTGTAAATCCAACCCACAGCATCTTATTCTTTCATTTTTTTTTCTTGGAAGAGATGGGCATGAATCATGACTGTCATGTCGATGCTGAAAAACGTACCATGCTTTTTTGGATGACCCAATTACTTTTTGAAATTTTGCAAATCCAACTCAACGAATCTTGTCGTATCACATCTTTCTCATAATTTCTTACTCTTTAATAGATAATGAGAATCCACAGAAAACGCATATACATAACCCAGTTTGTTCAAACGTTCTGTCTTTAAAGCATTATCACTTTCCCATTCTCCTTCTGTTTTGAGACTCAACTTTCAGCAGCTTTCACTAAATTTAAGCAAAGATGAAAGCTTACAATTCTTATCTGTCAGAACATGAAACTTGGACCAGGGACCTTATGTCCTTATGATCCAGGTGCAAAGGGTTGCAGTAGCCAGTAGGCCCAATATGGAGATCTAAGGTTGCATAAACAATTTCATGTGTCAGCCATTCAAATCTTCAACTCGACGGTTTTATCTCTACAAGCCTCTTTTAATCTTCATTATTGTTATTATTTTTTTTCTTCAACTGCAATGAAATCCATAGCCCTCGAGAATTTTAGAGATTAATGATGAGATACATTATTGATTTCGCTTGGCTGTAATGATACAATATATAATTAGGCTGGGCAGTGGGAAATTTTTTTACTGTAAAAGTAGTAAAGGATTCTGCTGGAGAGATAATAAAGCAACCAATAATAGAAGGACATATGTTTAATATAAGTCACCAATTTAGGCGAAACACGTGACACCATCTTGAGACCAGTTGTCAGGCACCACCTCAGCAAACTGTTAATAAGAACGTTATCCTCCACGATCTCAGAATAACTACAATGAAAGAAGTTACCTCACAAGTCGACCACACGTTGATCATTGTAGAAACCTTCTAGCTCGGATCAAGGAACAGTTATAGGAGTGCCAACATCAGATCATCATTCGACGGCCAGAAATCACTCATATCTTCAGACAATCCTTACTCCCAAGGGTTTAAGGGATATATGGACCAGCCTCCCTTATCCAACCGTCACAACTACTATGGCAGGATTCAGAACATGCCTCGAGATCCATAGAACTACTTGGATCTTGCCTACAATCACGCCACTCCATGCTAATTTTATAAATACATTCTAGAATGAGGTACTGGGATCACACTTTGAATACTCAATACTCTCTCTTTATCTCATTAAACTTGTTTGAACCTCACTCTATTGGAACTTGTTTCCCCTAACTACTGAGTTCCATCTGTTTGCTTTCCAATTCTTAGTTATAGGAGTGGCCGAAGGGTTACCAACTTCCCCTCTCTATTTTCTATCTACTTCATTTTAACAGGTGTCATCACCAAAAGATTCGGGCAAGAAATCAATGGCAACACATCCAAAACACACACTCTCTCTCTCTCTCTCTCTCTCTCTCTCTCTCTCTCTCTCTCTCTCTATAGTTGTTTTCTAGTCTGTTGGACCTAAAGGTGTAAATTCTAAACCCTAGACCGGGTAACCAAACTGGATATGGATGGCAAAAAATCAAGCTGAATGGAATTAAAATTAATCAGTTCGTTTTGGTTTTACACATAATTAAATGTTTCAGTTGCAGTTTAGAACAATTAAACTATCAGTTAACCGATAAAAACAATTAAATAAAACCGAGAAGAAACTGAGTAAAACCTATTTGGAAACTGTTTACTACCTAACTACATGTATAATATTTTACTTCATACCAACTTTTAAACTGGGGAAGAATCTTCCTCTTCGGGAGTGAATGGTCGAGCACATTTCCCAGGTTCTTGCTCTTACGACTTTAAAGACAGGGTGACCACCCCCTATTTGTAGTGGTTATTATTTTATAAATTATCCTATGCATTCGATGTGGGCCTACAAAGTCCCTCTCATGTTAGAGTTAAACCACTCTTTGGTCATAAGAAATTGCGTAATAAAACCATTCATGAACCTATTAATGGAGACCGATATGAAATCGGTCGTTAATTGGTTAGGCTTTGAATTAGAAAATAAGAACTAGTTAGTAATTGATTCAGTTTTAGTTTCTACTAATAGCGACAACTTTGAACCGATTTGAATAGAATCGAACCAATAAACCATTTATGTACCGATTTACAACCTTAGTTCATCCCGATCAAGATGAACTTACTAAGAACAAAGCTAGCTGTTTTGGATATAACCCTAATCATATGTTTGGAAAATATAGCCTACACAAAGGTGGCAGATACCGACTATCAAGGTTTAAGTTCCAAGTATTGGATAAAGTATCGGCCATAGTTGAAACCGATCATCAGATGTTTGGAAAATATAGCCTATGCATAGGTGGCACATACCGACCATCAAGGTTTTAGTTCCAGATATTGAACACTATATCAGCCATGGTCAAAACTGACAATTTATCGATCCAGATCAAATATAGAGCCAGTGATTGCATGACAAGTAGTGACCAATACCAATAATCAAATGAAATATAGCTTCTGCAAAATAGTAAATGTCGATCCATGTAAAAGAGGAAAGCTGCAAGAAACAGCACCTGTATATTTTGATGATAATCCCACAAAAAGCTTTTACTACCATATCTAGCTAGAGAGATATTTGTTTGTCTCTTGCACCAATGGTGGCTTGGAAAATAGTTCTTTTCAAATAGTGGGGAGAATTATCATCTTCAACTCTTTTCATCTCATTGCATGAACGCCTTTTAATTTTTCTTCTTCTTAAAGGGGTGGCAGAGACCACTTTTGGGCATCACTTTTAAGCCAAAGGACCCTCTACATGACTACATGGGTGCCTGGACAAGAGAACGTCAAAGAAGACTCGGGGCAGTGATCTAATTTGTTTGTCAACAATTTGTTAATATTTTTATGGAAAGAATCTCCCACATTACACCAATTATGGTGTGGAAAATAATTTCATCCACATGGATCATGGAGAGGAGAGAAAAAATAATAAAAAAATCTCATGTAAGAATATTCTGTCCGATAATACCTGTCATGTGGGAAGTTTTTATTTTTATTTTTTTATTCATACTACTTTCATATATAAATTCCGTTGATTTATTTTCAGATTTCGTAATTATGAATGTAATATTTTGGATGTTAAGTTAAAGTGTAATAAGAATCTTTTCATGATTTTGATTGAATTGACAAGAGGACTCATTAATTTTGGTAATCATAATAAGGCTTTGTCTAATTGACCCGGGTTACAATAAGTCATTTCACCAAATGTTTACGTCGTTAGATCTTGATATCTCCTCGTTGGAGGGCCAGGATGTTGATGTGATATTTACATGTTATACATGTCGTACTCAAATCTTCTCCTCGAAGAGAATTTGGAGGAGAGGTGGTGCCTCCATTGGATGGGCGATACCTAATCCGAGCCCTCCATCCGAACCTACACTGAACTGACAAGTTGAGCCGACAGGGGGTGTCGGCTTGGATGGAGGACTCGGATTTACTCGAGCCTCAGGTCTCGCCCATCCAATGGGGCGCCACCTCTCCTCCAAATTCTCTTGGAGGAGAGGATGTGGAACTCACGTTGGAAGCCCTTCAAAGATTGGTTTACACGTTTCTAAACAATATCTTTTTGAGTTACATGGACTGATAATTTAGCACGAATTCTGTTCATTGGACAGAGAAGACATAGTCTAGATTAATCATATGTCCACTTGGAAACCAATTTCAAGCAAATTCCCTCTTATGTATTAGTTTGAATCTCCATGTATTCCTCCTATGCAAATGTATGCCATGTATGTCAGCCATTCAAACCTTCAACTCTACTGTTCTGTTACTGAAACTCTCTTCTAATCTTCATTATTTTTTTTTTTTTTTTGGTCAATTGCAGTGAAAATCAGTGGCCCTCAAAGAATTTTAGAGATTAATGATCAGATACATTATCAATTTCGCTTGTTTTTTTTTTTTTTTCTCAATTGCAATGAAAATCAGTAGCCCTCAAAGAATTTTAGAGATTAATGATCAGATACATTATCAATTTCGCTTGGCTGTAATGATACAATTTATAATTAGGGTCGTGGGAAATTTTCTACTGTAAAAGTAGTAAAGCATCCAAAACTGATGCAGTTCTACTGCATGCTCTCTCTCTCTTTCTCAATAGTTGTTTTCTAGTCTGTTGGACCTAAAGGGTGTGAATTCTGAACCGGAACAGGGAAACAAAACCGGATCTAGATGGTAAAAGATCGAGTTGAATTGAATTTAAATTAATCACTTCGTTTCGGTTTACAAATAATTAAATGATTCGGTTGCGATATAGACAGTTAATCGATAAAAATCATTTAAATAAAACTAAGAGGAAACTGAGTAAATCCAGTTAGGAAATTGATTAACTACCTATAATTACATGTATAGTATTTTGCTAATGACTCTTAAACAATCTTCACCTTTGGGAGTGAATGGTCGAGCACTGTTCTCAGGTTCCTACTCTCACAACTTCAAAGACAGGGTGACTCTCCTTATTTATAGGGGTTGTTATTTTATAATTTATCCAATGCATTCGATGTGTGATTACAAAGTCCCTCTCATGTTAGAGTTAAGCCATTCCTTGGTCATAAGAAATGGCATAATAAAAACCATTCATTAACCTATTACAAAAAACACACACACACACATACGTTCATGTTCACCCAAGAAGGTTAGAGTACAGAACCAACCTCAGCAAGCCCACTATCTACCAACAATTGAAGTCTTCGAACAGAGGGATCGTTTTTCCCTCCATCCGCTGACTGCAAGCTCTCCTCGTCGACGTCGTCGTTAATATTATCACTGGGATCAGCCACGGTAACCTCTGAAACATTGGGAGCCCCATTTTCCCCGGATTCACCAACTTCTATAGATGTTGTTTGCTTTTCCAAGTCTGGATTTTCACCCTGAAAAAAATTCAAATAAGTTTTGACTAAGTAATATTGCTGATTTAGTAGCCAGATAGTTTTGAGAAAACCTAAATAGCTTTAGATTTGCCATGGTGCAGAGAGATGGAAGGAGTAAATTGAGGGATGCCAGATCGTCAGGACTAAAATAACGAGGACAATTTGGATGTAGCAGCTGCAATAAAAGGCGCTTTCCATTCTGACAGTTAAAACAGGTTAAAAAATTAATTAGAAACATGGACTGCAAACAAATAGATGTAATATAACTATTTAGTAGACTCTATGGTAGGTTTACTAACCAAATGGTTGAAAATGTGATCAGGGGGCATGCTAACCCACAGAGAACAAAATTTAACACAATTCACTTATCTTAATCGATACAAACGCACTTTAGCATCAGTCACATACTTTTTGCAGGAAAAACAATTAGGGTCATCTCATTATATTGATTTTTCCCTAGCAGTTGTCATAGGTTGGGACCATCAAATTATACGTACATGCATTCATCATCCAATGCAAGCTCCTTAAGCATCGTTTATACCTCACGGACAACAATCTGTAGTAAGAAGGGTTGAATACGAAATCCCTATTATTAATAACACAATCACGTAAGGCAAGAGAACTATAAAAAGCATCAGTAGAGCAACTAACCTTTGTAATAAGCTTTGTATCACCAACTACAGAAAGAATGCAGATAAGCACCTGAGAAGTAATAAAATAAGATGAAAGTAACAAAAATAATTATCCATAAATCAAAGTCACAAGCATAAACCTCATTTGAAAAGAAAAAGGTTAAGATTCAACCACAAGAGAATGCACAGAACAGGGTAAGTACGTGTATGTCCATAGAGAACCAGAAAATCGATCAATAACCACAACAATTGTTATTGCTAATTCATATTACCATACAGAATTTTACAGGCCGGGGTTGGGTGGGGGGGGGGGTGAAGAGAAGGAAAATAAACAAATGACCATAAGGTTCCAAAAACACCAAGCTACATTCGAGAAGAGTTCCATACCATGGCACCATATTGATCCTTACCTATTTTCCCTATGTGATCTTTCATGCCTTCGATTATTTTGTTTCTTTCCTGAAATCAAAAGACACAATCTAAAAGCTTGATAAAATAATGATTCATTGTGAAGAATATAATTCCAATTTTCTGGTTAAACAACTGAGCAACAGAGATCCTATAACCATTGTAACAAACCTTAGCACTTCCATATTTAACACATAGGATGCCAAGTTTCACTCCATCCCTTGTATGGATCATTCGCACAAGGAGTGGCCCGGAGAGCTGTTGGATCACCTCTGTAGCAGACGACTTTAAACAAACTTGATTCAGAAATTTAGAAGTTCTCATAAAAGGAAAACACAAATGACTACTGGGTTCTAAGTCCAACCATATGGATTTGTGCCATAATATGCACAACAGAAACACAACAGAGAACTATTGTCATAATAGGTTCCTGCTTTCTGTACAAAAAGAAGTACCACCGTCACTTTAGAACTAATAAGAAAACAACTCCAATATATCCAACAGAATCGAGAACTAACATTTAATAAAGTGGGTAAACACCGAACTAAGCCTACTTTAGCAACTATGAATGATGATATACTGCCAGATACCTAATGTACTGGATCCCTTACGCAATAATTGTGTGATCACGACCTGCAACTGCTAGCAAAACCCAATAGACAATATTTTCTATTTTCTCTATAATTTTTGCAACATAAAAAATGCAAGAGCAAGAGTAAAAGAACACTCAATTCCAGCAAATAAATAATTTCGTTCAGACTTCGGTCTTTGAGATCTTCATGGAGAATAGAAGATCAGTTTAATGCCAGAGACAAGCTTATATTGTACTCTGCCATAAGACAAACAATTGGTTGAATAATGGCAGAAAATAATATACACAGAGTTAAATAATGAGGGATTAGAAGAACAAGAAAGAAGAGAAGCAGATTCAGGTAGGATCATTAAACTGAAGAACAAGAAAGAAGAGAAGAGATTCAGGCTGAATCATCAAATTGTGGGGAACATATCCATTATCTTAATCTTATCCTTTTTCACAAGATAAAACAAGAAGTTTCAGTACATGGCTAAACATGAAAGAGGAAAAGACACTCCAGTAATATTTTTTTACACTAAATTGCCACAGATAGCCTTCGGTAGAGTATCTACCATCCATCCAAAGATAGACTAGGATACATGCTTAGATGATTAAAAAAAAAAACACTCCCGATTACACTGCAACATAGAATAGTAATTGGAAAGAACATAAGATTCAAGAACTGAGAAACATAAAACCCAATCAGGATACACAAAACTGATGAGGAATAATCAAAGTTTTTGCGAGAATCGAACTTTGCGTACCAAACTTGCAGAAATTGAAGATTGAGGATCTAAATCCAAACTCTAGCCAGTTGGTGAAGCTTTAAAATTTACCTCTGCCACCCCATTGAAACCGATTAATAATCCGTAGAGGAGCAAGCTCTCCCTGAAATCGATTAATAATAGAATCGAACCTTACCTCCTAATGCTTGCACAAGCTCTCCCGAAAAGAATGAGACCTTCGATGGCTGGGGAGAGATTGGATAGAAGATGGAGCAACTGATTACCAACAGTAATTCAGGTCGAGGTAGAGAGTTACAAACCCTGTGGGATGGGGAGAGATTGGAGGAAAAAGATCATCTATAGTGAGGCCGCCCTTGTAATGAGGATCCCACCCACTCAAAGTGGACCTGCATGTATCTCTATACATTTTGAGTGGATTGGGATATGTACCGATCCACTTTGAGTGGGTGAGATCCTCACTAGAGCTCACTACAGGGTGGCCTCACTGCAGAGGATCTCAATCCGAGATTGGAGAGAATAATTGATGGTTAGAGAACAGAGTACTAGCAGTAGAGAGTCGATCGAGCGGTTAGGGCTAGCATCTGCAACAGTGGAGTGGAGACGTCGAGGGTTGAAAATAAGGATTTTATCTAGTCAACACTAAATGACGGCTGAGATATACCCATCCTATTTGTTACTCCTATACGACGGGTATATTATTTCCGTCGTATATAAATTTTCTAAAACGACAAGACTAAATACCCATCGTATAAAAGCGGAGATTGGCGGGACTTCGAGGCGGGAAATACTAATATATACTCGGCCGTATACGACCGGTATATTGCCCCATCGTTAACACTAAGAGGTATATACTATTTTTATAAGATTACCATCGTATTATACCTTGGCGGGAGTACGCGGGAAAATATTGGTGTACGCGGGGAATTAATATACATATATACAAGGGGTTTATAATACCTGTTGTATATACTAGTTTCTTTACAATGGAATACACATACCGTCATATATAACTGATTAAATACGATGGTTAATACATCCCATCGTATGAGAGATATTAGAAACGACAGGTTCATTCTACCGTCTTTAATGACCATCTTTTGCGATGATTTTATTTTACCGTCATAAAATTCCATCACAAAAAACCCTTTTTGTTGTGGTGGCGAGAAGCAAATAGTAACAATTTTGGGCTTATAATGATGCTTTACAATTTTCCCCAACTAGCTAGGCATTCAACATTATCACCTACAACTAACATATATATAATGGAAGCAATGAATAATTACAGAGTTAGAGAATCTTACAACATTTGGTGATGACTCTGATGCTTCCAGCGGCTCAATGGAATATCCCACAACTCTCAATGTTGGGAAACTAAGCTCCTCAAGCAACTCCTTGCTTACAAACCATCTCTCTCCCAAGCAAGAACACACAAATCCCTCTTCTATGCTCTTCTTCCCCCTTTCCTTCTATCTTTGCTCAACATTGCTCCATTAATGGCACACTTCCAATGTGACTCGTTAATACTTCTTAATAAAACCCTAACACATACTTGGAAGGTTGGTGAAAGAGATAGAATCAATACAAACTCACCAAAACCTTCTAAGAAGCCATTTCACACCACAAACTCATTGTTTTCTCTTCAAAACCCTTATTCCCGAGTTTTTGCTTAACTCATCATCTCACAAACAACCAACCACCATTAATATATAAAAACGAAGTTTCACCAACTTCTCACAAGTGTTCAAGACTCCATTAGTGAGCAAGAAGGAGGTGGTTGGTGATTAAATGCTCACCCAACACACAAAAACCCTAAAACCTCTCTCCTCTCCCATTCTCCTTTGATTTTTCGATTTTCAGCTCTATTAACGACCTTCCCTTCATTCCCAATAGATAAGAAATTGAAAAACAAGCTGGGAGCAACTTGAACCATCCGATTTGGATATCGGATGGCCAAGATATGGCCAAAACAAGATCGGCCAACCAAATCATTTTAAAAGGCATCTTGAGGACTTTAAGAAGCACCCGTGAAGCACTGGAGCGCCGCCTATGCTGATTGGTCAGAGCTCGTTGTCGAGTTCTGATTGGCTCGTAGGAGAATCTCCTATATTGGCCTTTGGATCAACCTGAAAAAGCGGGATGCTGTAGTGGCCGTCGGATCAGCTTACATCACGTTAGGTGCGATCGAGACTGATGGTGGCCATCGTATTAGGATCTGAGCCGCTGCTTTACTGAACATGCGCTACATGGAATCAAGGCTTGACTTACCAGATATGTGGTTCATTCTTTTTAAACTAATCCCACCCAATGAGAAAGCCCGAGATGGAATCTCGATGCGATGAGCGAGATACACCTAATCCCGTAATTTTCTGGAGCATCCGATGAGGATCTGGCCTATGCGGTTTCACCCGAGCTGATCATCGAGAATCTTCTCCTTTTTTCTTTGACAAAAATGCCCCTGAACAAATATTAAATGGCCTCTGTAACAGAGTCATATGCACGAGTATCACCTCAAGGACCTTCGGCAGAAGGTCCACTTTTGTCACACCCCAATTATACACTAACCAGAATGGTGTGATGAACCGTCAATAAATCAATGGTTCAACCAGGATCTCGTATAGGCTATCCCACGTTGTTAAACCAAAACACATTCCACATTAATCAGAGATAATAAAGTAAATAGTGGAAGGCTTACAGATAATGAACTGAGGTTTAATCATGATAAATAATTGATATTCCATTTATCTTCAAGTAACCAAAACATAATTTAATACATATTACAATATTCAAATACGAAAATTAAACACTAAGCGTATCCATAGTGAAACGCTCTCTTAACGAATCACAATAGTCCTCCATAGCTTGCTCATCATAGCCACCACATGTTCATATGTTGGCGTGTTGACATAATCTTCAACCGTAATACCTGCAACATCAGAAACTAAAAAGAATTGTGTGCGCGAGGGTCAGCTCTCCAACTTGAGCTCAGTGAGAAAATAAAACAATGCAATAAACATATGCATGCATTTAATTCATATCTGTGGTCTGGTTTTTAAGTTTACAATGTGCTATAGAAAGGTTCGGTGGCCGCCTCACCTCTATACACGAGTGCGTGAAGCCACCCAAAGGTTAACGTTTATTGTCGTCCCACATGTACCCACTATGGAATAGAGATAGAGCTAAAGTGCTTAGGACCACACCGCATCACACTTTCCCTGATACTCTACCCATACCAACACGTAAGCCCCTGCTGGCGAGGGCTTGAAAAATGGGCTCGCAACTAACCAATCCTAATGTCAAACAATGTATCCATGGCCTCACCCCAGCATCCCTCAATACATCCATAGAGATAGAGCTAAGGCCCCCCGACAGAGTCGAAGACTACACGGTCCGAGACCACCTCCCCTGATACCCTACAACGTAATAGTTCTGCTAAGGTAATGGCGATACGACGATGTCAGTGGACAAGACTTGAATAGAGATAGAGCTAGAGTCTGGTGACCAGGCTGAACCATAATGTCACATCCTCCCCTTGATGCCCCACTCGCATCAAGTACACTAACCACACACAAACATTCACATGCCTATTCCTAGCATCATCATCATCATCATCATGTTATAAATAAAATAGAATTAAATATGCATGAACATTAATAGCAGGAATATTGGATGACATGTTAAATGCACATTACAAGCATACACGCATAGAATCAGTCATGGCATTGGACTCAAGAAATAAAAATAGTTTATTATTAGCTAATTAGTTTAGTTCTTGTTCCCTCACCTTTGCTTGAGTGTAGATCCTCTTTCAAGCTTTAAGAATCACTTTTATATCAATAGGAAAACCTAAGAAGTCGATAGATTTTAATTAGAATTCATTCCGATAATTTTAGGCTTGCTGTTAAGCGAGGGTCGCAGGACGGGTCACAAGTAGGGTCGCAGTTTTCTGCGACCCCCAGGGGTAGGGTTGATGCCAGGGTCGGATGTTCCATCGACCCTGGGTGCGACCACCGCATCCCTGGACTTCCCGAATGCTGGGGGTCGATCCTGTGGTCTGGTAGGGTTGATTCCCAATCGACCCCACGTGCGACCCCTCGTGGTTTGAGTCGACCTTTTCATCCTACAGTCCATCCTTTCATGTTTGGGTCCTTTGGCTTACTTTTATAGTCCATTCTATGATTGTTCTATGGCTCAAAACTCCAAGTTACTCACTTTTCATAGTTTTTCATGATTTCCATTGGAATTCATCCATGGATGGATGGTATTAGGGTTTCTCTTAACCTAACTTCATCATAATCTATTCTAAGCCTTCAATTCAGATAGGGATTGAGGTTCATACCTTTTGTAGTCTGAGTTTCAAAGATTTCTCTAAGCTTCTTCTTCTTCCTTAGCCTTTTCTTCAAGTTTTCCTTCTCTTCTTCTCTTCCTTCTCTTCTCTTTCTCTCACTTTCAATTAGGGTTCTAAAAGGAGTGAAAGAGGCTTAGGGACGTCCTATTTATAGAGGAGAACCTCCCAAAATAAGTCCCATTGAGATTAGGAAAGGTCCCAATTGAAATTAGGAAAGTTTTCTAATTTTCGGTTCGTGCTGTTTTTTGTTGTTTTCCTAGGGTCGATGGTAGGGGGTCGATGGGGGGTCGGACAATTCGAGACCCCTGCGACCCCACGACCAAAAATCATGGGTTGGACTTCTTTTGAGGTGGGGGTCGACCCTGCCTATTTAGGCATGCAACCCTACCCTCATTTTGACTGTTTTTGAGTAAAATTTCTTATTGGATCTTGGGTTTCTTCACACACTTGGTCCACTTAGCTCGACCATGATATGTAGACTGGTCACGACATGAAATGTAAGGTTAGACCGGATTCATGGCGTGCGGGTCTTACAACTCCACCACCCTTAAAAGAAATTTCATCCTCAAAATTTGAACGTACGGATCTTACAACTCCCCCCTCCTTAAAATTAATTTTATCCTCAAAATTTAAATTTACTTTGGAGTCAATAGGTGGAAATTCTGTTTTCGCATCGCATCTTCTTCCTCCCATGTAATCTTCTCCATGTCTTGTCTTCGCCAGATTATCTTTATATAATAATTATCCCAGTTTTTGAGATGTTTGTACCTTTCAACTAGTGAACTAGGCTGGTACCACTTCAATAGTTAGATTTTCTATCTAATCCAGTAGATCCGTGGTTAATACCTTTGATATGGGTCTACAATGTACTTCTTCAATAGAGACAGGCGAAATACGTCATGCGCACTAGACATGGACAGCGGTAACGCTAGTTGATATACAACTTTTCTACGTCCCTCCAAATTTCATGAGGTCCAAAACATATATCGGATACAACTTTCCCTTCTCGTTGAATTGTTTTTAATCCGTGCATAAGTGATATCTTTAAGAACACTTTATCACTTATGGCGAACTCAAGGTCTTAATGTCTCTCCTGACAAACTTGAGCTATCTTGGCCCTTTTCTTTGATCTTGTCTGCTACTCGACAGGTTTCGACAATAGACTTAGGTCTTACAATTCCTTATTCACTAACTTTATTCCAAAATTAAAGAATTTGAAATTTCTACCATACCATGCTTTATAGGTGACATCTACATAGTAGCTTGGTAGCAAATTCAATCCACATATAGCTTAGTTAGCCACTTCAAAGCATACCGAGGTCGTATAGCAATGGAATGA
Source organism: Protea cynaroides (assembly GCA_028583415.1). Taxonomy (NCBI): domain Eukaryota; kingdom Viridiplantae; phylum Streptophyta; class Magnoliopsida; order Proteales; family Proteaceae; genus Protea; species Protea cynaroides. Next base: position 58,198,367 of record CM053272.1, read on the forward strand.
ACTATCTTCATAAGGCGATCAATAATCACCCAAACCATGTCAACCGATCTGGGAGTCAGTGGCAAATCATTGACATAGTTCATTGTACTGCAGTTTCACTTCCAGACTGGCTCCGATAGTGGTTATGGTAAGCCATGTTGGTCTTTATCTTTCAGCCTTTACTTGCTGATAATTCAGACACTGAAACATGCATCTAGCCACAACTACTTCCATTCCCTTCTACCAAAATAATCTCTTCATGTTTTGGTATATATTATACTTCTAGAATGTATCCAATACGGAATAGAATGGGCTTTTAACCTTATCTTATATCTTATGATCAGCATTTTTTACTTCAGGTATACATAATCATCCTCTGTATTATAGGACCTTTTTCGCATCCGGAGTAAGTCAGGGTTTGGTTTTCCTTTCTCTAAATCTTCTTACACCGTTCTTATATACAGATCTAACAAAATTACTACCTTTACTTCGTCCATCAATTCAGAGATGATCTTTAATGTTGTGAACGCAAGCCGACGAACTATTGCTCCATAAGTTCATCCAAAAATTCTCGCTCAATTGGATCATCACGAGTTTCTATTATATGTTACTCTCCTTTCAAATTTGAATCTATTGCTGCGAAACATAAGGCAGCATTCATACTGGTTCCTTCCTCAGAATTCATAATTCCCTTTTTGCTTAAGGCCTTAACTACTACCTTAGCCTTGCTCGGATGACACTGTAATTCACAGGCTTAATCCTTGAGCAATTCCAGTCATTTTCTTATCTTTATGTTCAACTCTTTCTAATGAAGAGATAAATAAAACTCTTGTAATCCGATTTAATTTGAAATTCTTCTCTATATAGGTAATGTCTCCAAGCCTTGATTGCATAACTCATCACCGGTACTCCCAAGTTATGAGTAGGGTAACTCTTCTCATGCTCCTTCAGTTTTCTTAAAGCATATACAATCGCTTATTTACCTTGCATTAACCCGCATCCTAGATCCAATCCGAAAGCTTCGATGTTTAGGGTAAACGGTTTCCCTGGTGTCCGAATGGTCAAGATGGGAGTTGATATCAACCTTACTTTAGAATCTGGAAACATTCTTTACACTTGTCAGTCCAATTAAACTTCTCTCCCTTCTTGGTTAGCTTGGTAGGAGGTATTGCGATCTTAGAGTGGTCCTCTACAAATCGTCTGTAATAACTAGCTAAACCCAAGGAACTTCTGATCTTCCAATATTCTTTAAGTGTTTCTCACCATATGATTAATTTTATCTTAATAGGATCTACTTTTATCCCTTTTTATGATGCTATGTGATCTAAGAAGATCATTTCGTTTATTTAGGTCTCATATTTCTTGGACTTGGCATAAAGCTTTTTTTTTCCCCGTTTCAGCTATTGTAAAGCTATTCTAAAATCCATTGTATTAGTTGCTTCATTCTTGGAATAAACCAAAATATCATCTATGAAAACTATGACCGACGTGTCCAACATGTCATGAAACACCCAGTTCATCAGCTCCATAAAAGATGTAGGGGCATTGGTTAATCCCAACGTCATCATCGAGAACTCAAAATTGCCCAATCTCGATTCTAAAAGTATCTTCGAGATATCGCTGTCCAAATTCTTCAGTTGTTGATATCTTGACCGAAGATCAATCTTAGAAATTACCTTCGCTCCTTGCAACTGTTTAAACAAGTCATCGATCCGAGGTGATAGATATCGATTCTTGATCGTGAGCTTGTTCGATTTTTGGTAGTCTATACGCAGACAACATTATCATCCTTCTTCTTCATGAATTGCATTGGCACTCCCCGTGATGCCATACTTAGCCTATTAGGACCTTAGTCTAATAACTCTTGTAGTTGAGTCTCAGTTCTTTCAATTCTATAAGAGCTATTCATAGGTGCCTTTGACACAAGTATCGTCCTTGGGTCACAAGTCGATGACGAACTTGGTCGCATGATCAGATGGTAACCCAAATTAGTCTCCTGGAAACACCTCAGGAAATTTATGCATCACATTAATTTCTTCCATCTGTGGTGTTTCTTTGGTAGCGTATACCATAGATAACATGTATCCAACTTCTTTCTCTTCAAAGCATCTCTTGGCCTTTAGCATAGAGAGGATCAGCCTTCACTTCTTGGGCAACTTACTTCCAATAAAACTAAATTATATGTCGTCTTTATTCTTGAATGATAACCTCTTTTATGGACATAACACTTGTAGAGTGTTGAGACAACCAGTTTATTCCCAAGATGATGTCAAAGTCTGCCATCTCAAGTTGATTTAGGTTGCATCCAACTTTTGTCCATCCATATGTTTCGAACATTGTTAATAACACTCATCCAATACAACATCTAGTCCAAAAGGGCTTGAACTAGCAAAATCTAGTATAAGGTCTTAAGAGCTTGTCTAGTTCCTTCATCTCTTATGATTTTCAAAGACTATTGCTAATAATCTCATATCTTGAAAAGTTCATTAGCTTATATTTCCTTTATCACTTTTGTTCTATCCTGATCTCTCTTTCATATACCTCAAAAAAATATCTTATGATTGTTACTTCATATCCCAAGTCTATCAATAAGCATTAGGGTATATGCTTATAAATTCATTAATCCAACCAAACTCTTTTGGTCTTTACTTAATCATCTCACTCGATATTTGGCATAACCCAGTATTACTTATACTAATCTGAATACTATCAATGCCACAATTTTGACTTTATCCTTGTATCCACTCTTAGATTTGCTTTTAAGAATCTTCTGCTTTGTCAAATTTCATACCGATATAACCATCTTTAACATTACTTGAGTGCTATCTACTCTTCCCTAGTTACTCTTGATAGTTTTTACTTTTTACTCATGCACTCTTTTATAGACATGGCTCATATCCATCAAATTAGTAATCTCAAAATAGATTCTCCATTACTTCATCTGAGGTTCATTGGCCATAGCATTTAATCTGAATCCAATCATCTTTCTTCCAATAATTCCATTATTCACTAAACATCTTATCAATGAATGTCGAGAAATATAAGAATCAGAATGTTTATCCAAAACAATTCATTTCCTTCTTTCAATTTAGTATGACGACAAACACTTTCTTTATCTAATGAACTTAAGTTTAAAGGATCAGGAGTAAATCTGTGGTAATCCAACCGGTATTAAAAGGTCGTTAAGTTACACGATGGTCCAAATACACGGAAATAGAGGTTTTACAGTTCTTAACCTCCTGGTTATAGGTTGTATCGAGTATATAATGCCATTGGTCAAGGCACTATAAGAATAAATCTAGAGAAAGTTTTGGTACATCAATAAATCAGGTATAAATAAGAAGATGTACGCTCAACATGATGAAACATTTAACTGTTCCTTCAGTTCATATCTCTGTTCATGTTGTCGATAATGAGAGTGACTCAGATTGGTATAATCAGGACTAATACTAAAGAAACAATATCTATAACTCCAATTGACAGGTTAAATCAAGAAGGTATCTTGTCAAGGTACGAGAATTTAAAATTAGGTATGTGCATCCTCTATAATCATCAGAGTAAATCAATAATGCACCGCATCCTATATAAACCTATCTATTTATAAGGCCACAATAGATTTGATCCTTTGTTGAAAATGTTTGAGGCTTCATCTTCAGGAAATATTCCTCAATCCTTGGTCGGATCATTTTGTCATGATGTAGCTATCCCATACATCGATGGCTGATAAGGATAACCACCTTGATACACTGCTTGTTGTGCACCAAGCTTCTGCACTGGGGTGTGCGTTACTGGGACTTGCTGTATGGTAGGCATTGTGTTATAGGTAACAGGTGCTAGGGTATAGTGTTGCTACCAATTAGTACTGTACATGGCCGGACTCGGAGGTGTTGATGTAACATTGGCAACTTCGGTAGTCCAGATGATTGGCTGGAGTGGCCTGGTTGTTCACCTCCTTTGATTTGTTCCAATCTGATTATCATTATTTAGCATCTGCTCAGATGAGTTTTCATTACCCATTCTCAATCCAGATAGTGGTGGGGGTCAAATTCCAACATCTTCTTAATGCTCAGCAGGTAACGGATCAGCTTGTGGTGGATCTCATTCTGAGTCTCCATGTCACCCAGGAGTATAGCTTTATCTTCTTGTAGTTACTCTTATTCTTAATGTATGACCATTATTCTCTTATCTCTGTTGCATTCAGCTTGAGATCTTTCCCTTTACCATTGCAAGGACTTAGGCGTTACTAGTCGTTTTCCTTCTTTCCAAAATACATCGAGTTTCACATCTTGTGAGTATCAACTCAGTATTCCAATGCTTCGGCTACTGTACTATATCCTTTGTATACTTAGATAACTGTCCAACTTATAGATCATACCCTATATTATTCATTTATCAGGATAAGTTTTAAATTATCTCTTTTTGTTTTGTGTATATATATGGTTCCACCTTTAATATGTACATTATTGTCTTGTTTAAGTTTTATCTCAACCAACACAGGTGCTTATGGTGTGTTTGTATTAAAGCTTTTGATTTATCCTAACTCAGTTCATGGACTCTAGTGGAAGTATTCAGATTTCATGGGAAAGGCCTGAGAGCTCTGATACCAAGTTGTCACACCACAATTCTGCACCAACTAGAATGGTGTGATGAACGGTCAATAAACCAACGGTTCAACCAGGATCTCGTATAGGCTATCCCACGTTGTTAAACCAAAACACATTCCACATTAATCAGAGGTAATAAAGTAAATAGCGGAAGGCTTACAGATAATGAACTGAGGTCTAGTTATGATAAATAATTGATATTCCATTTATCTCCAAGTAACCAAAACATAATTTAATACATATTACAATATTCAAATACAAAAATTAAATACTAAGCATATCCGTAGTTGAAACGCTCTCTTAAAGAATCACAATAGTCCTCCATAGCTTGCTCATCATAGCCACCACATGTTCATTTGTTGGCGTGTTAATATAATCTTCAACCGTAATACCTGCAACATTAGAAACTAAAAGAATTGTATGCGCGAGGGTCAGCTCTCCAACTTGAGCTGAGTGAGAAAACAAAATAATGCAACAAACATATGCATGCATTCAATTCATATATGTGGTCTGGTTTTTAAGTTTGCAATGTGCTATAGAAAGGTTCGGTGGCCGCTTCACCTCTATACACGAGTGTGTGAAGTCGTCCAAAGGTTAACGTTTATTGTTGTCCCACATGCATCCACTACGGAATAGAGATAGAGCTAAAGTGCTTAGGACCACACCGCATCACACTTCCCCTGATACTCTACCCATACCAACACGTAAGCCCCTGCTGGCGAGGGCTTGCAAACTGGGTTCGCAACTAACCAATCCTAATGTCAAACAGTGTACCCATGACCTCACTCCAGCATCCCTTAATACGTCCATAGAGATAGAGCTAAGGCCCCCCGGCAGAGTCGAAGACTACACGTTTCGAGAGCACCTCCCCTGATACCCTACGACATAATAGTTCTGCTAAGGTAATGGCGATACGACGATGTCAGTGGACAAGACTTGAGTAGAGATAGAGCTAGAGTCTGGTGACCAGGCTGAACCACAATGTCACGTCCTCCCCCTGATGCCCCACTCGCATCAAGTACACTAACCACACACAAACATTTACATGCCTATTCCTAGCATCATCATCATCATCATGTTATAAATAAAATAGAATTAAATATGCATAAACATTAATAGCAGGAATATTGGATGACATGTTGAATGCACATTACAAGCATAAGAATCAGTCATGGCATTGTACTAAAGAAATAAAAACAGTTTATTATTAGCCAATTAGTTTAGGTCTTGTTCCCTCACCTTTGCTTGAGTGTAGATCCTCTTTCAAACTTTAAGAATCACTTTTATATCAATAGGAAAACCTAACAAGTCGATAGATTTTAATTATAATTCATTCCGACAATTTTAGGCTTGCTGTTAAGCGAGGGTCGCAGTTTTCTGCGACCCCCAGTGTGAAACCTACATGCAAATTTCGGGGATAAAATTTCTTTTAAGGGTGGGGGAGTTGTAAGACCCGCACTCCATAAACCCGGTCTAAACCTTGGTTTCATGTCGTAACAGGTCTTCCGATCATCACTGGGCCAGACGGGACGAGCGGATGACAAACAGGTACAAAATCGGACCAAAGACGATCAAATAATCATGAGATTATGTTGACCGGTCGATGGTACCGGTCTTGGTACCGGTCGACCGGTCAGCTCTGCGCAGCTGAGTGCGGAGATCTGGAAATTTATTTCTGCGGGTCCCACTTTCTTGATTTCGAATCCTAAGACTTTTCTAATCCTAATAGGGTTACTAAACCCTAATTCTAGCCTATATAAACACCCTTAAACCTCCTCAAATCCTTTCCATTATCTCTCACAAACCCTAGAGAAGAGAAAGAGGTTGGAAAGGAGAAGGAGCTAGGAAGAAGAAGGAGGTGCCGTCATTGCCGTTCGACGACGCTCACTTTACGCCAGTCGACGGTAAGTGTTTTAACCATTCTTCTTACTCTATGACTCTAGGATAGTTGTATGGTTGGATCAATACCATGCAAAGAAGGTATTGATCTAAAACTCTAATTGGCCATTTAACCCTAACTTGCCGTCAAACCCTAGATTCGAGTTGTAGGATGATTATCATCAAAACTAGACTTGAATGAGTTGGAGATAACTCTAACTCAAAGCTCAGATTTAGAATGGATAGGAGAAACCCTGGAAATCCATGGAGAATGATCGATGGCAGTCGAAAAACCCAAAGTATGGTCTTTCGGAGACATACCGGTCGACTATACCGGTTGCACCCTGTGTGACCGGTATGTTGCCACCGGTACCTTCAGGGTGGCTGGTCTGTGGGGACCGGCTGACCATACCGGTCGCCAGTCTTTCCCACAGAGCTGCGAACGGTACATGCCACCGGTCAGCTCTGTGAGTGTATTTTGTAACCTCGTTGGTTTTTCGACCAACGTAAAACCCTAAGAAACTATTTAATGAAACCCTAATAATATTGTAGGACTTTGTGATATTCTGTTTGGATCTTGCGACGTGGAGCAAGCTATCAAACGAGCGTCAGGTAAGGGAATCTCACCTAAACCCTAATAATGGACAGTAAATCGTTGTTAATAACTTGAATATATATGATGTGATGTTTGTGCATATTCACATGCCATCCTTTACTTTCAGTTATTATTATTGTTCATGCATTGATAGGATGTGATTGTTAGGCATGTGATTATTTTAGTTAGTGTGTGGAGTGGGGCATGGGCCTGGGATCATTCCTCACACTGGTAATTTTTGTAGTATTCTATCTTAACATGCTTGGTACGGGTGGGGCATCAGGGGAAGGTCGTGGTACAGTGGTCTCCGATGTGGATGTTGGCCTGGCCATGGTTATGTGGCACTGTGGTCTCCGAGGTCGACGCTGGCTTGTCCATGATGATTTAGCTCTATCTCTATGTCGTAGGGAGTTATGTTGGGATAGGGTATACCTGCGTATTGTTCTATCCTAGTGGGTTAGTTGCGGATAAGGTATCAGGGGAGGTACGGGGATGCCTTAGCTCTATCTCTATGCCGTAGACGGCTGTGTTGGGATAGAGCCTACATTGATGAAATATAGGATTGGTTAGTTGCGAGCCCAGTTTGCAAGCCCTGGCCAATAGGGGCTTAGGTACTGGTATGGGTAGAGCATCAGGGGAGGTACGGGGATATCTTAGCTCTATCTCTATTCCATGATGGGTGCATGTGGGCCAATGGTGGTGTGATCCATGAGGTGCCACACACTCGTGTATAGAGGTGCGGGGGCTACCAAACCTTTCTATAGCACATTGCAAACTTAAACCAGACCACAGTATAAAATGATTGTTACTCATGCATAATATTGTGAAACTGTCTGATTGTCTTACTGAGCTAAGTTGTGAGCTCACCCTTTGTGTACACATTGTTTTTAGATGTTGATGCAGGTTACATGGTGGAAGACTATATGAACGCTCCGGCGTATGGTGATGTTGCTGCTCTGGGTGTACAGGTAGGAGAGGACGAGCATGACGCTTCATGCGAGTGCCCTTTCTGCGTGTACCTTTGATTTGCTTTTATTTATTTATTTCAGTTATTTTTAGTTGGATTAAGTGGATGTAAGGATATTATATTTTATGTTTGGATTTAAATAATTGGATACTTATTTAATTTATCAATAGATACTCAGTTCATTCTATTTAAAGACTTCCGCTGTATTATTTATATTCTGATTGTGGTTATGTGCAATGGTTTGTATGAGTGGATACGGTCTATTCGAGATCCTGGTGTGAACCGTTGGTTTAATGAAGGTTCACTCATACCATTCTAGTTGGTTCAGAATTGGGGTGTGACAACTTGGTATCAGAGCCATCGGGCTCTCTCCAACAGACCATATTGCACTTAACTAAGTCAATGAACTGAGTTAGGAAAATTTGAAAATCTTAATACAAACACACCCTAAGCATTGTTTGATACCTGAGACGGACTAAGAAGGAGCATAATATACGATATTAAATATGGAATTTAACATTTGCACATACACTAGTTAGGGTGAACCATAAAACTTTCATTAAATAGAAAAGTGAGTATCAAATGAAATAGTGCTACAGGGTACAGTCCACAAACCGAACAGTTACTCTGTTATATAAACAGTCAAAAGAGAAGAAAATAAAACGGACCATCATGGGGTTGGGGGTCTAGGAGGAATAGGGACGGCAATGTCATAATCCCACTCATAGATGACCCTGAGCCAGTGCACCTACTCCTGAGTGACTCTGAGGCTGCGAGCAAGGTGCCCCAAGTCACGGCTCATCTCATGCTGAGCATCCCGAAGCTCCGTGAACATACCTATCACGGTATCGAGAAGAGGCTAAGATGGTCCCACTGCATGCACCAGACCCTCCTCACACAAACTCTGAATCAATTGTGATGAAATTGGTTTATCAGTTGGAAGCTCAGTAGAAAGCATTCCTGAGTGAAATGTTGAAGATGTTTAGGCCGCCGGGTTATGTTCCCACTGAAGGTACGTCTGAATCTGGAGGGAATAATGCTACACTGCCGCTAAATGGTAGCCCAGGGCCGATGGGCCAAGGTCAGAATTTGCAACCACCACACCAGTTCCCATCGTCTTCTGCTTATCAGGGAGCCTATCCATATCCACCACCATGGTACGGAATGAATACACAGGGACAGCACGATCTGAGTCGGCGGTGGACAGATTCCTAAAGTTGAAGCCTTCTTCATTCATAGGTAAGACAGGGAAACCATTGTGGCCAGCACAGTGGGTTACAGAAATGGAGAAGAATTTCCGACTGATGACTTGTACAGAGGATGAAAAGGTCCCGTTTGCCACTCATATGCTGAAGGAAGATGCGAATGCTTGGTGGAATTCTACATGGGCATATCTGGAGACGAAGCATACACAGGTGGATTGGGAAGTGTTCAAGGTTGCCTTCTTTGATAAATATTTTCCGAAGAGCTTCAGAGATCAGATGGAGAAGGAGTCCCTTAATCTGCAGCAGTCTCAATCGACTGTGGATGCTTACCAACAGAGGTATGAAGAGTTATTTTTCTTCGCACCGGCAAGTATGCAAGAGGAAGAGACCAAGACACGTAGGTTCACCATGGGACTGCGTGGAAGCATCAGAGAGCATATCTTGGGTCTGGACAAGAAGGTTTATAATGAGGCTGTACAGGTTGCAAGAGTGATAGAATCTAGTCAGAGGGACAGCTTCTTTGCACAGAACAGGGGATTGAAGAGATCCACTATTGAGATTTCAGGTGGCGGTAACAGTAGACCATTCCGCCCATACAGGGCTCAGTCCACTACAGTGCCTGCAAGGAACAATACGGCACCACCTGTGCCACAGTTCGCTGGACACAACCCGAATATCAAATGCTATAACTGCCAGCAAGTGGGTCATATTGCAAGGACCTGCACTCTACCTAGGAAGCAACCTCCCCAGCAAGGAAAAGTATTTGCGGTCACTACCAAAGAGGCAGTCGCATCACCTGATGTGGTCACTGGTATGACTCTATCCCTTACTATTTAGCTTACTATTTCATTGTGTGTAAGAGCATGTAGAACTAAGGGACAATAAAATTTTAAGAATTATAAATGTAGCTGGTATACCTGCGAGAGTACTCTTTGACTCTGGAGCCACGCACTCCTTTGTTTCTATTTTCTTTGGAAAGCGAATGGAGTTACCAATCAAGCACTTGAACCCAAGCTTGATAGTTCGCTCTCCGCTAGGAGTCGAAGTGGCTTTGACTGAATATTATGGACCATGTACAGTTTGTATTGAGGGCCGAGACTTAGAAGCAAGTCTGGTACTACTTGAGATGGCAGACTTTGATGTCATCTTGGGAATGGATTGGCTAGGCCATCATTCAGCTATTCTATTATGTGGTGAAAGGAAGCTTGTGCTTACAAACAAAAAGGGAAAGGAGTATAGCTTCACTGGGACCAAGTTACCTAGGAAGTGAAAGCTGATCCTCTCCGCCCTAAAAACTAAGAGATGCTTAGAGAAGGGGGGAGTGGGGTATCTAGTATCTGTATTCGACATCACTGCAGAGTCCCAAAAGATGGAAGATATAGATGTGGTTCGAGAGTTCCTAGATGTATTTCCAGAGGATCTCCCAAGTCTACCATCGGATAGGGCTACAAAGTTTGTGATAGACCTCATGCCAGGTTCGGCGTCGGTGTCTAAAGCACCATACAGGATGGCCCGTACCGAGTTAAAGGAGTTGAAGACCCAGTTACAAGAATTGTTAGATAAGGGTTTCATACGACCTAGCATATCACCTTGGAGAGCACCTGTATTATTTGTCAAGAAGAATGATGAAAGTGTAAGACTATGCATTAACTACCGTGAACTGAACAAGTTGACGATCAAGAATTGGTATCCTTTGCCTAGAATCGATGATCTGTTCGATCAATTGTAGGGTGCAAAGGTTTTCTCGAAGATTGATCTCCGATCGGGGTATCACCAACTGAAGATCAAGGCCGGAGATATTCCGAAGACTGCTTTCAGGACGAGGTATGGGCATTATGAGTTTCTAGTTATGTCATTCGGGTTGACCAACGCCCCAGTGTCGTTCATGGAACTGATGAATCGAGTGTTTCATGATATGTTGGAAACTTCGGTCATCGTATTCATCGATGACATATTGGTCTACTCAAAGGACATGGAGGCTCATACAACAAATTTGAGGGCAGCCCTACAACGGCTGAGACAGGAGAAGCTTTATGCTATGTTCAAGAAGTGTGAGTTTTGGCTGATGGAAGTAGCTTTCTTGGGCCATGTAGTATCTGAAGACGGTATCAAGGTTGATCCAAGTAAGATAGCTGCTATAGTAGGATGGGAAGCACCAAAATCTGTTGCGGAGATTCGTAGTTTCCTTGGGTTGTCTGGTTATTATAGAAGATTCGTGGAAGATTACTCTAGGATCGCTGTTCCACTCACCAGATTGACCAAGAAGGGGGAGAAATTCATATGGACAGATGAATGCGAGAAGTGTGTTCAGACTTTGAAGTCAAGACTAGTCTCTGCACCTATCTTGACCATCCCAGAACCAAGCGTACCGTTTACCTTATATACGGATGCTTCAGGGTTGGGTATTGGGTGTGTATTGATGCAAGGACAACGGGTGATTGCTTACGCATCAAGACAGTTAAAAGAGCATGAGAAGAACTATCTTACGCATGATTTGGAGTTAGCAGCGGTTATACATGCAATCAAGACTTAGAGACACTACTTGTACGGTGAGAAGTTTTAGATTAAGTCAGATCACAAGAGCTTAACTTATCTTTTCACTCAGAAGGATCTGAATATAAGACAGAGGAGATGGCTAGAGTTATTAAAAGATTATGATTGTGACATCCAGTATCATCCGGGGAAAGCAAATGTTGTGGCTGACGCCTTAAGCAGAAAGTGGGCATCGAAACCTGAGACAGGACCAAGTACAAATGCTACATTATGTGCCACAGCATCAAGTTCAATTGAAGGCGATGAAGAGTATATAATAGAGACTGCAGAAGATCCAGTCGAGCAAGGCTTAATTCATAAGTTCACCATGATGTTCGCAGCTTTGAAGATCTCACCGGATCTAGTTGATGAAGTCAAGGTAGCAATCCTACAGGACCCACATCTCAAAACTGTGCAAGAAGACTTAGAGAAGGGTACGAGCAATCCTGACTTTACCTTGGATTCAGACAAGGTACTCAGGTATCGTGGACGGTTATGTATACCTGAGAGTGAAGACTGCAACATCAAAGATCGAGTTATGACTGAAGCTCATTACACTCCATATTCGGTACATCCAGGAAGTACCAAAATGTACCATGATTTAAGAAGGTTGTATTGGTGGAGGGGTATGAAAGCAGATATAGCTCATTTCGTATTCCAATGTCTGAATTGTCAACAAGTTAAAGCAGAAAGGCAAAGACCTGCAGGTTTACTACAGCCATTACCGGAACCTGCATGGAAGTGGGATTGCATTACTATGGATTTCGTCACTGGCCTACCTTTGACACCAAGGTCAGTGGATGCAGTTTGGGTAATAGTAGATCGACTTACCAGGACAGCTCGATTCATTGCGGTCAGACCTCAGTATACCATGGAGAAACTGGTCAAGTTATATGTTGATAATATAGTCAGACTTCATGGCGTCCCAGAGAGTATAGTATCTGATAGAGATCCCCGTTTTACATCAAAGTTCTGGAAAGGATTACAGAAAGCTATGGGAACAAAGTTGAAGTTTAGTACAGCTTTCCACCCTCAGACGGACGGGCAGTCAGAAAGGACCATTCAAATTTTAGAGGATATGCTCCGATCTTGTGCATTAGACTTCAAGGGAGCTTGGGATGAGAAACTATCACTTATCGAGTTTGCTTATAACAACAGCTATCAGGCTACAATCCAGATGGCTCCATATGAAGCACTCTATGGGAAGAAGTGTCGTACACCTCTGCTATGGAATGAGGTGGGAGAAAGAAGAATTGTAGGACCAGAGTTTGTTGAAGAAACTTGTCGAGTGATTGATCAAATCAAGGAGAGGGTAAAGACAGCTCAAGTTCGACAGAAGCACTAAGGGGATAATCGACGTCGAGATCTGGAGTTTGCAGTGGGTGACAAAGTATTCTTGAAGATATCACCGGTGCGAGGTCTGAAACGGTTTGGTAAGAAGGGAAAGCTATGCCCCAGGTATGTGGGACCATGCGAGATATTGGCTAGACGTGGTAATATAGCATATCAATTGGCTCTACCACCATCTATGTCAAGCGTTCATAATGTGTTCCATGTATCGTTATTGAAGAAATATGTCAGGGATCCATCGCACATCTTGACAGCAGACCCCTCAGACTTGACTGAAGACTTAACATTTGAAGTGGTGCCTGTGATGCTCTCAAGTCGAAAGGTACAGTAACTTCGAACCAAGGATATCCATTATGTAAAGGTGCATTGGAGAAGCCAAAATGTCGAAGAAATTACTTGGGAAGAGGAGAGCACGATGAGGAAGGAGTATCCTAACCTTTTCGACGATCAAGGTACGTTCAAATTTCGAGGCCAAAATTTCTTTTAAGGGTGGGGGAGTTGTGAAACCTACATGTAAATTTTGGGGATGAAATTTCTTTTAAGGGTGGGGGAGTTGTAAGACCCGCACTCCATAAACCCGGTCTAAACCTTGGTTTCATGTCGTAACTGGTCTTCCGATCATCACCGGGCCAGACAGGACGAGCGAATGACAAACAGGTATGAAATCGGACTAAAGAAGATCAAATAATCATGAGATTATGTTGACCGGTCGATGGTACCGGTCTTGGTACCGGTCGACCGGTCAGCTCTGCGCAGCTGAGTGTGGAGATCTAGAAATTTATCTCTGCAGGTCTCACTTTCCTGATTTCAAATCCTAAGACTTTCCTAATCATAATAGGGTTACTAAAACCTAATTCTAGCCTATATAAACACCCTTAAATCTCCTCAAATCCTTTCCATTATCTCTCACAAACCCTAGAAAAGAGAAAGAGGTTGGAAAGGAGAAGGAGCTAGGAAGAAGAAGGAGGTGCCGCCATTGTTGTTCGACGACGCTCACTTTACGCCAGTCGACGGTAAGTGTTTTAACCATTCTTCTTACTCTATGACTCTAGGATAGTTGTATGGTTGGATCAATACCATGCAAAGGAGGTATTGATCTAAAACCCTAATTGGCCATTTAACCCTAACTTGCCGTCAAACCCTAGATTCGAGTTCTAGGATGATTATCATCAAAACTAGACTTGAATGAGTTGGAGATAACTCTAACTCAAAGCTCAGATTTAGAATGGATAGGAGAAACCCTGGAAATCCATGAAGAATGATCGACGGTAGTCAAAAAACCCAAAGTATGGTCCTCCGGAGACATACCGGTCGACTATACCGGTTGCACCCTATGTGACCGGTATGTTGCCACCTGTACCTTCCGGGGGGCTGGTCTGTGGGGACCGGCTGACCATACCGGTCGCCAGTCTTTCCCACAGAGCTGCGACCGGTACATGCCACCGGTCAGCTCTGTGAGTGTATTTTGTAACCTCGTTAGTTTTCAACCAACGTGAAACCCTAAGAAACTATTCTAATGAAACCCTAATAATATTGTAGGACTTTGTGATATTCTGTTTGGATCTTGCGACGTGGAGCAAGCTATCAAATGAGCATCAGGTAAGGGAATCTGACCTAAACCCTAATAATTAATGGACAGTAAATCGTTGTTAATAACTTGAATATATATGATGTGATGTTTGTGCATATTCACATGACATCCTTTACTTTTAGTTATTATTATTGTTCATGCATTGATAGGATGTGATTGTTAGGCATGTAATTGTTTTCTTTAGTGTGTGGAGTGGGGCATGGGCCTGGGATCATTCCTCACACTGACAATTTTTATAGTATTCTATCTTAACATGCTTGGTACGGGTGGGGCATCAGGGGAAGATCGTGGTACGGTGGTCGCCGGTGTTGATGTTGGTTTGGCCATGGTTATGTGGCACTGTGGTCTCCGAGGTCGACGCTGGCTTGTCCACGATGCTTTAGCTCTATCTCTATGCCGTAGGGAGTTATGTTGGGATAGGGTCTACCTGCGTATTGTTCTATCCTAGTGGGTTAGTTGCGGATACGGTATCAGGGGAGGTACGGGGATGCCTTAGCTCTATCTCTATGCCGTAGACGGCTGTGCTGGGATAGAGCCTACATTGATGACATATAGGATTGGTTAGTTGTGAGCCCAGTTTGCAAGCCCTGGCCAGTAGGGGCTTAGGTACTGGTATGGGTAGAGCATCAGGGGAGGTACGGGGATATCTTAGCTCTATCTCTATTCCATGATGGGTGCATGTGGGTCAATGTTGGTGTGATCCATGAGGTGCCACACACTCGTGTATAGAGGTGCGGGGGCCACCAAACCTTTTTATAGCACATTGTAAACTTAAACCAGACCACATCATAAAATGATTGTTACTCATGCATAATATTGTGAAACTGTCTGATTGTCTTACTGAGCTAAGTTGTGAGCTCACCTTTTGTGTACACATTGTTTTTAGATGTTGATGCAGGTTACACGGTGGAAGACTATATGAACGCTCCGCGTATGGTGATGTTGCTGCTCTGGGTGTACAGGCAGGAGAGAACGAGCATGACGCTTCATGCGAGTGCCCTTTCTGCGTGTACCTTTGATTTGATTTTATTTATTTATTTCAGTTATTTTCAGTTGGATTAGGTGGATGTAAGGATATTATATTTTATGTTTGGATTTGAATAATTGGATACTTATTTAATTTATCAATAGATACTCAGTTCATTCTATTTAAAGACTTCTGCTGTATTATTTATATTCTGATTGTGGTTATGTGCAATGGTTTGTATGAGTAGACACGGTCTATTCGAGATCCTGGTGTGAACCTTGGTTTAATGACGATTCACTCACACCATTCTGGTTGGTTCAGAATTGGGGTGTGACACCCAGGGGTAGGGTCGATGCTAAGGTCGGATGTTCCATCGACCCTGGGTGAGACCACCGCATCCCTGGACTTCTCGAATGATGGGGGTCGATCCTGTGGTCTGGTAGGGTCGATTCCCAATCGATCCCATGTGCGACCCCCCGTGGTTTGAGTCGACCTTTTCATCCTACAGTCCATCCTTTAATGTTTGGGTCCTTTGGCTTACTTTTATAGTTCATTCTATGATTGTTCTATGGCTCAAAACTCCAAGTTACTCACTTTTCATAGTTTTCCATGATTTCCATTGGAATTCATCCCTGGATGGATGGTATTAGGGTTTCTCCTAACCTAACTTCATCATAATCTATTCTAAGCTTTCAATTCAGATAGGGACTGAGGTTCATACCTTCTGTAGTCTGAGTTTCAAAGATTTCTCTGAGCTTCTTCTTCTTCCTTAGCCTTTTCTTCAAGTTTTCCTTCTCTTCTTCTCTTCCTTCTCTTTTCTTTCTCTCACTTTCAATTAGGGTTCTAAAAGGAGTGAAAGAGGCTTAGGGATGTCCTATTTATAGAGGAGAACCTCCCAAAATAAGTCCCATTGAGATTAGGAAAGGTCCCAATTGAAATTAAGAAAGTTTTCTAATTTTCGGTTCGTGCTGTTTTTTGCTGTTTTCATAGGGTCGATGCTAGGGGGTCGATGGGGGGGTCGGACAATTCGAGACCCCTGCGACCCCACAACCAAAAATCATGGGTTGGACTTCTTTTGAGGTGGGGGTCGACCCTGCCTGTTTAGGCATGCGGCCCTATCTCATTTTAACTGTTTTTGAGTAAAATTTCTTATTGGGTCTTGGGTTTCTTCACACACTTGGTCCACTTGGCTCGACCATGATATGTAGACTGGTCACGACACGAAATGTAAGGTTAGACCGGGTTCTTGGCGTGCGGGTCTTACAATTTCTCTCTTGGCTTTGTATCTAGCACCTGCTGGGCATGCGTAGGGGAGACATGGGGCATGCGCACGCGGTTGTGCTGCAAGGCTTTGCTGTAAGACCCGCATGCTACAAACTCGGTCTAACCTTACGTTATCGTTTCATGACTGGTCTTCCCATCATAATCGGCTCAAGTGAACCAATTGTATGAAGAAACCAAAAGATGAGATAAGCAACAAGTTAAATTTAGTTGGTGTGGTTGACTATTTAAGGTTGTGTGGAAGCAACCAATCAAAAACTAAAAACCAGTAAATTTATAATGTATGGTCATATTTTTTAGGGATATGGTCGACCGTATGATCGACTAGGTTAAGACTGCACAACGTGTGGTTGCATGTTTTGGTTTGTATGGTCGACAGATTATGCGATCACACCATCGACCGTATGAACTCAGAACCGACTCCATGATTTGTAAACTTTTCAAATCAAAGGGGATCTCTTTCCTTATTGTAGAGGGACTCTACATAGAAGTTTTTCCTCTATATAAAGGACGTCCCTTCACTCTATTTTACTCTTTTGGATTAATCTCAAACCCAAAGCCTAAGGGAGAAAGAGAGAGGAGGAGAAAGATAAGAAGAGAAGGGGAGGAAGCTTGGAGAAGGGTTTTGTAGAGAAGAGTTCTATCTCTCTACAACAAGCTTAAGGTATGGAGTTGACTCTGTAGGGTAAATTAGATAGAATAGGTTATTTTCAAGTTGATATGTGGAACCTAATACAACGATTTAGGTTATAGGTTTTCTACGGGAAACCATAGAGAATAGGTTAGGGATAATGGATGAAGGAAAAACTGTGATTTAATGACATAGATTGATCGTAGGAGGAACCTTATTGTTGAGATCAGAGGAAGAACTCGTATTGGAAGTAAAAATCAGACCAAACTTCGTATGGTCGCAGCTACGGTTGACCATAGGGTGACCAGGGGGTCAACTACAGCTATTCGGGAAGTTCCCAAAAATCGTGTGGTTGTACGTACGGTCGCATGTAGTGCGACCATAGGATCGACCGTATGTTGTATGGTCGCATATATTGAGACCACAGGAATCGACCATACGATAACAGAAAGTATATTTTGAGACCAAACAAGGTTTTTGACTACTGTAACTTGAGGAAATTAATCCCTAACTTAAATACATTAATTGTTTAGGTTCCCAATAGATTCAAAGTGACTTCCAAAGCTTGGGAGAGGAACAAACATCAATCAAAGGTGAGGGAATAAAACCTAAACTAATTGGATAATAACAAACTATTTTATTTTATTTATCCAATGCAATGAATGCCTTGATGCTTGTATGCTTGTAATGTGCATATCATATGTCATCTAATATTATTGCTATTTCTGCTCATGCATATTTATTTTTGTCTATATATAACATGATGGTGATGATGCTAGGAATAGACATGTAATTGTGTGTGTGGCTAGTGTATTGGATGTGAGTGGGCATCAGGGGGAGAACATAGCAATGTGGTTTAGCCTGGTCACCAGACTTTAGCTCTATTTCTACTCAAGCCTTTTTCACTGACATCGTCGTATCGCCATTACCTTAGCAGAACTATTACTTCGTAGGGCATAAGGGGAGGTGGTCTCGGACCGTGTGGTCCTTGACTCTGCCGGGGGGCCTTAGCTCTATCTCTATGGACGTATTGAGGGATGCTGGGTGTGAGGACAAGTGTCCACCCATGCTGAAATGGATGGTGAATGATTTGGATTCGCCACCTAGATTAAGGTCTAGGACCTAAAATGTAGCCTCATCCTGAGATAAGACTTTTATTGACTCATGACCCAACATATTGGCTTTGGTCTATCAGAGAACAGATAAGCGTTCAAGGTACATCTTGGGAAGGTGTTAGTTACCCAAAACTGCCCGATTCAAAAATCGGCATCCTATGTGATTCTACTTTCCTTAGACTCTATGGTTCTGACTGTTCATGGTCAATAGATGATGACTAGGGCTTAAGGGGGATCCTATGCCAAGTTGCTAAGTTCTTCTAGCTTAAGTTCAGCCAAACATGTTCTCAAAGTAAAAAATAAAAAATAAACAAAATAATATACATTGAACCGAACCAAAGATGGTTCGGTGATGGACTGAATTTGAGATGTCCAAAACGTCACAAATTACATTCGTATTCCAATCCTGGAAATCAAGTCCCAAACGTAGTTCGAAACAGAATGTGATTAAAGTTTATGGATGTGGATTATGATTAAGCTTCCTTATATTCAATTTGTTCAAGTTGAAGTTTATGCTTGATGATGATTGAGATTGAATCTAGAGATAGCTTAATATGGATTGAAGTGAACATGGATATGGATATGGAGGACCTAAGAAGACTAAGGTGTAGTACCGTACTTGGAGAGTCCTCCAAATTGCCTACGTATTCCAGAGGTCCTGGAAATCAGGTACAACGTAGTTCGTTTCTGGATGGATTGGATAGCCTCAGGGACTAAGATATGCAAGCACTCTTAGGGAGTAAAGTATGTGTACTCTCAGGGAGTAGGTATGTATACTCTCAGGGAGTAAGGTATGTATACTCTCAGGGAGTAAGGTATATCTCACAGGGAGGAAGGTATATGTACTCTTAGGAAGTAAGGTGTGTCTTTCAGGGAGTTGGTATGTATACTCTCAGGGAGTATGGGTATGTCTCTTAAGGAGGAAGGTATGTGTACTCTCAGGGAGTAAGGTGTGTCTCTCAGGGAGTAGGTATGTATACTCTCAGGGAGTAGGGTTGATCAAGACTCTCAGGGAGGAAGGTATGTAAGTGTATATAAACTGAGGTGTGGAACCGTATCTGGGAGTCTCCCTAGACTATCTACGTATTTTAGGGTTTGCCCTAAGAATCAGGATCCTCGTAGTTCAGAATGTTGTTCATTGGGAGACCCGCTTGGGTCAGAATATGGGTGATCCAATCAGACCGAATGATGATCCTATATGATCTGTGGTTGGATTCACATCACACCTATCTAGGTTTCTGCACCTTAGAAGAATGAGTTGAAGGGTAAGGATCCTCCTAAAGCTACCCTTCTAACCTAAACCCTAATTTTTTAGAATTGTTGGGCTAGGCTTCATGATTCTTGATTAAGGCTTTTATCTTTTCTGCTTTTACCCTTCCCTGAATGTGGGTGCCTACATGCACGTCCCCACACCTAGGAATGTCTTCTATCAGTGTACATGCACGACAGTTCGACTAGGGTGTAGCGAAAAGTAAGTTCTTTTTGCTGACAACAGATATCATTTAAGCATGGCATACAACAAACATATCAAACATGATAGTGTGCACAAAGCTAGCAGTGTAAGCATCCTAAGCATGGTAGTGCACAATATTTCAGTGTAATCAAGTGAGCATGGTAGATACATGGATATAACAATGTAGACAATATTAGATCCACACTCTAACGGTTATATCTTCAAAAATTGATGATCATGGTCAACACTTAGATTTCATCAAAATAGCCAAGATCAACAGCTCAGATTTCACAAAATGATAATCTAATGGTTCAAATCACTCAAAATTCAATATCCAACCATTCAGATTCATAAAAAACACTCATGATCAAGATCCAATGGTTCAAATTCATTTTTGAAACACTTATGATCAGGATTCAATAGCTTAGATTTATCTAAGACCCTCATGATCAAGATTCAATGGTTTAGATTCATCAAGATCATAATCCAACCATTCAAATTCATTTAAATCATTTCCAAAGATAATATAGTCGTTCTGATTACTCATCATGATAATCCAACCGTTCAGATTGATTAAAATCATTTCCAAAGATAATCCAATGGTTTAGATCGCTCATCATGATAATCCAACCAATTATATTGATTAAAGTCACTCCCAAAGATAATCTAACCGTTCAGATCACTCAAGATCATAATCCAAACATTCACATTCCTTTAAAAATACCCATAATGAAGATCCAACAATTGAAATCATTCCAAATCACTCACAATGAAGATCCAACGGTTGAAATCATTAAAAATCACTCACAATGAAGATCTAACGGTTGAAATTATTTGAAATGATAATCTAATGGTTTAGATCATTTAAATCACTCATGATATCGATCCAACGGTCCAAATCAACATCCAATGGGCCATATTTCATCCACCAAAATACAAGACCAACGATCATCTTTCATCACATCAAAATTTATAATCAACGGGCCAGATTTAACATTAACTCATTCAGGATTGATGGCCAATATTAAAATACATTAAACATGAGCATCATGGCATCAACACACATGCCATATAGCATTTAAAGATCATGATTATCGAAATAGACATATTTAGGTAATTTTCGATATTTGAGCTTCATGAAAGCTATCAAAACAAAGTTTGGGGTAGCAACCTTGTCCCCAACAATGGGGTGGAGCCTTTGATGATGGTTGGAGACGATCTATGGCATGAGCGGCAAGCTTTCCCTCCTTCTTTCCTCCTTTCCTTTCTCTCTTTTACTCAATCTCCCCTCTTGATCCCGATATCTCTTCCCCCTCTTATTCGTAACTTCTCTCTTACTAGTATTTTTTTTTCTCTCTTTTCTCTCCCTTTTTTCTCTCTCAAACTCACTTCCATTCCTCTGTTTTTTTTTTCTCTCTTTAGCCTTTTGCCGCCCATCTTTCTTTGGTGTTCAATTGGATTTATAGAGAACCATTGGGTGCTTGAGCAAAGCCCAAGGAGATGAGGTGTGGTGGAGTTGGGCTCAAGGAAGTGAGGTGTTGAGTGTAGGTAGTTGGTTGGGGATGGCTCAAGGGTAGGAGTTGGGATAGGCTTACGGCTGTGGGGTAGCTAAGGGACTAGTTGTAGGTTTTTTAGGGAGGCTAAAAGGTGAGTTGGAGGATGGCTAAGGTGGTGGGGTGGCTCAAGGAGTGGGAGCAGCTTGTTTTGATGGACAGCAGGTCGGTGGGGGTAGCTGGTGGGGTGGCTCAAGGAAGTGAGGTATCGGTTTTTGATGGTGGAGGTGTTCAAGAAGAATGGGCGAGGGATGTGTAGGTGTCGATGGGAAAGGAAGACTTCTGGGGCTTTTTGGGTTCAGTTGTAGGTACAGGATGGGCATGGACAAGTTGCGACCGGGTAGGTAGCAAGGTAGTGGGCTGGGTTTGTAGGTATGGGAGAAGGTGGAGGTGACAGCATGGTCTTGCGGCTCCCCTTCTCTCTTCTCCCTCTCTTTCTTTCACTCCTCCTTTCTTCGGCTTTCTTTTCCTCTCTCCCTCCTTCTTACGTCTGTCCTCTCTCTCTCTCTCTTTACAGTTTCTCCCTTCTCTCTCTTTCCCTCTCTCTCTCTCTTTCTCTTATCGAGTTCTCTCTCCCTCTCTTCTTCTTGACTGAATATATATATATATATATATATATATATATATATATATATATATATATATATATATATATATAATATGTAAAAATATTATATAATATATAAATATATATAATATATATCATATAAACATATATGTATAACAAAAATACAAAAATACAAGCACATGGGTTGAACCGACTTGGTCCGTACTGGTCTGGGCTGGGTAAGGCTGGACTGGTTGAGTTCGACGGGGTTGGACTAAATTGGGCTTGATCTAGGTTGGGCTGAGTTGGGTTTGAATTGGTTTCTCTTTCTATTATGGGTCCTCTCAGCTTGCAAATCCTCATGGAAAATTTCGACGGCCTCTGTCTCAGATCTTCCACGTCCACTTTGAAGAGGACGGACAAAGGAGCACAATGGTGCTCGAATCACTTGATTCGAACGTCAGATGACCAAAATATAAAGAATTGCAGATGACCAAAATATGAAGAATTGAAGTTTTGATGATAATCCTACTGGTAACTTGGCATGGGACCCACTAGTGGCCATTGTCCTAGATTTTCCACGTCCACTTTGAAGAGGACGGATAATGGAGCATATTGGTGCCTGAATCACTTGATTCGGACATCGGATAATAAAATTATAAAGGATCAAAGTTTAGGCGGGCATATCGGCTTGCAGCTCTGCATGGGATCCTTCGGAGGCCGTTGTCCCAAATTTTCCATGTCCACTTTGAAGAGAACGGACAATGGAGCACGCTGGTGCTTGAATCGTTTGATTTGGATGTCGGATGGTCAAGAAATGGTCGAATGAAGTCCGATAGATTCAAATCAAGATAATTCGCCAAATAAATCTTTAATTTATGATAATTTATAGAAAAACCCTTGGATTTAATAAGCCATTTTTAAATCCGATTGAAATCTTGATATCTTCTTCGTTTGACATCGGAATTGAACGATTCTGGTCTCATTTCGAAGATGATTATGTGACCTACGCATCCGTATAAATTATAACCCATGACCTTGCTGTGGAGCCCACAAAAATCAGCCTTGAAGTCTCCGCTTACCGTCCAAACCTTGAATTGACCCGCAACCTTTCCAAATCCATTCACCAAAACTTTTGCACACTGGGGCACTTTGGCTCAGCTCAGAACATCATAGAGATCACACATGGACTAATTGACTGCTGGTTTGAGAGAGTTTCACTCGCCTCCCCTCTTTCGCTATCTACACACCAATATGGCTGTCCTAGTCGGGGAAAACAAAAATGGGGTGCTTACAAATACCCCTCTTTAGCCGAGATTGTACCAATTGAGGGTAAAGATAAAAGAAGCACATTTTTGTCTCTCGAATCGGAGAGATGAAATTTTTTAAAATTCAAGATCATCAGACCTATCAACTTAACTTTCACACAAATACAATGACAATCACACTAACACTAGGACTTAGCAAAATATTTTATCATTCACATCATGCAATCAAAACAAATGATAGTTAGTGTGCACATTTTGAATGAAACTGGGAGGACTGCTTGAAATTGAAATGGTGTTCATCGGGGGCTAAACTTTGTCTGATTACATAGTTTCAAAGAACATTCAAATGCATTAGGTATGTCTAAAGAACCCTCTGAAGAGTTCGCTGATCCCACCCATGAGCAATAGCCTTAACCATATCGAGGTCCAATTCTTTAGGAGCTTCACAACTGGTTCCCATCTTGTTGATGTCTCTCAACGCCCCATATTAACGGAACAACCTTGCAGGTGAATAATGTGAAGTGTGCGTCAATCCCATGATCTGAACATCTGCACTACCTGGAGTGTTTGTAACAACTTTCTCTGCATTCCACCAGCTACACTTCCATCGGATGCTTGAAATGGTCATCTGCTTTAGACGAGATGGCCAATTTGTATTCACTTGATAAGTAGTAGGATCTTCCCTTTTCACCATTTGATAATGGTCAAGGCTTGGTGCCCCGAATTCTTCTACCAAACCCAACCTCTCGACCAACCAGATTTGAAGTAAGTATAATGATCCATTGGACTTCTCTAAATGACATCGGCCTTAGAGATCTGCCGCAAGATCAGGTCCCCTTAGTGTCTTTGCTAATACAGTGGGTATGATTTCTCTTTTGCCCTTTGCATGTCCAATGAGATCAATAATGATAGGAGACCCTGTGCCTTCTTGACTCTGCAATAATGTTCGAGCAATGATGCAATAGAGATATACTCGTCTCCTCCGTGTTTTTGCTTCGTCATCCTCAGGTTCTAGCCATGCATAAGCCTCTATCATGGGTCGTAATTTCAGTCTCTGGCCTTGAACGAACACACTCACTTCCTCTTCATTCCAGCCAAAGAAGTTTCTTATCCCTTGCTTGTAGTCTTTCTTAGGGGATGGTCTGAACATCATACCCTTTGGTGGAGAAAAGAGGCATGCTCTGAATTCCTCAATAGTAGGACACAATTCCACATTGCCAAACCTGAATACATCAGTCGTTGGGTTCCAGCATTGGATTATTGCTTTCAGCAAACTTGGGCACAACTTTATTTTCATCATTTGGAGGAGGACATCCAAGTGGCTCTTCATTAACAATAAATGATCTTCAGTAAATTCCATACACCAACTACAATCTCGCAGTGCTTTATCCATTTTTGCCATGTTGTCTGACGAGTAGAGGCTCTAGAATGCTTACTGAAATGACCTACAGAAAATCCCGACCTGGGACAAGGTTAGTAGGGAAATCATTAGAACTTTCTTTCACTGCAATTGTTAGACACATTGAAAACCTTAATGAGTTGTGCATGAAACGTGTGCATATGTATGGCCTTGTCTGGACCTAAGTTTCTAAGTCACAAGTCAGGTGAGAGAAATGAAGGCCAAATTTGGCTGATATGAAGCTATCCATATGAGATTCCCATCAGGAGGATCTTTTGATTGTTTATGTGGAATGGTCGATCTCTCTGAGGAGATACCACTTTATGGGCTTATAGAATGAAGGGCTCTTTGGACGCCGTTGAATATAATGAACGACAGATAAGAGTTTCAGCCAGATTATCATTACAATTTTCAAAAGGACACACCCACTAGGGTCGGTATCATAAGATATGAAAGATGGGCATGATATGTGACTCTTGGGAAACCCATTGGATAGATGAACGGATGAAAGAGTTTAGCCCAAAGGTAGGAAGCTCCTTCCTTGATCATGATGAGATGCTGTAACCATTCCTGAGTAGCGGGATGAAATAGCCTCATTAGAAAATCCAACCCAAACGTGACGGGAAGTTCATCTGAGACGGTCGAATTTCATTGTCGGCTTCTGAGAGTGAAGTAACCAACTGCACCCTCCGGTTTTTTTTTCTTTGAAAGGTGCAGGGGTCAAGCATGATACCGCTTCAACTGATTGAGGTTGGTCAGATATTGTAGCTCTTCACCATCCAGATCTATCAGTCGAACTGCCTTTCCTGGTAAGATTTCCTTCACTATGAATGGCCCGCTCCAGTTTAGACGAAACTTACCCCTAGGGTCATGGATATGCACTCTTTGTTCTTTTAATACATGATCTCCCACCGTCAGGTGACGAAATCTGACCTTCTTGTTGAAAGTGGCAGCCATTCTCTGTTGGTACTTCTTTGCATTATCAGCGGCTTTCATCCTCCTTTCGTCAATGAGACTCAACTCTTCATAACGGGATCAAAGCCATTCAGCTTCAGGGATTTGGGACTCCATTAGGATCCTCAAGGATGGTACTTCCATTTCTACTGGGAGTACTGCCTCCATACCATATACCAGAGAATATGGCATGGCTCCAGTAGAGGTTCTTATAGAAGTTCTGTAGGCCCATAGTGCATATGTTAGCTTGTATGCCCAGTCAGTGTGTGACTCTATCATTTTCTGGAGGATGACATTGACGTTCTTATTAGCAGCCTCTACTGCTCCATTAGTTTTGGCCGGTAAGGGGAAGAACGATGCCTTTGGATACTGAAAATCTCACACAATTTTTATACCTTTCCTCTAAAGTGTTGACCTTGATCTGAGATCAGAGCATGAGGCATCCTGTGTCGACAGATGATATGCTCTTGAAGGAACTTGGCTACTTTATTCGCAATGAGCTTGGCATATGATTGAGCCTCTACCCACTTGGTAAAGTAGTCGATGGCTACTAAAATGAACTCATGCCCAGTTGATGCTTTTGGGTGAATCTTTTTTATCACATCTATACCCCAAGTTGAAAATGGCCAAGGTGAACTGAGAGTGTGTAATTCTGTAGGTGGTATATGTATCAATTTGGTAAAGATTTGGCATTTGTGACACTTCTTCACAAACTCCGTGTAGTCTGCTTCCATTGTATTCCAATAATACCCCGTTCTCAGAACTTCTTCGCGAGCGTCCTAGCATTCATATGAGGTCCGTAAACTCCCTGACGTATTTTCTCAATGAGGACTTGTGCTTGTTTTTCATAGACACAGACCAATTGTACCCCATCATATGATCTTTTGTAAATGATATCTTCACAAAGGATGAACTGTGTAGCATATCGCCTTAATGACTTCTTCTCTCTTGACGTTGCTTCTGTTGGGTATTTACCTTCTCTAATGAAGTCCACTATGGGTCCGAACCAAGCTCTACCATCAATTGTCAGTGCATCGATTTCTGCATATGCCGACTGTCTTTTTCTTTCTATTACCAGGGGCCTTGTGTGTTTAATAGGATCATCACCGATCATTGAAGCCAAAGTGGCCAAAGTGGCCAATGCATCAACATATTTATTTGTGTCTCTTGGAGAATAGTTAAACTTAATCTCTGTAAAATTCTTTGCCAAACTGCTTGCCTGCTGCTGATAAGGTATCAATTTTTCATCTTTTGTTTTGCAATCTCCTCTAACTTGGTAGATCACAATAGATGAATCTCCATAAACTTTCATTTTCTTGATACCGATGGATAATGCTGCTTTGAGTCCCATGATGCAAGCTTCATATTCTGCCGTGTTGTTCATGCATTCAAACTCTAAACGGAGGGAGAAAGGTACAAATTCACCTTCCGGATCTATGAAAGTGCGCCTGCTCCGTGCCCTCTATGATTGGCTACATCGTCAAAGAACATCATCCATGTGTCTTGCTTTAGCTCTTCCTCGGCCATATGAACTTCTTCATCAGGAAATACATCCTCTAAGTTTCTAAAATTGTCTTCAACTGGGTGGGCAGATAGATGATCCACGATCACACTCCCTTTGATGGACTTCTGCATAACATACGTGATATCAAATTCAGATAACAATAGGAGCCATCTAGCCAATCTCCCCGTCAATGCCGGCTTCTCAAACAGATACTTCAGAGGGTCCATTCTTGAAATGAGTATGATGGAATATGATAGCATATAGTGCATCAACCTCTTGGTTACCCAAACTAGAGCTGCACATGTCTTTTCCAGTGGAGAGTAATTGGCTTCATAGCCTACAAAGTTCTTGCTCAAGTAGTATATGGCCTTTTCTGTTCGTCCATCATCATCATGTTGGGCAATCATTGACCCCATGGAGTCTTCTAATACTGATAGGTAAAGGAGTAGTGGCTTCCCGAGGACTGGAGGGGCCAACACATGTGGATTTAACAGATAGGTCTTGATCTTATCGAAGGCCAACTGACATTTGGGGTTCCACTCTTTGGGTTGATTCTTCCTTAGCAGCTTGAAAATTAGATTGCACGTTGCAGTGAGGTGTGTAATGAATCGATTGATGTATTAGAGTCTCCCCAAGAAACTTCTTATCTCCTTCCCTGTAGACAGGGGTGGCATTTCAGATATTGCCTTTATCTTAGTAGGATCTATCTCAATTCCTCTCTGACTGACCATGAAGCCCAGCATTTTACTTGTCGTTACCCTAAATACACACTTTTGTGGGTTAAGCCTGAGCTTGAACTGCTTTATTCTCTCAAAGAATTTTCTCAGTGCTGTGATATGGTCTCTTCTGGTAAGTGATTTTACAATCATGTCATCCACATATACCTCGAACTCCTTATGGATCAGATCATGTAGTACCATCGTGGCCATCCTTTGATAGGTCGCCCCGGCATTTTTCAGTCCAAACAGCATTACTGTGTAGCAGTAGGTACCCCAGTCTGTGGTGAAGGTGGTCTTCTCCTTGTCTTCAGGTGCCATCTTGATCTGGTTATACCCTGAGAATCCATCCATGAATGACAAGAGTGCATGGTTAGCCGTGTTATCAACTAGGATATCTATCTTTGGTAGCAGAAAGTCATCCTTGGGATTGGCTTTATTTAAATTCTTGTAATCCACGCATATTCTCAGTCTACCATATTTATTAGGCACAATTACCACATTAGCCAACCATTCTAGGTATTTTGACACTTCTAAAAACTCGACGTCAAACTATTTCATTATATCTTGTTTGACTTTTAGAGTCCACTTGGGTTTTAAGTGCCTCAACTTCTGCTTATGTGGCTTAGCATTATTAATCAAAGGTATCTTATGTTGCACCACTTCTGGGTCTATGCCTGGCATATCTTCATAAGACCATGCGAACACCTCTTGGAATTCCACCAATAGCTTTGTCAATTGAACAGTTTCCTCATCTGTTAAGGTCATGCCAATTTTGATTTCTCGTGGTTACTCTTCTATGCCGAGATTGATCATCTTGAAATCTTCACCGACAGGTTGGGCTTTCTTCTCTTCTGAGGCTTCGATGGATTGTAGAATTTCAGGAGGAAGTCCATCACTTTCAATATCATCAAAGTTAGAGTTAAAAGAAAGGGGATGGGAAGAAGTAGACGTAGTATAATTGGAAAGATTTCCTTTATTGATGCTTAAAAATAGAGGTACAGAGGAGGAGGTTCCAAGTGGAATAGACTCAAAGCTTTTTAAAGACTCGACTCTAACTAAGGACTCTTGGACTTTGGGCCTAGACATGGCCATACTATAATGATTACACGACAACCCCTTTGGGTAGACAAAAGCATCTAAACAAGTCCGATTAGGGATTGTTCCATTGATTGGAAGGATGAACTGTTGTGGATCGAGATTCCCATCTTGATCTTCTCCATTGAGCATTAAAACTTGGTCTTCGTTGAACAAATTATCGATGCTGATTGACCCCGTCTCTGATTTGCTCTTCTTCCTGCCTTTGGATCTTGATCTACTCTAGCTTTACCCAATTAATGGTGCAGTCAAAAAATATCTGAAAGCCGGGTACTCGTCTCTGGAGGTTTACGTCTAGCCATGGTTCAGAGAAACCACAAAATACAACATTTTCTCCCTCTTTGACGAAATACCCATTGAGTGTCTTTGAGTGTGGAATGACTTGTTCATCTTCATCCAACTTGCCAAACTGTGCTTGAAAGACCGGTTCATCTGTCCTTTGTGGTTGCCATTTTCTACAACCCGTACCTGTTGCCTTTATCGTACCCCTGCTGTTACTCCCATATTTTCTCCTCTCGAGCCTCCAAAATACATCATCGGCTCTCCTCTGCTTTTCTTTTATCAAACTCAAATCATGCCTGGTGGGGGTATACCTCAGTCCAAATCTGTACTCATTGACTAACAGAGACAACATGTTGACATTACCCTGTTGATTTGAACCGAGGCCCATATCTAGGAAATAAGACATGTTAAGTAATTGACGAAAAGGAAATGACAAATGTGTACCTAAGGGATTTGGTTCTGTGGTGGCTAGGATGTTACTAATCTGAAACCCTCTGAGCGGATGGTCTTGGGGCTCATTTTGTCCTGATCCCGCCATTGTGGACGAACTTGACTTTCTGATGCAAACTAGACGTCACTGCGTCAGACATATGTATCCAAGGTCTGCCTAGAAGTATACTGAAAGATGATGAAATGTCTATGACTTGGAATTCAATTAGAAACTCTGCAGGTCCAACTTGTATTGGCATAATGAAAACACCCAAAACAGCCCTCCTTGTATTATCGTATGCTCGGATGGTTATATCGGAAGGCCTGAGCTCAGATTCACTAAACCCCAAATGCTTGAAGGTACCAACGGGGAACACATTTAAAGCTGACCCAGTGTCAATGAAAACTTGAAAGATGCTTTTACCTCGGCATTTGATGGTGATGTATAAAGGATCGTTATGATTTTTGCCTTCAGGGGAAGATCCTCATCTCCGAAGACGATGGAGTTTACTACATATTTTTCCCCTACTATTTTTGCCAGCTCATGACAATCAGTTGAAGTTGGGACTTGAATACTTGCCAAAGACTTAAGGACCACATCTCTATGAGTTTTGGAGGCCATTAGTAGCCCCCATAACACATTTTCTTGGGTCTTTTGAAGTTGCTTCAACATCGGGTCCTGAGGTTCTGGTTGACTACTCAGACCCTTGTCCTTCTCTCTCATCAAATGAGCTGGGTTCTCAACTGCAAGGTGGGCTGGTTTGAAATTTTTACCGGTCCTGGTTCTGCTATTTCTTCTTCGTCCTTCAGGAAGACCACTTCAATTTTTACTAACTGCTTGTTCAATTGAGCTATCTTTGACTCATCCTCTGAAAGATAGATGATGAGTGGTTCCTCTGAAACTCCACATGGAAAATTTTAATGGCCTCTGTCTCAGATCTTCCACTTCCACTTTAAAGAGGACGGACAAAGGAGCACACTGGTGCTCGAATCACATGATTCGGACGTCAGATGACCAAAATGTGAAGAATTAAAGTTTTGACGATAATCCTACTAGCAACTTTGCATGGGACCCGCTGGTGGCCGTTGTCCTAGATTTTCCACATCCACTTTGAAGAGGATGGATAATGGAGCATATTGGCGCCTAAATCACTTCATTCGGACGTCGGATAATAAAATTATAAAGGATCAATGTTTAGGGGGGCATATTAGCTTGCAGCTCTGCATGGGATCCTTCGGAGGCCATTGTCCCAGATTTTCCACGTCCACTTTGAAGAGGACGGACAATGGAGCACGCTGGTGCTTGAATAGTCTGATTTGGACGTTGGATGATCAAGATATGGTCGAATGAAGTCTGATCGATTCAAATCACGATAATTCACCCAATAAATCTTTAATTTATGATAATTTACAGAAAAGCCCTTGGATTTAATAAGCCATTTTCAAATCCGATTGAATCTTGATATCTTCTTTGTTTGACATCGAAATTGAACGATTCTGGTCTCATTTCGAAGATGATTATGTGATCTACGCATCCATGCAAATTATAACCCATGACCTTGCTGTGGAGCCCACAAAAATCAGCCTCAAAGTCGCCGTTTACCATCCAAACATTGAATTGACCTACAACCTTTCCGAATCCATTCACCAAAACTTTTGCACACTGGGGCACTTTGGCTCAGCTCAAAACACCGTAGAGAGCACACAGGGACTAATTGACTATTGGTTTGAGAGAGTTTCACTTGCCTCCCCTCTCTCACTATCTACACACCAGTATGACTATCCTAGTCGGGGAAAGCAAAAATGGGGTGCTTACACTAGGGGAGGCCTTGGATACATTAGATGACATTAGGGATAGTTAGTTGTGAGCCTAGTTTGCAAGCCCTCATCAATAGGGGCTTACGTGTTGGTATAGGTAGGGCATCAGGGGAAGTGTTTGCGGTGTGTGATCTGGACACTTTAGCTCTATCTCTATTCCATGGTGGGTGCATGTGGGACGAAAATGGTGTTTGATCCATTGGGCGGATTGGCACACTCGTGTATAGAGGTGCGGTGGCCACCAATCCTTTCTATAACACATTGTAAACTTAAAACCAAACCAAAGATATGAATTGAATGCGTGCATATGTTTGCGCATTGTTTTGTTTACTCACTGAGCTCAAGTTGGAATATTGACCCTCACGTACGCTATTTTTTTAGTTGCTAATGATGCAGGTAATATCGTTGAAGACTACATGAATGCACCAACGTATAGACACATGGTGGCTATGGGCGAGCAAGCCAAAGAGAACGTGTATGACTCATCAAGCGAGTATTTCAACAATGTTTACGCCTAGTGTTTAACTTTCGTATTTTGGTAATCGTAATAGTTTGTTATATTTATGTTTTGGTTACTTGGAGATAACTGAATTATTTAATTATTTATCATGTTAGACCTTAGGTCATTATTAATAAGACTTTCGTTATTTAATTATTATCTTTGATTACTACTGTGGAATGTATTTTGGTTTAACATGGTTGGCACAGTCTTTACGAGATTTTAGTTGAACCATTGGTTCTTATAATGTTTTATCACACCACTGGTTAGTCCAGAATTGGGGTGTGACATTTGCTGTCTTGAAGCATAGCTTACGGGTAGAGGTTGTGCGTGTGGGTCTACTGCTGCTGGCAGCCTTTGCTGCTTGCATGTGGCATGGCCTGTGGGCTGTAGCTGTGGGGAATGCCATGGCTACTGCCTAGCTTGCGACTGTGGTATGTCATGGATGTTGCCTAGGTTACGGCTCTGGCATGCCATGGTGGTGCTACTGCTACCTGTGGTACCGCATGGCTACTGCCTGTGGTGTTGCGGGCCTCTTCTAAGCTGGCTACCATGGTGGCATGCTAGCTCAATACAGTGGGTCCCACCCATCATATTCTCTCTCCTTCTTTTCTCTCTTCATTCTCTCTTTTTTTCTCTCTCTTCATTCTCTTTCTTCTCTCTCATTCTTCAGAAGATGCCCACAACACCAGAAACACTATCACATAACCAGAAACACTGCCACATCACTAGTGGGGCTCGTAGACAGTCTCTCATTAAACTTGACCCATTTTGTCCAATTTGCCAATAATTACAATACAAAGTCCAACAGTCCCTGTCTTATTCTCCACCCTCATCATCCCATCATTTAATCTTTTTTGGTTTATGCAGGAACTTGGTTGGCCTCTTCTCTACTCTTCTTCTCGTCCCTTCGTTTAATCCTTGTCAATTCTGAAGGTACTTAATTTGCAATGTACCATTTATAGCAGTAGTTGTTCCTTCCATGTATTAAAGACTTTATGGATCTTTGTAGTTTTGTATGCTTCTTATGCATTCAATAAGCAACCTTGTCACTGTCTTCAATCTTCACTCTCATCAATCATTGATTGTCTCAATATCAATGAGGAAATGATATAAAGGTCTTATAGGAGAAATCACAAATGTGACAGATCCTACTTGCCTTCTCTTCACTCATCTTCACAATGAGTAGTCCACTTACACGTACATGTATCATGTACATGTACAGACATAGAGTTAAGGAATACACTTATCAGGTTCATTGCCCAAGGGCATGAGGTAGTGACCAGGTGGAGATAAAATCTGCACTCCATTCAATCAAGTGAAAGGGGGAAGTTTCTTTCCTTAGCCTTAAATCTTATTAGGCTTTACTAATTTATGGGCACACACCTCACCTTCTTCCTGTCTTACTTAAAGGTACCCATTTAAGTAGCATGGAGAAAACTGTAAAAATTCGAGTTAAGTTTGGAACTTTTTAAGTGTTTTCATTCAGTAGTGAGGGTTTATTGGGAATAATTCTATATCAGTTGCAGTTAAGTTTGGAATTTTAAGGCCATGTTTGATAACCATTCTGATCCCAATTCCTTGATTCAATGCGGAAACACTTTTTTTAGGAGAAATTTTACCCACCCCACCCCCCTGAACTTTACCTTTAATTCACGCAACTCCAGACTTTGCCCATAATTTCACCCACACCCCCTCAGTTGTGAAATATGTATCATACAGGTCCAGACTTAATAGATTGATCTATTAAGTGATAAGGTAGCAAGGTTAGAAATTATATAATGTCAAAATTGCCCTTTAATAGTATTCATTTATTATTTTAACCCAACTCAGTGTCCAGAAAACTTCACTGAATAAGGTACACTTCCTTGCAACCATTTTACAGAACAAATTTCAAGGCAATCACTTCCCTGCAATGAAGAAACTTCTGGTTCACTAGCAATTTATCTGAAAAACCCTTCCAGATGGTTTCTCATTTTGAGTTATAGTTTCATTTTGAAGTGGTAGTAACAGATTTGCCATGGAAACACGCCATGTCAATAAAATATCAACACCACTCCTTTACAGCTTTATAAACCTTTTCCAGAATTCCAGCTTTAGCACTTTGTTCTCTTCATTAGTTCCAGTTCCGACGCCAATTCATTAGAGACAATGGCCGCCGTCGACCCATGTGCGTGAACAAGAAGATGACCCGCATGTTTTTGGCCATTCTCCTCATCTGAGTTCAATGGTTTAGCGTTGTTGAATTCTGCTTTTTGGAAATATGCAGTAGCAAAAGAATTCACCATTAAAGTCCCAATTGCAGCCAACATTGCTACAAAGCCGGCAAAGGGAAAATTCCCCCATAGGTTTTGATCCAGACATGGAGATGTTAATTGATTGAAAAAATCGGGTAGGATATGTATGAACGCCATAGAGAGGATCACCCCTGCTGCAAATGCTTTGAGCACAAAGAAAATGTCATTTTCTGGCCGTAAAAATTGGAAATCTCTTCCCCAAAATAAGAATGCATACACCAAATGCACTACCAAACAGAATGGTAGCAATGGTGGCTAACTTGTAGTTCAGTGCTTCAGCAATGTTGCTTCCTAAGTTGTCTACCCTAGTACATGTACAATCACTAGAAACTAACACAGAAGGAGGAGAAGGAGAAGAGGCAAGAATGATTTAGAATTCCTGATGGTGGTCGGGAATTATAGTTACGAGGGATTGTCTACTACAACAAATCCCAAATCCTTCTTTGCCCTCTTTTCTCTCTCACTATCTTTGTTTATTACACTTTTGTGTCTCTCTATCATTCTTTAGCATTTCAAATTTCTCTTGTACCTAGAAATTCCCAGGAGATGGAACATGGCGAATTCTAGTGTTCCTCCTTTTCTTCTTCGTAAGCCCTATTTACTTTTGCAAATTTTCCTGAACACGTTCAGCTCTGCATCCTTTCATTCTTGACATAGTCGGAGCTCTCCTCTTTTGCCTGCCCTTTGAAGCATTTCCTATTTCTTTGCCACCAAAGATAGCTACAGCAACACCATGGAAATTTCTAAGACACATAAAAGTGCTCCCATGAAAAAATCCAATAAAATGAATTTTTGGTATTTTTTGAATTTTTAATTAAAAAATAACCAAAAAAAAAAATATCAAAAAATTATGAAAATTTTTGTTAAATGAAACCTTGAATTTTTCTCTACAATCTTACCAAGTTTCATGATATTTCCAATTCGTACGGACATTTCCTTCGTGGAGAAGAGACAATTCATTTCTTCATTTTGCCAGAGAGTAACACTGCTCTCTGTAAAACGTAAATATTTTTTCTTTTTTATTTATTTATTTTTTTAAACAGAAATTTATGCTTTTTACAATGAGGTTAAAGTAGACTTTTCTATTTTAATGTCAAATACTTAACTGTATTGGGTGTGGGTGAAATTATGGGCTAGGTTTGGGGTTGAGTGAATTAAAGATAAAGTTCAGGGGGTGGGTGAAATTTTCCCTTATATATATATATATATATATATATATATTCCACTATTTTTGAGAGTAAGATCGTGTTTGGTAAACCTTGGGATCGATTTGATATCAGAATGAGAACAAAATCAATGTTTGATAAAACACAATTTGATCCTTGATCAGAATGATAGCAAGTGGCTTAGTTGACCCAGTTGTTTTGTTGAATTAACTTGATCTTTTTGAAACTTGGCTCTGATACCATGGAGGATAATGTCGGCTTTAATGTTGGAACTTCCCAATGTCATTGCCAAGGTGTCCTTAATTTGTGGAAAAAGGATCCTTGCTTTTTTATCTTTGACAATATTCCATCAATGTTAGCCTTTCTAAATAAGGTTTGAGCTCTGAGATCTTATGTCATAGTCTATTCTAGAGAATCGGACGTGATATCCGAGTCAACCCTTATGGCACCCGAATACATCCAAGATCGCTACCACAATGATTACAAAATAAATCTCACAGTCTACACATGCAATATCCACAATAATCAAGAAACAATAATAATATAGCAGAAGCATTTAGATATAGACAGATGCAACTAATGATAACATATCCCATACCATATATCAATTTATCTGTTATAAACCATTGTTCCATCACAAAATATTACCACAGTATCCATATACAAATACCCAAATAGAAAGAGAGTAAATCGATTACATTGTTCATGATAAACCTCTTCATCTACCATAAAAAATAATCAAGTATCCGGAGTATATATCGGGGAAGGGAGAAAGTAAGGGGAGGGCTATGTCATGTGTAGCCGCAGTCGCTGCAAGTGCAGCCCTCGCCATGCTCTCCACCAACATCATTAGGGCCAGCAGTCACACTAGCCAAGGGGGACTCCATAAAATCAATCACAAATAAGTCACCTGTAGAAAGATCTAAAAAACAGTGTCAACATGAGGGTGAACTCACATCCCAGTTCAGAAAGAAATCTAGTATCACATGCTATGCACATACAACATCCAATGATATGAAATACAATTTATTTTATATTAAGTCTCACGTTTATGTTTCTACATCTTGGGCAAAGATAAAAGCTGGATAAACGACCTCGGGCCGCTAAAAGACTTCTACAGGTAAACTCCCCCCTTAGGGACACCCATCCTAACAGGGTTCATTACCTCCCACAAAAGACCTCACATACGCCAGCTACCATATACCCATATGTTACTGACTCTCCCTAGGGTTGCCCAACCTTTAGGAGTGCAAAGTTATGCTAGTATCTTTACCCCTATTGGAGGGGCATAAGAAACAGGGAATGGCACCACCTATTTCTATTATGTTCATTCATTTCAATTTGGCTGCCCACTAGCACTTCCGACTCAGCCTCTGTCCCGACCTCCGGGTCTTGGTCTCCAAGAAGCGGAGGGCTAAGCCACAGAGTCCCCAGATCCCCACTCCCAAGGTTCACCATGCCCCTACTAGCATGTCGACATAACCACCGCGCTATCCACTAGTAGAGAACCCCGGCTCCATTCCCATGGATCCGTATCTACCACTAACGTGTTTACATTCCAATGAGATCCATGTACTCGTACTCCCATGCATCACATGAACCACCATATATGATTGCAATCCAATATAACTAGTGCACCCACACTCTTATGCGTCACACCAGTCATCATACATGGTTGCATCATTTCCTAAATAAAACTATACTCTAACGGCGAACCCCGGTTTCATCCCATGGATCCATGCTCCCGCTAGAGTCTAGCATTAACAATGTGGCCCATGTATCGTACTCGTATACTCTATACGTCCACTATCACACCCCAATTTTGACTGAACCAGAAGTGTGAGTGAATCACCACTAAACCAACAAATCACACTAGGATCTCAATAAGACCGTATCCACTAATACAAACCATTGCACATAACCATAATCAGAATATAAATAAATACAGCGGAAGTCTTAAATTAAATAAACAGAGTTCTACATTATAAGTATAGTAACCAATTATTCTCCACACCAAAACATAAATAAAATATCTTTACACAATTTATAAACCTAACTAAAATAAAATAAAATAAAATAAAACCATCCTAGAGGTACACACAGAAAGGGCACTCGCATGAAGTGTCATGCTCGTCCTCCCCTGCTTACACTTTTAAAGCAGCAACACCTCTATATATTGGAGCATCCACGTAGTCCTCCACAGTATAACCTACATCAACATCTAAAAATATGTATATATACAAGGGTGAGCTCACAACTTAGCTCAGTAAGAAAATCAGACAATGTAACAAGAACATGCATGAGTAACATTCACATTATGGTCTAGTTTTAAGTTTGCAATGTGCTATAGAAAGGATTAGCAGCCATCGCACCTCTATACAGGAGTGTGTGAATCAGCCCAATGGATCAAACGCCACTGTCGTCCCACATGCACCCACCATGGAATAGAAATAGAGCTAAAGTGTTTGGATCACACACCGCCAACACTTCTCTTGATGCCCTACCATATCAACACATAAGCCTCTATTGGCGAGGGCTTACAAACTGGGCTCGCAACTAATCAATCCTATATGTCATCACAGTAGGCCCTATCCCAGCACAGCTTCCTAAGGCATAGAGATAGGGCTAGAGTCTGGTGGCCATGCTGGAGACCACAGTGCCACATCTTCCCCCTAATACTCTACCCGCACCAAGCATGCTATGATAGTAGTGATACAAAAAGGTGCTAGTGTGAGGAATGATCCAAGACCCTAGGCCCTTCACATTCCACACACCAACAAAAACATTCACATGCCTAACACACAATCCTAGCATAGCGAGTATGCATGAATAGAATATAATACTGAAAGTAAAGATGACATGTGAATATGCACAAGAAACACTCCATAGCATAAGATAATTATTAACAATATTTTACTATTATTAGTTAATTAGGGTTTGGGTCCGATTCCCTTACCTGACGCTTGATTGCTAGTTTGCTCCGCGTCACAGTGTCCAATCTTGCTATCACAAGGTCCTACACGATATTAAGGTTTAATTAGGATTAGTTCCTTAGAGTTTACGTTGGATGGAAACCAACCAGGTCAAATACCCTATATAGTGCATACCGATCGTGGCACTGTGAGGGATGGTGCGACCGGTATGGTCGACCGGTCCCTTCATGACCGGCTCCTGAGAGGTACCGGTCACTATACCGGTGACATATGGTGCGACCAGTATGGTCTATAGGTATGCCTCCGAAGACCACCAACTTGGTGTTCGTCTCCCGTCGATCACCCATTATGGCTTCTAGGGTTCCTTCTATGCCTTCTAGGCTTGAGCAACGTTTTAGGATTGTTTTTATCTTTCATTCAAAGCCTACATTCTAAGAAATCTTAGTTTAGAATTCAAATCTAGGGTTTATCAACCGAATTAGGATTTAACGAGAATTTAGGGATTTTGATCAATACCTAGCCTTGCATGGTATTGATCAGTCATGATCAGTCACCCATAATGCTTAACTTAGAGAGAAGTTCAAGCACTTACCGTTGGTTCTCAACTATGGTGTTCTTCGCCCAACGGCGGCTCCTCTTCCACCTTTCTTATCTCTTTCTCCTCTTCAAATCTCTTTCTCCTCTCTAGGATTTGTGAGAACTAATCAAAGAGGTTTAAGGAGGTTTAGGAGTCCTTAAATAGGCTAGATTAGGTTTTAGGAAGTTTTCCTACATTAGGAAAGTCTCTAGGATTGAGATTTGGTAAACGGGACCTACAGAGATCCATTTCCAGATCTAACTAGTCTTTCTGCGCAGATATACCAGTCGACCAGTACCATAGACAGGTACCATGAGACCGGTATAAAAATTATCTCTATTTTGGTCTGTTTTCGTACCTGATTGTCATCTATTCGTCCCGTCTGGTCCGATGATGATTGGAAGACCTGTTACGACATGAAATAGAGGTTTAGATCGGATTCATGGAGTGCGGGTCTTACATCCACCATACTCAAACAATCATCCTAACATTCATAGTTATTATAATACAAATGCATGCTTCTACATAGCATTCATGATAAGCATAAATTTAAATAACAACCCAAGCATGTTACTAGGAATGTGGACATGTTATTAAGAATGTCATATGTCTAAGGACTAGACCCCTCACCTGATTGCACAAAGAGTGCAGCAGTAACCTGAAGCCAAAACAGAAGGCTTCACAACCAACTGAGTCAAATACCTATTTAAACACACAAGTCTTCGTTAGATTGGTTTCACAGCTTTTAATCAACATAGAAAAATCTTAGTGTCCATGCAAGGGTGCCACAGAAGGCCAGGAACCAAAAGGATGGTCTTCCTATTCATTACTAGACTAAATAGGCAAGAGAGATTGAACCGACAGATAGAACTAGTAGAGGGTTCCACCGGTACGTTCTATCAGTTAACACTTAGAGTTTTTTCTAAGTAGATGGCACCGGAAGAATGATCGGTTGCTCGACCATCCGGATGATCATCCTTTTCGTATGCTGTTAACAACTCTATGATTCCAGAAGGTTTGTCGGATGCATTGCCAGGTGATCATTCATTTGACATTGGCTCCACTTAACTATTAAGCCTAACTGGAGAATCTGAACCAAGCAGATCCACTGGTAACCGGTCAAATGGTTGGAACTGTTATGGAGGTACGTGCCTCCGGTTTGACACTCTAGTTAGTCTATTATCAATTAGCCAAGGACTTTGCCTTGGCGGTATTATGGTCTAAGCTAACCAAAAGAATGGACATGTTCGTGGATCCGGTATGTAATACGTGTTCAGACCCAGAAACTAGGTCATGAACGGAGTTGGTTTCTCAAGTTGGGAAACTTAGTTCTCTACTTTAAATCTTCCATTTTAGCTGGTGGGGAACTCATTCCCACCATTAATAGTTACAATGGGAGCTATTTATGGCTCCAATAGCTCCCTTAATGGAATTGCGCTCCAACCGAGCAGGAGTGGGGAACTTTTTGAACTATATTTAGATCTTCCTTCCGACTGACCAAAAGGTGAACCAACCCTAGATCTAGGTCATAAACAAGATCTCCATTAAGGGAACTTCAACCACCACACGCTCTTGCATTTAATCCCCGAAGGAAAAGGGGAAGAAAAGTAAACCTACCTCAATAACTCCTTAAGTTATAGAGAAATCCTAAACCTAGGTCTTCATGATAGTAATGGTGGTCACCATTAATGGTGCTCAACCACCATGGTAGCTAGCTATAACACAAGGAAGAAGGAGGAAGTTCTTGCACTTACCTCCAAAGATATGGCTAGGGCTTGGAACTTAGTCTTCAAGCTTTTCCCTTCTCCTTTATCTTCTTCTCCTCTATTCTCTCCCAAAGTCCCATGGTGCAAGAAGAGAGAAAATGAGGGCTTGGTCTCCTTTTATAGGAAATCGGGGAGAGAGATATTGACTGGCTTGAGTTCAACCGGATGAACGTTATACCGGTGTGTTCTGTCGGTTGGGCTAAAATATAGTTTATTGACCTACTATTTGGCCTGGATCTTTTGGGATGCATGTCTACTTTCCCCAAGGTATATTATGACACCTTATACTATCAAGAATACATAGTAAAGACTCATCCAAGGTCCAGATATCACCACAGGGTCCACATTAGACGCTCCGCCAGCCGAAGTGTTGAGACCTAGCACAGGAGAAATCCGAGTTAGTAAGGGATTCTGGGTGCGGGTCTCACATCTTATCTCTTAGTTCGTGGATCTACGAGTCAAGGTGCAGAAGCACTCATTAGGGATCAAGGTCGTGATATTGATCGGGAGTGCAGAGTAGCTCTTATTTTAAAGTTTGTAATTCATGATAAAATTGCAGGTGTGTGGGTGGAGTGTACCTAGTGTTAGCAGACATAAACAAATAGATAATAAAGCAGAACAAATAATTAAGCAGAAACTTTATTACATTTAAATACCAATCTTCAGGTCCAGGTTTTTATGCTTAGAAGTGGGAAAACTTTGTATTCAAGATACTCGCAACTCCTACCAAGTATAAAGTAGACTATGCAACTGATAGGATGGGTAG
This sequence comes from Protea cynaroides, assembly GCA_028583415.1. Lineage (NCBI taxonomy): Eukaryota > Viridiplantae > Streptophyta > Magnoliopsida > Proteales > Proteaceae > Protea > Protea cynaroides. Next base: position 58,240,087 of record CM053272.1, read on the forward strand.
CATAACAAAGGTAAGGGTACTGACAACTATTTAGGGTTCCAAAGGTATAGGGCTAGCCTTTCCTTTAATAAACCTTTGGCCAAAAACACACCTCTTTCTGACAAACAAGGCCAGGTTTATCTTTGGTCACTGCTGTCTATATACTCGGAACGATATCCTACTTTTGAACCATGGTAGCTGGTGGTCTGTTTAGAGATCTAATGTAAAGAGAAGAATTCTGGTATGATAACCCAGATGTTTTAGTAGAACAAAATTTCAAATGTCTAAACACAAAAGTGGATCATACAGAGACCCTTCCCTTATATTGGAGAAAACTTATAACTTCTTTATTAAAAAGGTAAAACTCACATAGTATTACTGGATGCCAGGCTTTAAGCGAAGCATTAAAGATGAACACAAGCACATTGAGGATCTTCGAATTATATTTGAGTGATGCAATTGTCGATACTTCTTACAAAGAGATGAGCCTCTATTAATAGGCAGGCTCAGACTTCAAACATAATTTAAAACTGACTCAAATGGCTTACTGGCCAACAAAAGAAGAGGCACATGGTCTCACGGGACCTTATCAAGGAAAGTGTGCTAAAGGACACATGTCCAGCAAATAAAGATATACAGATTCCCTTGTGGAGAGAGAAAGGTGTAGGTGAAGTTGCTTTTGATGCATCTTTACAAAACTTTACATGGCTCCACATGGGATGGCCCACTCTGCCCTTATGCCTCCATCATATTGTCAATATTATGGAGAGCCTCATCATCGATGATGTCTTCTAGGTCAGATTAGGTGTCCTTTCAATTTCTCCATCGTTGGAGCTCCATTTTGAGCACTGGTTCTTTTGTGTTAGCTGCACTCTTCTTCCTTGAGTTCTTTGTTAGTTCGTCTACCTGATTCTTTAGTTTCTTTGATCTACTTGAAGGTTTTCAGGGTAGTCTTGCTATGAGAAACACATGATACTCCTTCCCTTTCTTTGGCACAAATTATATGTTGATGGTCTTCTGCATATTTTTCCCAATGGTGGGTTGAAAGTCGATGCTTGAAGTCGATAAAACTCATGGCTCTGTGAAATGATATATTTGCAGACCTCTTGTTTGATGTAGAGGGGATCATATGCCATGATGTCTTCTCTTTCGCACAAGTTGAAAGATAATGAGAATTGAGAGGTTTGAATTTCTCACTCCTTGATGCTTGGAGTTTAAAGTATGATTGTATTCATATCAATATTGATACAATGAATGTGAATAGAAATGTGAATAGATGAAAAATCATCCTTATCCTTAACAGCAACAACAAAAATACAATGAATGTGGACAGACGACATGTCATTCTTATCCTCAATAGCAACAACAAAGATATAATGAATGTGGACAGATGACAAGTCATCAATCCATATAATGATGTGAAGAATGAGGTGAAGAATGAGATTAGAGTCAGGTATCAGATTGGCGATAGCGGTAAGACTATTTGCCAGAGATTTCATCTTTTGAAAATAGATAAGGCTTTCTTCTTCTCGGTTTGAAATTGGAGCCTTAGTTACATGAGTGACTTGCAAATATTTGTGAAAGATTTTTCCAAACAGCAGTAGAGGTAGCACAATCAATTATTTATGCAAGGATAATCAAAAAGAAAGGATAGTAAGAAATTTAGATAATACAATTTTTGAAGATTAACCGTAGTACCCATTATCATTGGGTACATTGTGTTTATATAGTGTATAAATTGTAACGATTGTAAAATTTGAAATAGAGCTATTACAAGATTTTAATTACACCTGTTACAAGATTTAATTGTATCTAACTCCACCATTTGAATTCAAACACAATAGAGTTTGAATTTGAAATGGAACTGTTACAAAATTTGAATTACAGTTGTTTCAAGATTTAATTGTAATTAACTCTACCATTTGAATTTGAATTCAAACACAATAGAGTTTGAATTTGAAATGGATCCTTATCTCTAATAACCCCCCTCAAATTGATGGGCATTCTTGGATCAACAACTTGTCCCGTAGAAACAGAAAGCGAACAGTGGAGAGTGGTTTTGTAAGGCCATCAGCTAATTGGTCCTTTGTGGAGATGAACTTGACTTGAAGTTCCTTGTTGGCTATTAAGTATCTCACAAATTGAAAGTCAACCTCAATATGTTTGGTGTGGGCATGAAAAAATGGATTTGCTATTAAATATGTTGCACCAAGTTTATCACACCATAAAATAGGAGGAGCACTAACTGGATTGTCGAGTTCTTGTAGTAGAGATTTTAGCCAAATAATTTCAGTAGTGGCATTTGTAAGCGTACAATATTCTGATTTCGTGGATGATCGAGCTATGGTAGCTTGCTTTTTAGCTGACCAAGATATCAGGTTCGAACCAAGATAAATGGCATATTCATTTGTAGATTAACGGTCATCAACGCACCCTACCCAATCAGAATACTGAAGGCAAGGAGTTGTTGCATAGATTGTCGAAAAATTTGTAGCCCATGATTGATGGTGGTCTTAAGATGATAAAATATTCATTTTGCAGCCAACCAATGTTCATCGGTTGGATTATTGAGAAATTGACATTGTCAGGCCGTGTTAGGGTCACATACTGTGGCTCCAACTATACCCCTGTAGGTGGTTGGATCTGTAAGAGGGGCACCCGAACTAACAGAGAGACGAGTTGTAGTGCTCATTGGTGTACTGACTGGTTTGGATCCATCCATACCAGTTTTCTTTAATAAATCACATATATATTTGTGTTGTGATAGAATTAAACCGTTTGTATTGCAGATGACCTCTACACCTAAGAAATAATGAAGGCAGCCTAAGTCCCGAATGGTAAATTCCTTTCCAATATCAGCAATCACCTTAGAAACTAATCCCAAATCAGATCCTGTAATCACTATGTCATCGACATAGACAATATTATATATACACTACTTTCCTTTATGAAAAATGAATAAGGAAGTATCTGTCTTTGATCCTTGGAAGTCTAAGGAGAGTAAATAGGTGCTTAACCTTGTAGACTACACACGTGGTGCCTATTTTAACCTGTATAGTGATTTTTGAAGATTGCACACATGCTTGGGCTGGTCTGGATCAATGAATCCAAGTGGTTGGATCATATAAACAGTCTCAGTCAAGTGCCCATGTAAGAAGGCATTACTAACATCCAATTGATGTATAGGCCAATTATTAGTAATTGCAATGGAGATAACCACTCTTATGGTTGAAGGTTTGACCACAAGACTGAAGGTTTCCATATAGTCTATTCCTTCATGTTGATTATACCCTTTTGCCACTAGCCTTGCTTTATAGCGTTCAATTGACCCATCAATTTTTCTTTTTATTTTGAATATCCATTTGTAACCAACCACATTGTATGTGGGAGATGGTGGAACAAGTTTCCAAGTCCCATTACTAATGAGAGCATCATACTTAGTGGACATAGCACGCCTCTAATGTTCTATCTTGTTAGCCTCAGTAAAACATGTAGGCTCAGATTCCATACTTGTTTCAACCAAATGAGCTTATGGTAGGGAATACCATGTGCTAGGCCTTGGGTGGGACCGCAAGGCCATGTGATGAGTACGAACCGGTCCACTAGGAATAGATTCAATTGGAGTGGCCACTTGCGGTACCTAAGCAGTGTGGTGAAGAGCTTGATTCTACAATAGGAATATCAGCAGTAGTAATGCTTGGAGGAACAACATTAGTATTAAAACTAGTAATATTAGGATCCTCATGAGTAGGTGAGGATAGGGACTGTGGTGATGGAGATTCATTGTGAAGATTACTTGCCAATCTTTGCTGTCTGGAATCCTTAGAGATGAGTCATGGAGTGTTGAAGTAAGGAGAGTGAGTGTGTCAACTAGGGAGTGAGACTGATGTGGTGTGACATGATGTTTGTATGGAAATTGTTGTTCAATAAAATGAACATGTCTGGCAAGATAAACTCTACCAGTTGCTGGGTCTAGACACCTATAACCATGGGGTAAAGGACTATACCCTAAAAACACACACTCTTTTGAATGGAAATCAAATTTATGGGTGTTATAAGGTCTAAACAATGGGTAAACAACACACCCAAAAATTTTCATGAAGGTAAAATCTGGTTGTAATTGATACACCATATGAAAGGCATTATCCCCATTAAGAACAGGTGTGGGGAGTCGATTGATTAAGAATGTAGCAGTATCAAAAGTATAGTACTAGAATTTTAAAGGAAGGGAAGCATGGGCGAGAATAGTCAAACCAGTATCTACAATATGTCTTATTTTTCGTTCAGCTGCCCCATTCTACTCATGAGTATGGGGACATCCTACACGATATATAATTCCATTTTGTTGAAGGTACTGATTTAAACTTTGATATTCACTACCCCAGTCATATTGGAATGCCTTAATTGATGTTGAAAATTGGCGTTCCACAATAGCTTTGAATTTTACAAAAACTAAAAGAACCTCAGAACGTTTGGAAAGAAAATAAATCTAAGTATATTTAGTCTTATCATCAATGAAAAGAACAAAATCCTTGTGTTCTGTGGTAGAAGAGATAGGAGCAGGGCCCCATACATCACTGAATACTAAATCAAACATTTAATGACTAGCAGAACTAGTAATAGATAAACAATGTTTATGAGATTCTCCTTGAAAGCATGAAAACATGGAGATAAAATAGTAGTAGACAAACAAGGTAGTCAATTTTTATATATAACAGTACGAACAGTACAAGACTGAGGATGTCCCAATCTAGCATGCTAATCTGAAGTTGATATGACTCACCAATGTGGGCCACTAAGGAAGGAGATGATGGTGGAGCTGGAATGAGATCATGAAGCTGATATAACCCATCCTTAAGTCTTCCTTTGAGTAGAGGCATCTTGGTTACCTGATCTTTTATAACAAATTCATAGGGTGAAACTCAAAGTAGCACTTATTATCTTTTGTAAACTGATGCATAGATAATAAATTCTTAGTAATATGAGACACATGTAGAATGCAAGAGAAATGAAATTGGTTGGGGTTAGATGGTGTAACAAATTGAGAGGATCCAATATTACTAATTTTTAAACCTGTGCCATTACCAACTGTTAGCCAATCCTTACCATTGTATCCTTAAGAGATATTCAACTTGCCAAGATCATTGGTGACATGGTGAGTTGCAGCAGTGTCTGGATACCATTCCTTATGTGGTCCAGAAGGACTGGGTAGTAGACCCGACATATTTGCAGTAGGGTGGACAAGTGCACTACTATTATTAGAATAACGAAAATAGTATTTACTGACAGTATGGTTTTATTGCAGATCTGACAACGGTCCCTCTTCTTAGATTTAAATCCTTCCCCACAATGATGCATATTTCTAGTATCATTTGAAGTGGGTGGAGATGGAATGACAACATTAAAGGGCTTTGAAGAAATAGAATAATGAGCCTTTGAAGCAATAGAATAATGAGCTTCAAGAAAAGTTGGTGCATATTTCATATGCATCTCATGTGATAATAGAAGACAATGCAATTGAATTTCATTGATATTGCAGCAAGGATTTCACTGAAGTCACTTCCAAGGTTTCGAAAAAATATAGCATTTAATTCTTCTATTGAAATAGGCTTATTGGTAGTAGACAATTGATTTGAAATGTATTTTACCTCTTTCAGATAAGTAGAAACAGACTTATCACCATTTCTTGTATTCTACAATTGCATACGCAATTGTAGGATGCTGGTGTGGGAAAGTGTATCAAAAACAGTTTGAAAAACTGTCCATATCTTAGAGGTTGTCGACAGGCCAATGGCATAGGGAAGAGTATCCATTATTAGGGATGCCAATAACCAACTCAAAATGAGCTGATCTTTCTTGTTCCATTCGGTATATTCTGGATTGAATACTGTCGTCTCAGTACCTTCAACAATAATGGTTTTAGGAGGACATTTAGACGAACCATCATTATATCCGATGAGCTCTTGACTACGAAGGATGGGATGTCACACTCTACATCTGGACGAACCAGAAGTATGAATGAACTGTCATATGGATTAATAGTTCATGCCAAGATCTCATAAGACCGTGTCAATAATCTAAACCACACACATTCCACATCACAATCAGAGATAACAAAATAAATAGTAAAAATCTTCATTAATAACGAACTGAGTATCTAATGTGATAAATAAATACTAAACCAGTTATCTCCAAGCAAAAGCCCAAACATAAATAAATAAACTATTACATGTTCTATAACTCAAAATAGAAATTAAATCTAAGAGTAAACACATTGAAAGAGTAAACACAGTGAAAGCACTCGCATGAAGAATCATACTCATCCTTCACAACTTTCACGTCCATAGCCGCCATGTGCCCATACGACGGCGCATTCATATAACCCTTCACAGTGGTACCTGCATCATCAACTAAAAGTATACGACATCGAGGGATGAGCATACAACATAGCTTAATAAATAAACAAAACAATGCATAAATTTATGCATGCAGTCATATTATTATCTTTAGTTTGGTATAAGTTTACAATGTGCTATGGCAAGGATAAGCGACCACCATACCTCCATGCACGAGTGTAAGCAGGCCCAACAGATCACACAACGTTCTCGTCCCACATCATCCACTATGGAATAGAGATAGAGCTAGAGTTCCCTGATCAAATACCGCCAAAACCCCCTTGATACTCTACCCATACCAATACATATGCCCCTACTGGTGAAGGTTTGAAAACTGGATTCTTGTCTAACCAATCCTAGATATCACCATAGTTTTGTATCCAAAGCCATACTCACTACAAGAATATAGGCTTATGGCGGCGTAGGTACTTTAAATGCCGCTAAAACCTACACCGGCGTTTCCTCAAAAGCAACAAAACCGACGTCAAAGGTAGCTAATCTATGCCGGCGTTTGTTTACAAACGCCGTTATAGGTTACTCAATAGTGGTGTTTGTTACAAACACCATAGTGCAACATAAAAGGTTTATATGATACGGCGTTTGCTAGGAAACGCCGTTAATCTATGCCGGCGTTTGTTGAAGAAGCGTTGTTTGGTGTTTATAGCCAAATGGTGGCATTTGCTAAGAAACGCCGCCATACATAAGTTTTTTTTTATATAAAATCAATTTATGTTTCATCACAGCTATAACCTGTTTTAGCAAAATACATTTATGGTCTTATTATTTGTCACATAGATCACTACATAATTATCAAAAGAAACAACAGATAGAAATAACTAATTCATGATAAAAATTTCAACAATAATTAAAGCAAGGTCTCAACAATTTACTTACCCGAAAAAAAAAATATCATCGATTTCAAGTTTCAAGTTACTTCCACCATCAAAATTTCACAACTAGAAAGGTATCAATTTGCCATCTTAAAAAAAAAAATCTAATACAAAATCCCATAAGGTTTTAAAGATTACATCAAATTCAAGAACACAAAAGATTTGATTTAAGAACATCACATATTTCCATCATTTAGCTTTCTTGATGAGATCACTATCAGCAATTACTACTCATGGGCTTAGAAAAAAGCTGGCATTGACAACAGTAGCTAGTTATCAAGTAGATCAACCTCAATGCATATATCTGCTATATTTGTGTTAAGTCCTCAGAAAATTAGAGGAAGCAAAGTGGATAAACTACCATTGCTGAACAACTAATGAAAAAAGAAGAAGAAAAAGATGCAAGTCAAATTTTCCATAAAGAATTGGTACTGCTTACACGTTAAGGGCATTACTACAAGGCTGAGAAAGAAGAAATAATTACAACATAGAGGAAAGGAAAGAACAAAATCAATTTCTATATCTAAATCTGAATAGGAAAGCCAGTGTGAATTAATGAAATAGAATTACCATTTCAAGTTTCCATTTCAGTTTCTGTGGGGTGTCAATGACAAATTCACCTACGGACATTGATAAGCCTACATTAATTCATTTCCATGCTGTCACAATTCACAAATAACAGAAAAACTTTTAAATGCTCAATTGAGCAGAACTCTATATTCATCCTCAGCCACTTAATATGAAACCAGGAAAAGCATAGAATATTGAGGGAGGGAGAGATCAGCAATACTTACGAATCTTTTCGAAACCAAAGTCATGAGGGATGACAGTGTAAAACTCTCTGCAAAAAATTATCAGTAGTTAAAATGAGGGGACAAAAATAAAACAATAATAATAGGATCTTGACGGATCCTCTTGGTCTCCTTGTTCCTTTCGCTTCCAGACATAAATCTAATATGTTAATGTCATCATGGTTAAGCTTGATGATCACAGCTAGCTGAAAATAAATAGACAGATATGAAAAGCATTGTTACGCTTAGGCCCTAATAACTACCAAAAACTATTTTGGGTTTCTTGGCTAATCACTTCTCCTCTTTGTCGACCGCTGTCATTGCTAGGGTCTCTCCAGGCCAAGACGACATTGCTGCCAATAACAGTGTTGCAGAGCTCATCTAGAAGAAGTGGGTTAGTGTTTGTTAGTTTTCAGATCAACCTTTATCAATGACTGAAATGGTTAAAGACTAAATATCTGAACCACAATATGTTCGTGGTTTTGTTCTCTTTTTTTTTATTATTATAAATATTATGCAAATAAATGCCCATAGTTCCAATCAATCACCTTTGCTCTAACTCAGCAATGTTGTCAACTTGAGCCTGATTGTATTGCACAAAGCTCCGAAGACAAGAAGGCAAATGCCCTCAAACTGCCCTGCAACCAACTTACCAATCAAACGACCACCACAAGAAAATCCAAATTTCTGTCCCCCAAAAAATGAATAAAGTCCGAAATATAGTACTAACATCAGTAAATCACATAATTAATTAATACCATAAATCTCAGGAAACTAAGACAAATGAACCTAAAAATCCGAATTGAAATTAAGTAGGGTCTTAACATAAAAGCAGTAAACATTAGAAGAGTGAATTTCTTAGTCAAAATAGAAAAACAATACGAGAAAAATATATTGCAGGGAAGAAAATGAAAAGGCGACCTCTTGTTTGCCTTTTTTTTAAGTGGTTTATCGAGGACATTGGAGTACTGCTTGATCTTCCCTACTCCGATCATCGTTTCTTCCTTCTTCCCCTTTTCTCAACAACCTTAGAGGAGGCTAAGGAGCTGGAATCAAACAAGAAAGAACAGTAATAAACTGGGTTATTATTGACTTCAGAACAAAATTTTCTCTTTTCTTCTTCTTGAATTTATCACTATAAATGACCACAAACTCAACTTCTTCCATAGGCAGCTAAATATAATTAGGAATGTTAATAGATGTTTGAAGAAAGTCCATGTCTTATACCTTACTGTGAGGCCAAAATCACTGCAGATAGTATGATGAATCACTAAAAGGGGAACTAGAGATCTGCCTAGCACCATTACATTGAAAATTAACAGAATGTATGATGACTTAGATGCAATGTAGGCAAGGCATCCCTGTATAATATTTTACTTGGTTGAAAAACAGAAAACTGAAGAACAATGCTTAAAATTATCCATCATCAGTCATCACAGACAAAGAGAACCTGATACTCAAATTTATGAACCTGATACTCCATAGAGTTTTTAGAGAAGCTTGAGATTGGAAGGAACATTTGAGCTATGTGTCCCTCTATTTCTCAATCATCACAGCTATAGCCTGTTAAAACAAAAATAAATAATAGACAATATATATTCAAATCAACCACATTTGATATATAGAACCTATTACAAGAAACACTTACAATATATAAAACATCCAAAGAAAAGTACAATAGTTGAAGAGGAGGGTCAAACCCCTGCAAAAAAAAAAAAAAAAAAAAGAATTTATTTGCTGTCCTAAATTAAAAAGTACAGCAGTTAAAAGATGTCTTTTCTTTTCATTATTTTATTCATACAATGCCGCATAATTTTAGGTTTTGAGCTGGGGTGGAGAGTCAAAATGAATGTTACCAACAACAATGTATGGGACACGAAGACCACCAGGCCCCTCAGATCCTAGAGTGGCAGAGTGTGTTCCAGTTGCTGCTATATTGGTTGCCCACTTCTGCCAGCTTGTTTTTTTCCTTCTTTGGGAGAGTTCACGAACAAAATAACACCTGAAGATATCAAACAAAAAATAAAGTGCAAATTACTATTTGACAAAGCATTAAACAATCAAAGGTAAACCCCTTGCCTTATATGTAAAAGAAACAATTTATTTTTTTAATCATTATCTAGAAATTAATGATTATTAGGAGGTCCATTGTACTGCCACTACCTGGAGTGGTGCCACCCAACAAGACTTTAACTGGGTTTCTACTACCTACCTTCCCAGAGCGAAACCAGATACAAACATATCCGAAGGTATTTACCCTTTCCACAGAGGGGGTCACACAATCTGAAATCCACTAGGTAGCACCTAAAGCCTTCTTCATTAGCCAACTATTGGATTACATAACATATCAGACCACTAATTTATAGACAAACAAAATCCTCAACTTTCTATTCTTAACACAACTCATAAATTAGAAGCTTTCTTAAATTAATTTGATTGAGAACCAAGGAATCTGAAAATACTAGAGCTTCTAAGTTTCTATACCAAATTCAGCATTAGAGAGTGGGATGATTATCAAAGGGGCCTAGGCAACCAACCACTGTAGAATTATTTTAGAAGCATTCTCTGGTTGAATCAGACAAAAAAAAAAAAAAAGATTCCTAGCTCAGGTCAAACCCCTTCCACCGTATGCTTTTGCACTCATTTGCACAAATATAATCAACAGTCCAACACCCGACAACAGCTGTAACAGAATCATTTTCCAGTGGTGGAAAAGAAGCTGTAACGATGAAACTAGATGTTGTGTTGTAGTCCTACTTTAATCTGTCATAGAGCTAAAAGCCTAAAAGGTATTTGATGGAACTTCTTCTGTTTTACTATTCTCTTTCCCTCACAAATTGTTTTATAAATACTATTTTAAGTTCTGCCTAGCTAGCAATAGTGGGAAGAAAACTATTACACATGCTCATGCTACTCCAGCACAAAGCTCGTAGTGCTAGATGTAGGAAACCACATCACATGCTTAAATTGTACCAGAAACAAAACTACTTTGCTGCTCCTGGAATGCAAAGTATTATAGAACAATTTCATATTAGAATTTTTCTAGAGCAAGCCAGAATACCGTATCAGAACCGTACTAAGTACCGAATACCGTATCAGTCAAATAAGCTATCCTGTGGTTGATACAACATACAAAGATATTTGGATGGTTACTGCAATGGTCAGTCAAAAATTGGATTTTTTTATGACTACTTGCCATGTGCTTGAAAATATCATCTAACAAATGAATCACAGAGCTGGTCTTATATATAAGTTACAGAGACCAGACTGAAAAACAAGAAACAGAAACTACCAGAACCTTAATTAACAGGAAAACAGCTGTAACATAATAAATAATGACAAAGTTAACTAAAATACTTAAGGATAGTAATCTAACCACTAGTTGAGCTGGATGGCTGATGCAGAAAAGGTTACATATGCCAACAAAATATATCAATCAATATTCAGAATATTTGTAGATTTCTTGTACAACCTGAAGGAACCCTTCTTAAGTTCTGGTTTCAACCCAATCATCCTCCATTTTTTGGGGTCAAACTTTATCATCCTAGTTGATTAGGAACATACCAGTATAGTGTCTCAGAGGAAAATCTAGAATAGAAGCTTGTCTGAAACCAATCAATAAACTTCAAGCTTCAAGAGGAAATCAATCCTGAGAGCAATATTAACATAGCGCTAAAGTACCAAGTACTTCTAGCAGATAAGACTCTGAAAAAGGGCATGGCAAATGGTCTCATGTTTTGTAAGCACATTAACATACTGCAACTGTATCGTTACATATGGGAACTTCACAAATTGGGAGGAGTTTCAATTTGCGAAATGACTTTCCAACCTTAGAAATAATTTATACCATGATTAATATTTCCTGCATTGGTTATCATATTTTTTTGTTAGGATCCCACATCAGTCATAATGGGGATTGATCCTTCATCGGTTCCATTTAGGGTTTGATTGATGGGGTTGATAACGCCTTGGATTCCCTCATCTTATGAGTCAATTTTTAGGAATGAGTTTTATTTATTGTAGAAGGCAACTCTCATTGCAACAGCAAACCGAAGCTTGAACTAAATCTGAAGACTACACCAGAAATAACTCTGACCGTGCAGGGTGCCATTTGTTCTTGAGAAAAATAGCAGGATACAGATGGACCAGCTAGTAAAAGAAAAAAGAAACCACACCTCAGTTATTGAAATCAACGGCAACGGAGAGACGGACGAAGACGTCGACAGCAAAGAGAAGTTTGGATTCAGATGTAGTGTCCTCTCTCAACCAATTTTGGGTGTAGATGCTATATACTCAAACAATTGAAGCCTCTTCCCCCCTGGTTGAGAGAGTAGATGCTATATTCACAATAGATCGAAGCCTCCCTTTCGGCAACAGCTCGGCGACGGAAATACAAACGACAACGGCAAAGAAACTGAAAGGGTGAGAGCGATCGCCAAGCTTCTCTTCTGGCAACGACAACGGTAATAGCTCGGCGAGGACTTTAACAGGAAAGAAGAGAGAGAATAAGGGAAAGGGTTTGGGCTAGGGTACTAAGAGCGATTGAGAGAGATGAAGGAAAAAACTGGAAGTTAAAAGAATCTTACACAAAATATATGCAAGACGAGCACGTGGGAATGGGCGAGAATGAAAATCCTACAACGGCGGTTTACGTGAACCGCCGCTTCTTATATTACTGTTGATCCCTCTATATACGTCGTACCGTATGTATTCAGATCACTCTATCCGGCGTTCCTAGGAAACCCTGTATTAGGCAGTTACAATAGCTGCGTTTCTTAGACAACGCCGGCGTAGACTAACAATAGCTGCGTGTACTAGGAAACGCCGTCGTAGAAGGTAACTATAGCTGCTAATCGCCATATTAGCCAAGAGTAATAGCTCCATTTCACAAGAAAAGCCGCATTCAACAATAACAAAGGCTTCGTTTATGTAAAAACACCACATTAGACTAGCTCATTAGCTGCGTTGTTTAACAAACACCACGTTATACTATCTCATTAGCCACGTTTTCTAACAAACGCCGTCATAGCCCTCCACCAAAATGCCATTGTAGGTCTAGATTCTTGTAGTGACCAAAGCATCCCTTAATACGCCCATAGAGATAGAGCTAGGGTCCACTAGCAGGGTTGACAACCACACTTCCGTGATCACCCCCTTGATACCCTATGACGTATTTATTAGTTCCTAAGGTAACTGTGATACAATGATATCAATGTGATGAATGGTTTGAAGCCACAACCTCTACCCATTCAACACATCAAACACACATTAACACATGTCTATTCCTACCATCATCATCATAACAATATAAAGAATAAAATAATTAAATATGCATGAATAATAATAGTAGTTATTGGATGACATGTGAGATGCACAAATAATCATACAATCATGGCATCATATTAATTGATAGAAAATAAAAGAGAAGAGTAACTTGTTATTATCCAATTAGTTTAGGTCTTGTTTTTTCACCTGAGGTGATGTTTGTTCCTCTTTCAAGCTCTAGAAAACTATCTTGGATTAATTGGTAACCTAAACAATTTATGAACTTAGATTAGGGTTTGACTTTATCAAGTTACAACAGTCGAAATCCTTGTCTGGTCTGCAAACAGGCCTTCCAGGCATTGAATGGTCGACTCACTAGTCTTAGTTTTATGTCGATCAGATATTGTGTGGTCGACTCTGTGGTTGTGCATCATGAGACCACTGATGCGACCATACAACCCTATGACACTTCCCAAATGTCTGTGGTCAACTCCCTGATTGCACTATAGTCAACCAGTGAAGTGACCACACAACCTTCTAGTTATGTTTGTCCTTTATTCCGAACTTCTTTTGAGTTAACTCCTTGGCTCAACAATGGGGTTCATCCTATGGTCATTCTATGGCCATTAAATCATTGGTTTCAAACACTCATTGCAACCCTAGTAATTTTCTATAATTAAAAACATTAAGATCTAAATCATGGTATTGAGTATTGGTTTTGGATCCGATACATCTCAACCTCACAATCCAACACTGCCTATCCTTCTACAGAGGCAAGGTACTTATGTGGATCCTGTGAGTAAGTGGTCCACATGCCACTATCTATTTTTGGTATCCCCTATTAGGAGAGTTATGAGCGTCGGATCTGAGGGACATGTGGCACCCAGATCACCGTCCATCCTTGATGGAAGGAGACGGTTGGTCTATAAATACTAATGGGTAGGGTCTTGTGCACACTGATAGAAATTGAGAACCCCATCACGTTCTCTGTCTGGGAATACAGTCAGTGTATAGAAATCCTTCCCCTCTCTCTTCTCTTTGTTTCTGGAGCAGGGCATATCAGAGTAGGTCAAGAGGACATCGCTTGGACGGACAATGGTTGGAACAAGTCACACTAGAGGTATTTATCTTCCGCATTAATCTTCAGTGTAGAGATGATAAAGTTTTACATTATGGTATCAGAGCAGGGTTTCAGCCACCCATTCACCGACTGATACATTAAGAATCGGATCTAATGAAAATTTCTATTGTTTTGGCCGACCGCGCAAGGAGCAGCAGGCCAGCCCGCAAGGGCCAGCCGGTTGCGGCTTTACGGCAGCCAGCCTTTGCAGGAAGGTAGCAGAAGTAGACTGCCGGCCGCGCTAGGCGCAGCAGGCCAGCCCGCAAGGGCCAGCCGGCCGCGGCCATGCGCAGCCAGCAGGCTGCCGCAAGCATGTCGAGGGGTTTTTTTTTTAACCCTTTTTCTCTCTCTAGTTCTCCGGCAGTTTTGAGGTGTTCTAACGGTGGCCGGCGTTTTCCGCTGGATTTTTGGGGACTGTCGAATTTTCTGGCACGTCCCTAGAGCCGCCGCTACTGGTTTGGTGGTCTGATAAGAGAGAAGAAGAGAAAACACTTCAATGGCATGAATGGTAAATTTAATGAAATCTTTGTTTAAATATAAAGGATTTAGGGTTTTTATGTGTTCTCGGTTCAACCCGGTTCTAGAAGTTGAACCGGATATAGAAAACTCGGTTATGGTTTGACCCGAACCAACACAAACCCGTAACCTGAACCGATTCCTGTATGGGTCAACCCGTGACCCGAACCATACCCATACGGGTTGACCCAAAGCCCATTTTATGTCCCGGATATGGACAAGTTTGGGTGGGCCGGTTAGAACCGTTTCGTTTCGGTTTGATTTTGGTCTGACCCAGAACTTTCTTTCAAACCAAATGTTTCTGTTATGGAGATGATGACGTTTAATAATTTTGGATTATCTTTTTATATATCACCATAGTATAGTTATGAACCGAACGTCACTGTATATGTGACTGCACTTTTGATGACAGTTTGTTCTGAACGTCGCTAAAATACAGTTTCCTTTAGTGACATTTACAGACAGAATGTCACTGTATCTATAAACATAACAGAATGTATTAAACACTGTTTTAGTGACATTTAAAGACAGAACGCCACTGTATATAGACATACATAACAGAATGATTTAACTTACTGTTTAGTGACATTACAGAATAAACGCCACTAAATATTTGACTACAGTGAGGTTGTTTTGAGTCACTTTTTAGTGACAGTAACAAACGTCATTAAGAGTTAGTGTTACATAAAGTAAAGAATAAGCCATTAAGAACTCTTTAAGATTATTAGGCTTATGTTAACACTTATGAATGGTTGTCTAAAGGATGCCATAAATGATTAAAATGCCCTTATAATAAAGTTGTGTTAGAAATCAAGAAAACCATTAGGTTTATTTTTAACACATATAAGTGTGTTTTTCAAGATGTCATAGATAACAAATATGCCCTTATAATAAAATTTTGTGTTAAAATCAAGGAAATAATTAGTTTTATTTTTTAACACATATAAGTGCTTATTTAAGGATGTCATAAAAGAATGAACTTCTAGTGGTAGGCATCAGAAAATTGCATCTTTTGTATTGGGACTGGATATTATCCCCACAGGAAAATATTCTTTTCTTATGTGAGAAGATGGAATAAGGGAAACTGCAAGACAATGGGAGCCTTCTTCTGCCTACAGGTGTGGAACAACCTTCTGAATTGTAGTGTAGCATTCTAGTCTTATTAATACAGACCTAGACAGATGTAGACTATAATCTTAGTCCATAGGTAATTTTGTAGGATACATCAGTCTGTCACTTAAGTTTGATGTCAATCAACTTAGTGTAAAGTTTCACATACTAAAATTGATTATAAGTTTAGCCCACAGGTAGATTATAATTAATTTTAGTGTGTTACTGATTATTGACGTGGGTTGATATCAGTATAAAGTTGTACGCCAATAAATCTAAACTTCCTTATTGTTGATTGCAGTTTATAACCAGATTAGTCTCCCAAATGCTTACTAGGGAAAATTATTCAGATTGAAAATAGAAGATTTATTTAACCTTAGAGTGCATAGATTTGGATATGGCGCTCCGTATAGAAGAGCCCGCTGCTCTTACGGATTCTAGTATGCTAGTCTAAATTGCTCATTATGATAAGTGGGAGCGGTCTAACCACTTGAGCCTAATGCTTGTCATGAACAATATCGACAAGAGCATTAAAGGATCAATTCCTGAATGTAAGAAGATCATCGACTACATAAAGGCAATTGATGCTCGGTTTGTGAGTTCAAACAAGATGTTAGTAAGCACTCTAATGGAAAAATCATACTCATTAAGTAACAATGGTAAGAATGATGTGTGTAACTACATCACGCATATGAGGGACATCTCACCTCAGAGAATTTTGGTTTGTTATGAATCAAATTTAGTTGATTCTCATTCAAATAACTGGTGGATTGATTCTAGATCATCAATCCATGTGGTCAATACCATGCAAGACTTTCTGCAGACAATACTTCGGAAAGAAACTGAGAGACATATCCATTCAGGAAATCGGATGAAATCTCAAGTGGAATCTATAGGTGTCTATAGATTGATATTGTAATCCGGATATGTGTTGGATTTAGGAGAAACCATTTATGTTCCATCTTTTGCAAAATATCTGATTTCTGTATCTAGATTAATACCTTTGGGTTATGTGTTTAATTTTTCTAGTACAGAAATAAGGATTTAAAAAAAAATGATGTATTCATCGGTTCATGTTCTTTAGTTGATAGTTTATTTATCTTAAATCTAGATCCAACATATGAAAGTAGTTTACTCTCTATAAATAATATTGGCATAAAGATAATGAATGTGAATGAGAAATCCTCTTAGTTGTGGCATCTTAAATTAGGTCACATATCTAGTGACAGAATTAAAAGATTAGTGAATGATGGAATCCTTGAAACTCTTGATTTTACTGATCTAGGTTTATGTGTGGACTACATCAAGGGAAAGCAGGCTAACAGAACCAAGAAAGGTGCCAGAAGGTCAATTGAACTACTAGAAATCATACATACAGATATCTGTAGCCCATTTTCCACTCCCTGTCTGAATGGTCAGAGATACTTTATCTCCTTCATTGATGGTCATTCTAGATTCATGTATCTCTATCTTTTAGTTCATAAAGATGAGACATTAGAAGCCTTTAAGAACTTCAAGACAGAAGTAGAGAAACAGACTAGAAAAGTGATCAAGATCGTGAGATCAGATAGAGGAGGGGAATACTACGGTAGAACCACAGAATATGGTCAAAGACCTGGCCCATTTGCACGGTATCTTCAAGAGCAAGGTATTGTACCACAATATACCATGCCTGGATCTCCGGATCAAAATGGTGTTGCTGAAAGAAGGAACCGTACATTTATCGATATGGTCAGGAGTATGATTAGTAACTCTAATCTACTTCTGAAATTATGGAGTGAAGCTCTTAAAATAGTAGTATATATCTTGAACAGGGTACCATCCAAGTCGGTTCCTAAAACTCCTTTTGAGTTGTAGAATGGATGAAAACTTAGTTTTGAAGCATACTCGCATATGGGGCTGTCAAGCCAAAATAAGAGTCTATAATCCACTTCTTCAGAAGTTGGACCCTAGAACAGTCAGTGGATATTTCACTGTCTATTCTAAAATATCAAAGGGTTATAAGTTTTATTGTCTCTCATATAGTCTTACCATTGTAGAGTCTAAAGTTCCCAAGTTTCTAGAGGATGACGACAACAGTGGGAGTATACAGAGTCGAAACATTGAGTCCAAAGAACAAGATGTATCGATAATTCCTTCTACATCTGGTAGTCAGGGATTTATCCCTTTATCAGTGGTACCTGTGGTTCATGAACAACACTACTTGTTTATGATGAATTACCACATTAGGATACACCACATCAGGAACTAGTTGTCGTTTGAACCTGTGGTCCAGAATCAAGAAACCAATCCTGAACCACAAGTTTTAAGGAGATCCTCGAGAGAGAGAAAATCGGCAATCCCTTCAGATTATGAAGTGTATATCCAAAACTGTGAAACTAATATTGAAATAAAAGATGATCCGATTATTTTCACAGGCTATGGGTTGTATAGATACCATTTTATGGCATAATGCCATGAAGGATGTAATGGAATCTATGTCAAAGAATCTAGTATGGGAACTTGTAGAATTGCCTAAGGACACCTCTACTGTAGGGTGTAAATGGGTTTTCAAAATTAAAAGGGACCCACATAGCAATATTCAAAGATACAAGGTTCGACTTGTGACAGAAGGTTATAATCAGAAGGCTAACATTGATTATAAAGAAACATTTTCGTCCGTGTCTAGAAAAGATTCTTTGGGGATCATTATGGCACTGGTGGCTCACTATGATCTTGAGCTGCACCAGATGGATGTGAAGATGGTATTGAATGGTGATCTGATTGAGGAGGTATACATGGATCAACTTGAAGGTTTTTACTTCGGATAAATGTGATCATCTAGTATGCAAGCTTAAGAGATCCATATATGAATTGAAACAAGCTTCCCGATAGTGGTATTTGAAATTTGATAGCACGATTACTTCCTATGATTTTGTGGAGAATCGAACTGATCAATACATTTACATAAAGATCAAGGGAACTAGTTTCACCATACTAGTGTTATAAGTGGATGGCATTCTTATAGCTAGCAATGATCTAGGGATGCTACATGAGACTAAATATTTCTTGACCCAAAACTTTGACATAAATGATATGGGTGAAGCCTCCAATGTCTTAGGCATAGAGATTCACATGGACAGATTTCTTAAGACCTTAGGACTGTCCTAGAAGGGTTATATTAACAAAGTTTTGGAACGGTTCAAGATGAAGCAATATTCATCAAGTGTAGCATCTCTTGTTAAAGGTGACAGACTTAGTCGGGAGCAATGTCCGAAGACCAATCTGAAATAGCAGACAATGCAAAATATCCCTTATGCATCAGTAGTAAGTAATTTGATGTATGTTCAGGTCTGTACCTGGCATCTCGTATTTAGTGGGAGTATTAAATAGGTTTCGAAAGAACCCTGGTTTGCCACATTGGACAATAACAAAGAAAGTACTGAGGTACCTACACGGCATCAAGGATCACATGCTCATATATAGACATGTTGATGTTTTGAAGCTAATCAGTTACTTAGATTCAGATTTTGCTAAATGTGGAGATACAAGGAAGTACACTTCTGGCTTCATTTTTGTTTGTTAGAGGAATAGTGTCTTGGCGCAGCATAAAGCAACCTAAGATAGCTTCTTCTATTATTGAAGCAGAAGTGGTGGTGTGCTATAAAGTAATTTCTCAGGCATTATGGTTGAGGTAGTTTATCACAGTTTTGAGGTCATAAGTTTTATTGAAAGACCTATAAGAATCTACTGTGACAATACTACAGCAGTACGTCTCTCTAACAACACATGCTCAATGAGTCGCTGCCTACACATTGAGATAAAGTATTTTGTTGTTAAAGAAGACATTCGAGTTCGTTGCGTTCAAATAAAACATATTGATACTGATGATATGATAGTTGATCTTTTCACCAAATGGCTACCGCCCAAGGTGTATGTAGTTCACGTGGATCATGAGGGGCTATGTGAATCATTAAGTTTTTTTTTTTAATGTTTTATTTATGATATTGCAATATAAAGTTTTGACGACTCGAAATAAAGTTATTTCTTTTTCTGTCATTTATTTGGTTGTATACATAAAAGTTTTGGAATGACAGATGCCTATAAAGTTTTCTAGGCAATAAAGTTTGACCCTTGAATCGATTATTGAATTGATTCTATAAAGTAGGGTAGTCACAATTGAGGTTCATCGTAAAATAAACAATCTATTGTAATACATGGAAGGAAATGTTTCCATTGTACTTCAATACTGGGACATGCTCCGCCATGATTCATGGGTTGGGAGTTTTACTATGAACATAAAGAACAAGTCCATGAAAAAAGGTCCGAAAGTTAATGTATGGTCATACATCAGGTTATAACTCTAAAATGGCTTGCCAAGTGGCAATATGGGCCAAGTGGGAGAATGTGAGTAAGTGGTCTACATGCCACTATCTATTTTTGGTATCCCCTATTAGGAGAGTTATGAGCGTCGGATCTGAGGGACATGTGGCACCCAGATCACCGTCCATCCTTGATGGAAGGTGACGGTTGGTCTATAAATACTAATGGGTAGGGTCATGTGCACACTGATAGAAATTGAGAACTCCATCACGTTCTCTGTTTGGGAATACAGTCAGTGCATAGAAATCCTTCCCCTCTCTCTTCTCTTTGTTTCTGGAGCAGGGCATATCAGAGTAGGTCAAGAGGACATCGATTGGACGGACAATGGTTGGAACAAGTCACACTGGAGGTATTTATCTTCTGCATTAATCTTCAGTGTAGAGATGATAAAGTCTTACAGATCCTTGACGTAGTAAGTTGGAGATCCAACGGTAATTCCTCCTTCTGTAGGAATTCCTTCTTCTTCTATGAGCTTTCGTTACGTCCCCCATGTATTGGTATGCGTGTGTCCTTTGAATCCAATCTGCTCAGTCCATGACTGGACAACTGAACAAATCGGAGACGATCCAAGTCCAAGATCATATCCCTCCTTCCATCCATCATTTTCACATTCTCTGCAGGAAATTAGAAAACTTCTCCCAAGAAACTAAAAAACCGCATAAGGTTGAAGCCTAAAACGTACAATTATGACTCTTCGTTTCTAGAATAGTGTTTAAAGTAATGATGGCGATTCTTTGATTATTATAATAATAAAATCAAATATACATTTGTTTCCATTTTTTTACTTTCCATTATTTTATTGTATCTTATGTAGTCATCTCATCTTTCCATTATTTAATAAAATAAAAGGTACATAAATTATAATCAGATTGGATAATATCTGGTTTAAAATATTGATATCCGAATTTGCATCTAATTAACTTTTGGATAGTCAAATATTATCGAATCGGATGGAGATACTCTTTAAAAATTTGGATACAAAACGAATTCAGATTTTCGATTATTCACTCACATCTTTAGATGGAGATGGACTTAAATTAGACTTTTCAAATTTCATAATCTAATTCAATCAGAACCCTCTTTTTTTGAAATGCATTCATTGCATGTCCACATGTATATCCACACATGCATCCTTACTAATACTACAGACATTTATTTAGTACAGTGTCCTAACTCTTAGTTTAGACAAATGAGTTTGATCACAATATTACCCATTGGGCTTTAGGTTTTTCTAGATTTAGTTTTTGGGAGTTTACTTTTCCGAAGAATCTTGTTTTTACAAATCCTTTTTTGCCACATCCCCCTTTTGCAATGATGATCATAGGTTTTACCAAAAAAAAAAAAATGATGATCATAGGAGCATTACTCTAGAATTTTCTCATCATGGAAGAATTAGTTACAACACCGACACACATTACCAACCATTTTCGTGGAAAATTCACCTTCAAAATGTTGCAGGTAAGCTATGGGACCCATGCCACCACATTGATGTGACCGCCTGAAACACACCATGAAGCGATTTGACTAGGCAGGGAGTTTTTGTGGTCCAAATCCTCTGCTATGCGTACGGGCATAGGAGACTTGGCGAAGATCATTGGATGGTTGCCACGTCGTCTTTCTCTAATCCAAGGTAGACAATCAACTCTGTTATAGAATTGCTTTGCTGAAACATATACAGGTAATCAATCCTGGTTGCTTCTCCACGAAGGGTTTAACAGATATCAAACAACGAGGAAAGGATTCGAGTAATGCACCAGAGATCTCCCTTTTTCCCTCCCTTGTCATCCTTGCCTCTAGCTGAGAACCGTGATCGCGGAAATCTGCAGGTACTCGCGAATGCACCAGATTCCTCGACTTTGGTTTTCAGAAGAGAGAAACACGTTGTAGAGGGAAGGGGGAACCACTTTCGAAATAACCTTCGGAGCCTTTCTTCTTCTCCTCTCACCCAGTAATAACTCTAAAGAAGGTGGCCATTGTTACTGAGAGAAGAAGAGAAAGAAGGAGCAGAGAGGAGGAAGGCTGCAACAAAAGAGAGAAAGAACCGCTGTAGTGCAAAATCGGAAAGAGGAGCTCGAAGAAGAGGAAGAAAATACCAGTCACAGGTAAATCTAAATTTATTTGTCCATACTGTGATGACAACATCGATTGTCTGTGATGTTTTTTTTTTTTTTTTTTTTTCTTTCATCGTTGCTTCTCATTTCCCTTCCTCTCCTCTGATTCCCATATTGGGGCTGCAATTAGATTCTCTGATATTTGTCTAATGTTGATCCACTGACCGCATGCTGAGTGTTTCATGAACTCATGTAATATTTGTTTCTTCCTCCTCCCTTCTCACGTTCTTTCATTTTATTTTTACTATCACAGGGATGGTTTTCGATTGATTTGGGTTTTGGATGCTTTGCTTTGCAGAAATGGTGTATATATATGCATAAGTGCATTCGGTCTTCAAATCGGATTGATTGGGTTCGATTTTATATTTTTGCTTCTTTCCTCTTACTTGATTTTAGTCCTCTAATTGATTTTCAGGTTCTTATGCTTTGTTTTTTCTTTTCTTTCTTTTTTTTTTTTTTACTTTTCTTCTTCATGAAATCCTGTGTTCATCTCTATTTTTTTCTGTTTTGTAATTTAGAACCTAGTCTCGATTGGTGAATATGTTTCTGTTGTCCTATTGGTTTTCATATACTGGTTTTTTGTAGGTTTAGGTTCTGCATATGGTATTTGGTTAGGGAATAGGTGAGGTCTATTGTTCTCTCTTCTCTTTCAAGTTGGTCTCGGTTTCAAGAAGTTTTGGTTATGTAAGCATTAAAAAAGAAAAAAAAAATAGAAAGAGAAGAACAGAAGAAGCGGAAGGGAAAACGAAAGGGTGAGTTCGTTTGGAGTTCACGAGGAAAACTCAGAGCATAGAAAAAGTTTGAAGACAAATTTCTTGTGTTTTGCGTCAAACAGGATTTCTGTATTGATTTTTCTATCAAGACCGTCAGATGGCTACCTTTCCACTTGGCAGTCATTTGACGGTCTCCGCCATCTCTCCTATGCCCGTATGCATAGGAGACGATTCGGAGTCGAGTTTTTGTGTGCTTGAAATCCTCTCACTAGGTCGTACTTTGGCCATATTTGTACTGCCACAGGTAAGTACCTCGATGTCGCTGCATCCCCACCATCAAAGGATCCATGTCCTTTTCAATTAGTACGGTCATTAGAGGAGTGCCAGTGATTGCTCAACGAGCGACACCTGGCGCTCCTCCAATCTAAAGGATAAAACCAATTGCCCATGCTATACACAAATGGCCGAATTTACCAATGAAAAATAAAACAAAACTCATTTCGGCCATTACAACCCACTTAGGCAGATGATGAGAATACCTCCCTTTATGATGTTGGTTGTCTTCTTCGTCGCTTTCGCCTTTCCTTATGTATCTGATGGCCTTTGTTTAGTTTCCACTCTCGCCATCAGTTACAGGTCCGATACTGTTTGCGGAATCATCGCAAGCAACTCTTCCTAAAGAATTGAATGTTACAGAGGTCAAACGTTTTCAACCTTCCCAATGTATCTTTCATAGTCATCTCTACTGGTGGCCAAATTTTCTTTAGTGGGTTAAAATCGGGTGGGTCTATTTTGCTATATTGGAATACTAGTTTTGAACCCAAAAGGGTATATTATAACAGTAGTGTTATGTTGAGAGATTTGATGGTCGAGGATGATCTGGTCTATGTTGTGGTGGATAAGACGGAGACTACAATGTTTTGGAGAGGGGTTGGGTATAGGTTGCATCGCCATTGATGGATCAACAGTTTCTATCTATTAGGTCATGGGGAGGGTTTTCGTGTGAGATTCTTAGTAATAGTAGAAGAGTTTGGTGTTGCGGTAACAATGAAACCGCTTTGGAGATTCAGAATCAATCTGCAACACACAAAATGCATACATGATGAGCAAGGAGCTGAGCACACATTACTTGTTCCCGATTCCTCCTCCATTCGAGCGATCTGCCTCCTCCGTTGTTAACTTGTAGCAGATGCAAGACAGAGAGAGAGAGAGAGTTCTGGAATAGTAAACTGATTCTATTTTTTTTTGAAAATGTACAGAAGGAATTTTATTTATGTCACAATAAAAGTAAAGAAGAAATATATAAAATACTACAATGGGACACATGCCCGTCTACTGTTTAACATGCGCCTTCAAGTGCACTGAAACTGAAGGCAAAGACCAAACTTGCTCACAAAAATTGAAAAAGGGCCTTGATCCAAAGCCTTTGTAAAAGATTAGCACGTTGGAATCGAGTTTGTAAATGATGTGGACTAATCAGTCCACGTTGTATTTTTTTTTCACATGAAGTGGCAATCAATTTTTATGCTTCGTGCGTTTGTGAAACACGGGATTTGCAACTATGTGTAAAGCAGCCTTATTATCACAGTAAATGTCCATAGGAAAAGGATGTTGTAGTCCCAAGTCTTGGAGTAGAGTCTCCAACCATGTGAGTTCACAAGTCACATTAGATAAAGCCCTATGTTCTGCCTTCGCTGAAAATGAGTTACCACAGTCTGCTTTTTAGTGTGCCATGATATGGAATTAGTACCATAGTAGGTTATGTAATATGTAGTTGTTCATCATGTAAAGGGGCAACTTGTCCAATCAGAATCACAAATATCTGATATGACTGACATAGAGGTTTTAGCCATATAAAGACCAAGAGATAAAGTTCTTTTGATGTAGAGAATGATACGAGTTGCAGCAGCCATATGTGGGCTGCGTGAGGCATGCATAAATTGACTCAGCATATGTACAATGAAACATATCTCTGGTTTAGTTACCGTAAGGTAGATAAGGGGAGTCGGGACCAACCAAATGTCGGTACGAGGTTGGATCAGGCAGAGGAGATCATCTTCCTTATTCAATTTCAAATGTTGTACCAATGGAAAGGAACACGTTTGCTGCCAAGTAAGCTTGAATCGGACAATAAGTCTAAGGCATACTTTTGTTGGGTGAGTAACAGACCATCTGAGGTTCTGAGAACCTCAATACCCAAGAAGTATTTTTAGAGGCTAAGATCCTTTACATGGAAATGAGTTTGCATTTGGCCCTTAGTTGCACATATATGGGCCTCATCTGTTCCAGTAACCAAAATATCATCTATGTAGACCAAAAAAAGGGTGAAAATTGGCCCATTGCAATACGTAAATAAAGAGGAACTAGCCAGTGAGTGAATGAAATCCATT
Organism: Protea cynaroides; assembly: GCA_028583415.1. NCBI lineage: Eukaryota > Viridiplantae > Streptophyta > Magnoliopsida > Proteales > Proteaceae > Protea > Protea cynaroides. Next base: position 58,265,729 of record CM053272.1, read on the forward strand.
TGTATAATTGCGTCAGAAAATTTTTGGAACTGCTGGCGTGAGGCCTGTTTAAGCCCATAAAGTGACTTTCGGAGTCAACAAGTCTGGCTGGTAACGTAGTCCAGTGTGATAGATTTCTTTGTCAAGGTAGCCATAAAGAATTGTGTTTTTAACATCCATTTGAGATATAATAAAATATATATAAATATATATAATATATGTGTTTTTATACATCCATTTGAGATATATATATCCATATATATATATTCCATTGCTTAGATGTAACCAGGGCAATTGGGCAACGGACTGTTACTAGTTTTGCCATGGGGGCAAAACTCTCTTGAAAATCTAATCCCTTCAATTGGGTATAGCTTTTGGCCACTAAACGTGCTTCATAATGTTCTATAGACCCGCCAACATGACGTTTAATCTTAAACACCCATTTACAACCGATTGGGTAAAGATTCTACAGTCCAAGTATTATTATTAGATAGAACTTGTAGTTCATCATTCATGGATTTATGCCATAATGGGTTCTTATGGGCTTGGGAGTAAAACTTAGGCTCAATATGGGTACATAAACCAGTGAATAAAGCCTCATAAGAAGAACACGTATCAGCAAATAAGGAAATATTAGTAGCAAATAAGGAAATATGAGACTCAATAGGGTAGGACTTACCTGCACCGATGGAGATGATGGGTTGGGAAGGATGAATAATGGATGTGCAGACAAAGTCATAAAGGATAGTAAGGGTAGAACGTCTGGGCTGGGGTTGGATTGAATCGGATGGAAGAGTAGGGACAAGATAGTGATGGACTGGGTTTGGATAGTGTCAGATGGAATAATAGGGACAAGAACAGGAATGGATTGAGTTTGTATGAGTTCAGGTTGCTGGGTTTGGGTGGTTGACTGAGGCGGGTTGGATTGATGGACTTGTAGAGTCATGGTCTATGAATGGATTACAGGAATGTATTACAGGAATGGAAGACAAGCAGTAGGTTCAGGCTGTAAATGTTGATAAGGAAAAATAGATTCGTGAAAGAGGACATCTTTAAATAGAGTGTGTTTGAAAATCTAAGACATGGTAACCATGTCTATTATGTGGATAACCCAGAAAAATGCAAGCGGTGACACGAGGTGAAAATTTATGTTGCGGTGTCGGATTGAAAGCATAAGAGACATTTAAAAATCCAAAAATGCAAATATGAATGAGGTTTATTGCATGAAAGCTCATAGGGGAATTTATGAGATAAAAGACGAGTTGGAAGGTGATTTATAATGTAACATGCAGTAAGAATACAATCACTCCAACCTCTAAAGGGAGATGAGATTGAAGATGTAAAGCATGAGTAACATGCAAAAGGTGTCGATTCTTTCATTCGACAATCCCATTATGTTGTGGAGTATATACACAAGTGTGTAGATGAAGAATTCCATTAGAAGAAAAGAGATATAAGGGTGTTAAACGGTTTATAATCGGTTTAATGGTCCAGTCCGGTGCGGTGCGGTGTAGTGTATAAGAGGGTAAAACCAAAACTGAACCGATTAACTAAATGGTGTCAAAATTGAAACCAAAATCGATTAGTAATTGGTTTTGGTTTACTGGCTCTTAAACGGTCTTTCATTAATCGATTTTGCTTGCGGTATATAAATGGTTTAACGCATCGATTATTAATCGATTTTTCATAATTAAAAAATTGTGCATCCTTTGGCAATCCTACGCTCCCCTTGTTGATGGAGATATTGTTGACCACAAAGTACACCTGAATAACCAACAGTGTATCACTATCACTATATTGTAAAAACTAAAAAGAGTAATAAATGAGTATACCTTTCGACTTCCTCCGGCGTCTAGCACTAGCAATGAGCGGTCCGACTCCAACAGCTCAAACGTCAAAGACTAAGTTGAAAGTTCAAACTTCAAATGGGAAGGCGAGACGAGAGAGTCCAAACTCGAGAGAATGAAAATGTTGTAATGTTGTTATGCCTAATGGAGTAATGGTTAATGCCTATTGTGTTTTCCAATTTTATGGTTTAGCCCTTTTGGAATTGGGGTTGGGTCTTGGGAAAATAGTATATTAATTGGGGTTAGGGTTGACTTCTTGGGAAAATAGTATATTAATTGGGGTTGGGGTTGGGGTTTTCAGTCTTGGAAATAATATATTAATAATATAGGGAATGAGATTAGGTTTCATTAGTTTAGCTTTTAGGGAATAAACATTTTACACTCTATTTGGTTTAATCGGTGTCTAGCCAGTGTAACCCGATGGTTTAAATGGTTTAAACGGTTCGATCCAATTTTGGCAAACGGTGGCAAATTTTAAACCAGAATCGAACCGATTACTAAACGGTCTCTTGGTTCCGATGTAAACAGTTTGGTTTGATTTCGATAAACGGTTCCAGTGCAAATGTTGCACCCTTAATTGGATAAAAGCAAATAAGAATTCAGAGCCATTATCTGTATGAATAGATTTAACAGAACTAGAAAACTGCCTTTAGATCATTTGAAAAAATTTACCAAGTAAAGAACAAGTTTCAGATTTGTATTGCATTAGAAAAACCCATGTTGCTCTGGAAAAATCATCTACAATGATGAGAAAAAAAAAGATAACTAAAGTGTGATGTTACAAAGAATGGACCCCAAATATCATAATGAATCAATTGAAAAATTATGGTGGACTAAGTAAGACTATGTGGAAGGGGATTTGGGTCTACTCAGCTAAGGAACAGATTGTGCAAGATTATTCTCAGAAGAAACACCAAGGATGGGAAGATGAAAAGTAAAGGGGGAAGGATGGCCAAACCGGGAATGCCAGGTTGCAGATAAAATTGATGAAATTGAGAGAGCCGAAGGTGAAGCTTAAGTGATAAAGTAATACAATCCATCATGGAGCCATCCCTGGCCAATCATCTTCTTCGTTAACAAGTTCTGAAACACGCAACATATAGGGGAAAAAAAAGTCAATGAACAATGAAGAGAAGAAGTTATTTAACTCATAGATAAAATACAAACTGAAATTTGGTATGTGGTAAACATCATGCAGATGAAGGGATAGAGTCAAACAGTGGGTAATGGTATGGGTTATAGAGTAGATGGAACCATCAGGGAGAACAACAAGTTTATGTGTTTGAGGAAACAGGTTTTAGGGTGTTAACGGTAATAGGGGAAAAGTAATGGGATGCCTCTGAATCTATTATGCAAGGATTGGGGATGAAAGCTTAACAAGGAAGCAACTATCCATACTTGGGAAATTAGCAGTAGGAGAAGGGTTGTTAAGGAAGTGGAAAAGCTGTTGATACTAGATGGATGTGAGTGGGGGAATGGTATGCTAAGGGGTACAGATGAAATGGTAGAAGAGTCCAAGTTGGAGGCAGGGACTTCGGCTATGTGAGCATGAACAGGTATTGGTTGAGGGTTAGAAGGTGGAAGATTAGGGTTGTAACTAGGGTTGGGATTTCTCGGCTGACAAAGAGAGAGTAACCATGAGGGTAGGCAATGACCTCAAAACACGCCTCTTTGTAATGCCCATGCTTATTGCAGTGAGAGTATAATGGCCAACGAGGACCAGCAGTATCATTTGAAGTAGAACGAGATGGGCGAGCAGCAGCTAGGGCCATGGATTCAAGATTTACCTGTTGGATGTAGATGTCTCTCCTCTTACAATACAAGGAGGTAGGCTTTATCGACAACTAGAAGTGGATCTATAGTCAAGATCTGAATTTGAATAGTGCCATATGCATCATTAAGACCAAGGAGGAACTGGAAGACCTTCTATGTCTCAATGTTTTCAAGGAGCTATTGAAGCGCACCACAGGAGCAATCTGGCAGCCGAAGATGGGAGACAAGTTCATCCCAAAGGATTTTTAGGGCTGAGAAATAATGGAAATGGGCAAGGTGTCTTGTCAGAGGAGGGTCATTTGTCATTTTAGTTCATAAACTCTTGGACCGTTGCTCTGTGAAAATCAATTCTTAGATCTATCTAGAGCTCCCGAGATGTGTTGGCATAAAGAACGATGTTGTGTAACTCCTGATTGAGGCTACTATATAGCTAGGACATGACCATTAGGTCAGATTGATCCCAAGCAGCAGCGGCAGGGACATCAGTAGCGACGGGACGAGGAAAAGAGCCGTCAACGAAGCCAAATTTATTTTTGGCTCCAAAAGAAACTCACATAGCACGTCTGCAATTAGCATAGTTGTTGCCATCGAGTGTTTTGGTCACCAGAATGTGACAGGGATTATCAAATGGATAGAGGATCTGTAGAGAAATGGAAGAAAAAGAAGAAGACTAATGAGTAGATACCACGAAAAAAAATCCAAACAGAAAACAAGATAACGAGAAAAAATAGATCAGAGAATAAGCAAATGAATGAGAAATAGCATGTTAAGGAGAGAATTTCTCACCGGTTACAAAGATTCAAATTCAAATTTTGAATTAGAAAATTAAAGAGAGAATCTCTCACCAGTTACAAATATTCAAATTCAAATTTTGAATTAAATAAAGAGAGAATCTCTCACTGGTTACAAAATTCATATTCAAAATTTGTAACTTATAAAAGCAATAACTGGATTTGATATCCAACTCTTAATTCCTCTCATTGGTTACAGAGATTCAAATTCAAAATTTGTAATTCAAATACATAATGTAAACAACTCCAGCATATTATAAATATACCTGTGCCCAACGTATTTAGGTAAGGCTTTGAATCAATTCAAAATTTTAGATTTTACATGGTATAAGACGACCGGGTATTCTCCATGGCTTCCGCTTCAGCTTTTATTCCTACTCCTGGTTCGTCATTCTCTTCCTTTCCTAATGTTCACCATCATCTTTCCATCAAACTACAGTCTAATAATTATCTTCTATGGACTACTCAGCTCCTCCCTCTTTTTAGGAGCTATGATTTTATTAGCTTTGTTGATGGTACTAAGCCAAGTCCACCTCCGACAATCACCACCACCACCGCCACTCCCACTTTTCCTTCGGAAAATTTTGCTCCATCTCCACCACCTAACATCACCATTCTTCCTAATCCCAGCTATGAAGACTGGATCCGTAAGGATCAAATGGTCCTAAGGATCAAATGATCAAATGATTTCCTCTCTTAGCTCGGAGGTCCTTCCATATATAATTGGCTTGAACTCGACTACAGCAGTATGGTCAGCTTTACGTTCTACCTTTGGCACCTTATCTCACACCAGTATTCTACAACTACACATGCAACTCCAAGGTATGGTGAAAGGTAACAAAACTGTTTCTGAATACCTCCGTAAGGTTAAATATATTTCAAACCAGCTGGCAGCATCCAATAAACCAATTTTTGTGGAGGAGCTTAGTGCCATTGTTTTTCATAATCTTGCAGCTGATTACAGTGACATAATTGCTGCACTAGCTACTAAATTTGATGCCCTTCCCTTCCATGATCTTCATCGACTTTTATTGAGTCATGAAATGCAACTCAACAATGCCTAATCAGTTATCACTGCTAACATGAGCACTGTGCAGCACTCACCGAATGCTCATATGCATTCATATTTTCCTTCACAAGGACCTATGCAAACCCCTCTACAAGGCACTCCCCACTCTCGACCACCCTCCAACTTTGGTCAAAACAAGAAACATGGAAACCGACATGGTAAGAGAGAAAGGTGCCAAATCTGCAATCGTTCAAATCACCTGGCATCCAAATGCTACTTTCAATACACTTGTGGTGCATCACCTACCTCTACCAATAATCCAACTGCAAACATGGCAACATTACTTCTTACTCCAACAACATTTTCACATGAATGGTATTCTGATACAGCAGTTACTCATCATGTGACACCCGACCTCAGCAATTTGCATGTCTCCAATAGATATAATGGTAAGGAATCATTACGGATTGGTAATGGAGTTGGTCTTAGTATTAGTCATGTTGATTCCTCCTTTATTTCTCTATCACCTAACTCATCTTTTCAATATTCTAATATTCTCCATGTTCCACACCAAAAGAATCTATTATCAGTTCACCAATTCACACAGGATAACTAATGTTATTTTGAATTTCACCCCTATTATTTTCTTATGAATGATCAGGTGACAAGCAGGGTACTGCTGAAAGGCAGACTTGATGATGGACTGTACAAGCTGCCGACTAGTCTTCCTTCCCATTCTCGAACTGTCAAGCACCTGATCTCCTCTCATTCTCTACCTACTTCATCATCTATTATTAATAAATGTGTTGATTGTTTTATGGGCAAGACTCATCGGTTCTCATTACCATTAACAGGGTCTGTTAGTAATGCACCATTGGATTTGATTTTCAGTGATGTATGGGGACCTGCTCCACATGTTTCATTTACTAATAATCTCTGCTTTCTTATTTTTATTGATGATTATTCTAAATACACATGGGATTATCCTACATTGAAAGGATCCTCTGTTCTTGTAATTTTTTATCAGTTTCGAGTAATGGTTAAAAATCAATTTTCCACAAAAATCAAATGTTTTAAATCTGATTGGGGAGGGGAATACCAAAAGGTGAATACTTCACTTCAAAATTTTGAAATTATTCACAGAGTTGCATGTCCCCATACTCATGAACAAAATGAAACTGCAGAACAAAAAATTAGACACATTATAGATAATGTGTTGGACTTTGTGTTGTCATTGTTGGCAACTTGGCTGATGTGACAGTGTTTGTGAGCATTCAGTCAGAGGAATGAGGAGAGAGAATTTTAGTGTAGGAGAGAGAGTGTCAGTGTAGGAGAGAGAGTATCAGTGTAGTGGCACAGATGTGGTAACTTCACCTGTGTGTTTTACAATGTTCAACATCTCTTATAATGTGTCTCAAATGGTTTGCAACGAGTTAAATGGTATTCTACATCAAGTTTGATGAGAGAGTGTGTCTTTGGGTCCCATTGGTGATATGGCACAGTTTCTGATGATGTGGCCAAGTTTTTGATGATGGGGCAGTGTTACAGCATCTTGAAGCATTACATAAAGAAAGAAAATGTAGAGAGAGAATGAGAAGAAAGAAACTAGAAAGAGAAAGAGGAGAGAGACTATGGATGGGACCCACGGGTGTGGTGGCAAGGTGACATGTCAACACGACAGCCCACGGCACTGGGCATGCATGCACGTAAAGTTTCAAGTCCAAATTCCTAAGTTTTATAAACTTTTAACTTTGGGCCTATTTTTGATGGGTCCCGCAACAGGTTCATGGAGATCCGGCATTGGAAAGATGTAGAACGTCGAGTTAGCTTTCCAACGCAACTTAAATCGCTCAATTCCAACTTCGGATGAGGGAGATATCGCAGTTTCCGTCGAAACGATCGAAAACGGCCAAAAAATAAGCTCTCGGTGAGTTGTTTTGGTACAGGGAAAACAATAGCATTTTGAAAGAGTTCAGGGGCTTATTTGTAATTATCAAAAGTTAAAGGATTCAGTTTGGAATTATTGTAAATTCAATTAGAATCCATTTGAATGGCATCCAGTGAGCCGCATCATCATGATCCGCATCTGACGGATCAAAAATAAGCGGGCTAGGGTGTATCGGAGCCGACGCGTCGAGATTCCATCGCGCACCTTCGGATTGGTTGGATGTAGGTTATTACAATGGTCTCTGTTGCATGGAGTACAAGGCTTGATTCCGTGTGGCGCATGTGCGGTACAACAGCAGGTTGATCCAGATCTTGCGGTGAAGATCGAATCCGATCACGCCTGACGCTATTTATGCGGATCCTATGGTCCCTGTTTAATCCCACCTTTTTGCAGACGATCCGATGGACGCCAACGAAGATACTCTGATCAACGAATCAGAACTCGACAACGCATCGGCGCGGCACAGCTACGGTGCAGCGTAGGTGCACGGTTATGAAAGGAAAGATTCCATTTTGAATGTTTTGGTTGGCCGAACTTCAAACTGTCATAACTTTCTCATTCGAGCTCCAAATCGGTCCTTTCAAGTTGCAGTTTCCATATTTTCAGATGCTCTATACATTGGGCGCCATTGGGAGTCATAAAATTGAGGATAAAAATCGAAAATAGGGTTTTGAAGCTTAACAAAGGGTTTTTCTAGGGTTTCATGCTTGTGGGAGTGATGAATCACCAACTACCTCTTCTCTGTGCATCAATGGAGTGCTAAATCCCTATGAGAGGTTAGTAGAGCTTTTATTTTCATATTCATGGTGATTATAGATTGTGTGGAAGAGATTGGAAGCCTGTGGATGAGGTGTGCTATGTGAATCTATCTCTATCATCATTGAAGGCTGTTAGAGAGTACCTGAGAGCAGTGTGAAGCTTCAGAGATATTGTTGGTCATTCGAAAGCATTGTTTGTGAGATTTTTCAATTCCCTATCTATTTATGCTTTCAATTTATTGTATACTAGCGTAGGTGCAATTGTTGAATACCTAATTAGTGGGGGAAAATTATAAGGCAAATTTATAAGCCTAAAAAAATTGTTATTTGCTTTCCGTGGGTGCGGGTTAAGCGTGGTGTGCAGCGTGTGCTGAAGACTAGTACTTGATACCTGAATTCCTGGCACATGTGTGCCCTCCTAGTTTTATGCTGGATAAATTGGGTGTATGTACTCCCTACTGTATAGATAGCAAAAAGAAGTGTATTGAGTATATACGAAGCCCGTTGGGCATTACTCCGTGGACTAGCCATCACACACTGTGTTGGTAAACCACGTATATCCTGTGTTGTGGACTATCTTTATTTTTCTATATATTTTGGAGTGTGTCGAATGGCTTGCAGGATGGGTGTGTAAATCTGGTAGACCTGGCCACTGAGTGGTAGCGAGGTAGATTTGCATGCGCTTGTGTGTGTGTGTGAAAAGTTAGGTCTCCATCAGCTCTAGTCAGCAGTAAATAATTAAGAAGAATTTTCAGACACTGATTCACCCCCCCCCCCTCTCAGTGTCATATCAAGTTCATCATAATGGTCTTACTCTGTTGGCATATGTTTCATTACCTATGACATTTTAGGACTATGCATTCCAAATGGCCACTTCTCATAAATCGATTATCCACGCCGGTTTTACAAAATAAATCTTCATTTGAAGTCTTATCCAAAAAGACACCTAATTACACATTCCTTAAAGTATTTTGGTGTATTGTCTTCCCCCTCCTTCGACTTTACAATTCTACAAAATGCGCTCAATACCATGTCTTTTCCTTGGTTATAATCCCCTTCATATGGGATATCGATGCCTAGATTACAGAACAAATCGAATGTATATTGCACGACATGTGCAATTTATTGAAAATTCACTCCCATATGCATTGGTATCCTCATCATCCACTAACCCCCCCACCCACATCAGTCCCATGGCTGTTGGTTTTGGGCCCTAATGGACACCCATCATCACCTCGGCCTCCACCAGATCCTCCACATCTCCAAGTATCTTACCCATCCTCCCCTCCTATCATATCCCCTTCATTAATCGATGCTAATATTACTTCCAATCTCCCCAATCCCTTGATTTCTAATAATGCTCTTATTGAAGAAGTAAAAGATTTACCTACCATTGCAGTGTCACCACAGGGCCTCAGTTCACAAGCACCTCCTCCGGTTGCTCCTCAATGCACTCACCACATGTAGCTGTGTTCCAATCCAAAACCTTCATCGAAGTGCTCTCTTCCTTCGGCTCATATGATCACCTGCAACAGTGAAGTGGAGCCAAACAATTTTACAGAGGCTCAAAAACATCCTCAATGGAGAGCTGCTATGATGACCGAATTCAATGCTTAGCTTAAGAATGGGACTTGGAGCTTAGTTCCTCCTTCCCCTTCCTTTAATGTGATCAGTTCAAAATGGATATTTCGCATTAAAAGAAAGTCTGATGGTAGCATTAAACGCTACAAAGTAAGACTCGTTACCAAAGGATACAATCAACAAGAGGGCCTAGACTATAGAGAAACATTTAGCCCGATGGTTAAACCAACTACAGTTTACACTGTCATGACTATTGCAACTGCCCATTGTTGGTGCATTTGCTAGCTTGAGGTGAGCAATGCCTTTCTCCATGGCACGCTAACAGAAGAGGTTTATATGTCACAATCAATAGGCTTCATTGACAAATCTTGACCTCATCACATTTGCAAGCTCCACAAGTCTCTTGATGGTTTAAAATAGGCCCCCCGTGCATGGTTTCATCGGTTAAGCACATTCTTGACTTCTATTGGTTTTGAGGGCTCCAAAACCGACACCTCTCTCTTCATCTGTAATGATAGCAGCCGATGTATGTATATCTTGATTTATGTTGATGTTATTGTATTAACAGGATCTGACTCAAACTTCATCACATTGGTAATAGCCTCTCTCAACAAATAATTTGTAATTTGGGATTTGGGCTCCCTCTATTACTTCCTCGGCATTGAAGTAATTCCAACTCACAATGGTATTATACTTTCGGATGCACATCGTCTCCTCCCAGTGATTCTGGGAGGATGCGGCAACCTATCTCGGATGGCTGCCACGTGGCTCTCGGTTGAATCTGAGACTCACGTCTGAGCCGACAACCCCTGTCGGCTCGGCTTGTCGGCTGGGTGTCGGCTCAGACGTGGGTCTCGGATTTACTGAGAGCCACGTGGCGGCCATCCAAGACAGGTTGCCACTGTCCTCCCAGAACCAATGGGAGGACAGGATGCGGATCCTATACTTTCACAACAGAAGTACATTTTGGATCTACTTCAAAAAACTACAATAGCTGAAGCGAAGCCCGCTACTATACCCATGGCCATCACTACTCGGCTCTCTATACAGTGGCACTCCTTTGGCTGATGCTACAGTCTATAGGAGTACAGTTGGCACATTGGAGTATGTCACACTGACTCGGCCTGATATCTTTTATTCGGTCAATAAAGTTTGTCAATTTCTGAAGGCTCCAACCGATGAACATTGGCAAGCCGTCAAACGCATAGTGCGTTATCTCAAGCACACCTACACTCATGGCCTATCTATATTAAGGGGTCCTTGCAACTAACTCTTTGCTTACAGTGATGCTGATTGGGCCAGCTGTGTAGATGATCGTCGTTCAATCAGTGGTTCTTGATGAACTTGAGTTGACATTGAGAGGGGGGATGAATCAGTGTCTGAAATTTTTCTCTGATTTTCCTTAACTTTCTACTACTGCCTAGAGCTGATAGAGAACCAAAAATTCAACACATACACAAGCATATGCAATTCTACCTCGCTACCACTTAGTGGTCAGGATTATCAGATTTGCACACCCATCCTGCAAGCCATTCCACACACTCCAAAATATGTCAGAAAGTAAAATAATAAACACAGGGATATTACGTGGTTCACCAACACAGCGTTTGATGGCTAATCTATAGAGTAATGCCCAATAGGCTCTGTATTTACTCAATACACTTCTTTTAGTCTTTTACAAGACTAGGACACTAACCCTAGGTTTTCCCAGCATAAAACTGAAAGGACGAACAATGCCAAGATTCAAGTATCTATGTACCAGTGTTCAGCACACGCTGCACACACCACGCTTAACCCTCACCCACGGGAAGCAAATAATAGTAGTTTAGGCTTATAACAATGCCTTACAATTTTCCCCCACTAGCTAGGTAACGACTTTCAGTTATGCTAGCATACAATATATTGAAAATAATAAATATATAAGAAATTAGAGAAAATCTCACAACTGCTTTCGAGTGGCCAGTAATATCTTTGCTCTCAGGAACCTTCAACAGTCTTCAATGATGGTAGCACTTGAAGCACAAAGCATATCTTGCTTGCAGAGATCCATTCTCCTTCTCACAACTTCAGAATCACTATTGATATTCAATAATAGCTCTATCAACCTTTAATGGGCACTTAAAACTCCAACACTGAGCAATAGAGAGGTTGACTATGATTCCCATAGCCAAAAACCATAGAGAACACCCCTATTTATAGTTTTTAGGCTATTTCCCTTTTCTTTCTTCATTTTCACATCTCTCAATGCCTCCCAATGGAAAGAACATCAAAAAATATGGAAACTGCAATTTGAATCACCCGATTAGGAGCTCAGATGGCCAAGTTATTATGGTTTGAAGTTCGGCCAGTAATATATAAGGAGAGGGAATCTTTCCAAACGATTCCATGCACCTGCACCGTTCTATAGCGAAGTAGCCGATGCATTGTTGAATTCTGATTCGTTAATTGAAGCATCTTTAATATCCTCCGCTAGATTGAACTAAAAAGGTGGGATTGTCTATCGTTCGTAGGATCTCGTCCATTACTTTAAACACAATCGGCTCAATTAATAGCCACTAGATAAGGATCAACACAGGCACCGCCATATATACGAGCTACACCAGATAAAAGCTTACGCTTGACAAGGTTGTCGAGATCCGATTGGCGGATCCAGCATCTCAAATAAAAGTCATTGGATCAACTGAAAAAGGCGGGATCGATCACGGTCCGTCAGATCTGGGAAGTCGTGTCAAATGTTGTCGGCATCAATCACCGCCGCAATACCTGGATCATTGCCGCCATAGTACCATGTGTGTGCGACACGGAATCAAGTGGCCTGCTTCATGTGGTGCGACGCAACGTATTATGTTGCAACCGGCCAATGAGAAGATATGCGATGGAATCTTGATGATGCCACCGCTCTACACTCGAGCCCGCCTTGATCTAGGCCATCCAATCAGAATATGGGCTTCGTGGCTTGATTTGAACCATTTATGTGTGATCTAGATCATTTTTCCTACCAAAAATACCCCTGAAAACCTTTAAAAAGGCCTCTGTAACCGGGTTCTTGTATAACAAACCCTGTAATGCAATTTTTTGGCCGAAAACTTCAATTTTTGACATTTTCAGACCGTCCCAACGGAAATTGCGATATCTCTCTCATCTGACGTCAGAATTAGGCTATTCAAGTTTGCATTGTGAAGCTAACTCGATGCTCTACGCCTTTCCACTGTCTTATTTTCATGAACCTATTGCGGGACCCACCAATTAGAGCCTCAAAGTCAAAACTCTATGAAACCTTGGAATTCGGACCCAAAATTTGTGTGCATGCTCACAAGCACTCCCACATACAGTCTACCACCTTGGATCTTCTTTGAACATCACAAAACACATGTACAATGCTATTGACTTTTGAAATTGCTCTTGCCCAGTCAACTCAGTGTAGAAACCCAACCAACTCACTGCATACCTTCTCAAACACTCTGTGGAGGTTGTAGAACATTGTAGAACATGTACCCAAGGCTACTTCATTTTTGTCACTGCACAAACACTATCTCTCCTACACAAACACTCTCTCTCCTTATTTCTCTAACTGTATGCTCATCCACTCTACCACATCTGCCAAGTTACCAACAATGACAACACAAAGTCCAACAGTTTTGTTGGATTTTTAGGTCCTAATTTAATCTCTTGGTCAGCTAAGAAACAGGACACCATTGCCAGATCATCTACTGAGGTAGAATATCGCTCCCTAGCAGATACCACTGTCGAATTATAGTGGCTCAACTCTCTCTTACATGAACTAGGTGTTAAGCTTCCTCAGTCTCCAATTTTATGGTGTGACAATCTCGGCGCAACATACCTCACTACTAATCTAATTTTTCATGCACGGACAAAGCATATCGAGATTAACTATCACTATGTTCGACATTTGGTTGCTTAACATCTTTTCAATGTTCGCTTCATCTCAACTCATGATCAATTGGCTGACATTTTCACCAAACCACTGTCCTCCATTCGGTTCAATCTTCTCCAATGCAAGTTGAAGACCAATCAACATCCCTCTCCAACTTAAGGGAGGATGCTAAGGAGGGAATTTCTCACTGGTTACAAAGATTTAAATTCAAATTTTGAATTAGAAAATTAAAGAGAGAATCTCTCACCGATTTTCAAAGATTTAAATTCAAATTTTGAATTAGAAAATTAAAGAGAGAATCTCTCTCCGATTACAAAATTCAAATTCAAAATTTGTAACTTACAAAAACAATAACGGGATTTTATATCCAACTCTTAATTCCTCTCATCGGTTACAGAGATTCAAATTCAAAATTTGTATTTTAAATACACAATGTAAACAACTCCAGCATATTATAAATATACTTGTACCCAACGTATTTGGATAAGACTTTGAATCAATTCAAATTTTCAGATTTTACATAGCAGACTGTGAATCAATTGCATGGAGATATTCAAGAAATCATAAAAGAACTAAGAGCAGATGAAAGTAAAACTGCAAAGGATTCAAGAAGATTCAAGAATAGTAAGAAAATACGGTTCAAGAAACCCTAAAAAAGAACGAAAGCAAAAAGATGATTGACAGAGTGAAAAACAGAAATATTCACAGAGGAAAAACGGAAGCAGAAAGATGAACCTTCGTTGGAGAAAATTGATGCGGAAGAATTACAGAGAAATTAATGAAGATCAGAAAGAAACAAACCTCTTATACCACGTTAACGTGTAGCAAATGCAAGACAGAGAGAGAAATCTGGAATCGTAAACTGATTCTATTATTATGAAAATGTACAGTGAATCCTATTTATATTACAACAAAAGTAAAGAAGAAAATATATAAAATACTGCAACTGGAGACATGCCAATCTATTGTTTAACATCCGATTTCTCCAAGGTTCTGCTTGGTCCAAGCCTCCCTTGCCTAGTTCCTCTTTTAGTTGCAGAGAAGACTGTCGCTTGCACTTTCAAATCGCGGTTGAAAATGCAAGGGAATCACTTTTAATTTGGGAAATGGTCTCTCTGTAACATGGTATAAATTAAGACTTACATCTCTAATTGGTTTTAGCCTTTAGAATAGACGAGCACCAAGTGTCACTCATTGCACAACCATGGGCACTCCTCCAATGACCTTACTAATTGGAGAGGATATGGATCCTATGTCACGGTTCGAATCTGGGAATGCCTATAATAGGTAATTGCCATTTGGTTTCAAAAACTTGGACCTATCTTTCCCCTACAATCATGGTTTGGATCAAGTTTTTTCAAGACCCAAATTTGTCTGGTTCTTCTAAGCAAGAGAGCGAGAGTAATAGCCTCCCCTTTTCTAGGGGCCAACTATCATAAGTTCGTGATTTGGAGGATTTACATCGTCTCCTCCCAGTGGTTCTAGGAGGACACAGTAACCCAGTCCCGATGGCCGACACATGGCTCTCAGGTGAATCCGAGACCCACGTTCGAATTGACACCTCCTATCGGCTTAGTTTGTTGGCTAGGTGTCAGCTCGAATGTGGGTCTCAGATTCACCGAGAGCCACGTGTTTGCCATTGGGACTGGGTTGCCGTTGTCCTCCCAGAACCACTGGGAGGAGAGGATGCGGATCCTGATTTGGAGCCTAGGAACACTTCCCTCTCAACCCTCATCTAGGGTCTACCACAGGTATTGCCTTTTATCATTCTCCAATTAATTTTCTTTATTAGTTTATTTCTATAAATTTATATATTTTCTATTATGCGTGACTCAAATTCTTGCACTCATTTTGAAGTTTGACCCACTCCAACAAAATTTGGTGGTGACCTAGATGAGAATATTTTGAGGTCAACGATAGAAGCACACCCCTGCGGTACTGTTTGACCTAACCAGATTGATTGACTAGATTTGAAATATATATATATATTGAGGTCAATGATAGAAGCACACTCCTGCGGTACTGTTTGACCTAACCAGATTGATTGACTAGATTTGAAATATATATATATATATATATATATATATGCACGTTTTAAAATATAACAAAATAAATCTATGCCATTCATTTTTTTATCATTTTTTTAATCCAATCCTTTCTAACTTGGGGAGTATTATAGTGTTGTTTAGAGTACTCGTACACATGCATGGACATACATGGGATGTATGCCAATACATAAGAAGTATTTGATTGAATTAGAATTTGAAATTCGACATGTGGGTAATCTAGATCTTGTTCTCTCTATCCAACGATTGGAATGGGCTCATCTTCTGCCCATGTGGCAGAATAGATTCCTTATGACATTTAGAAAAATAAAAAACCCTTGTTACAACAATAATTCCCTATATATATATATATATATATATATATATATATATATATATATATATATATATATATATATATATATATATATATATATATATATATATATATATATATATACACACACACACACTAGTTGATTCTCTTTCGCCTATTGGTCGGCTGGCTTGTTGCAACCTTCGCATTTCCTACTGAGATCCCATGTAAGACCCGCACTACACTAATTTGGTCTAACTGTGTCGTGCCAGGTCTTCCCATCATAGCTAAACCAAGTGGACCGATCGTGTAAAGATTGATAAAAAACTAGGTATAAAAATCGACTCAACACCACCCAAAACTGTATGCATATGGTCGAATACCTGGGTAGGTATGGTCGACAATATGGTAAGAATTAAGATCTCGGATCCAAGATCCTACGATCGATGATTTCGACCCTACGGTCAACGGGTTTTGTGACCGTAGCCATCGATCGTGAGACCCTAGACCAGACTTCGAGTTGGAAACTTTCCTAATTTAAGGGGGATTTCTTTCCTAATGTTAGAGGACTCTATATGGAGAGTTTTTCTCTATATAAAGGACGTCCCTCAGCCATTTCTCACTCTTTTAGAACATTAGTAAACCCTAGAGAAAGAGAAGGGAAGAGAAAGAAGAGAAGGAGAAGAAGAAAAAGCTAAGGAGAAGATTTTGCTGAGAAGAGATTGGCTCTCTACCACAGGCAAAGGTATGAACCTAATCTTTGGAGATGTAAACTTTAATGAATAAGACTTCTATGGAGGTTAGGAGATATCAACCTATTATGATCTATGTGATTCCTGGAGAAAATCCCAATGATAACCATGAGGGATGAGTTTGATGATTAGGGTTGATAAGAAACTACTAATGATGACCTTAGGATAAACCTAATTGAAGAGTAGAGGAATTGATCCAGGAAGAACTCGAATTGTATGTAGTCTATGACCAGAAATCTCAAGGTCGTAGCTACGGTCGACCATAGCATGACCAGCATGACCAGAGGATCGACCATAGGCATTCAGAAAGATTTCAGAAACCATATGGTCGCAACTACGGTCGCACCATATGCGACAGTAGGGTATCGACCGTAAGCTGTAAGGTCGACACAGTATGAGACCATAGGACCAATCAGATACATATCAGTGCTCTATTTTGATTTTTGACTATCATATGAACCCTAACTTGAATTCATATAATTTTTAGGTTATTAAACCAAATCAAAAAGAATTACAAGACTTGGAAGCAGATCAAGTTTTGCTAACAGGTGAGGGAACAAAGACCAAACTAATTGGATAATAACAAACTGTTTATTTATTTGAGTCCAATGCCATGATTGATTCTATGCTTGTATGTTTGTAACGTACATATCACATGTCATCCAATATTTCTACTATTACTATTTATGCATATTTATTTCTATCTATTTATAATATGATGATGATGATGATGATGATGATGCTAGGAATAGGTATGTGATTATGTGTATGTGGTTAGTGTGTTTGATGCGAGTCGAGCATCAGGGGGAGGACGTGGCATTGTGGTCTTTGACCTGGTCATCAGACTCTAGCTCTATCTCTACTCAAGTCTTGTTCACTGACATCGTCGTATCGTCATTACCTTAGCAGAACTATTACGTCGTAGGACATCAGGGGAGGTGGTCTCGGACCGTGTAGTCTTCAATTCTGCTGGGAGGCCTTAGCTCTATCTCTATGGACGTATTGAGGGATGCTGGGGTGAGGCCTTGGATACACTGGATTACATTTAAGATTGATTAGTTACGAGCCCAGATTGCACACCCTCGCCAATAGGGGCTTACGTGTTGGTATTGGTAGGGCATCAGGAGAAGTGCTGGCGGTGTTTGATCGAAAAACTTTAGTTCTATCTCTATTCCATGGTGGGTGTATATGGGACGACAATGGTGTTTGATCCATTGAAAGGATTCACACACTTGTGTATAGAGTTGCGGGTGCCACCAAACCTTTCTATAGCATATTGCAAACATAAAAACTAGACCAAAGATATGAATTGAATGCATGCATATGTTTGTTGCATTGTTTTGTTTGCTCACTGAGCCATGATGTGTGTTCACCCTTTCGACGTCGAATATTTTTAGTTGATAATGCAGGTTTTACTATTGAAGAATATATGAATGCATCGATGTATGGACACGTTACGGCCATGGATGTAGAAGCTGTTGAAGATGCGCATGATCCTTCATGCTAGTGCAACCAGTGCATATTCGATTAGTTTAGCTATATTTGATTATTGGAACATGTAAAGAATTATTTATTTTTATGTCTTGAGTCATCTAAAGATAACTGGATTAAGTAATTATTTATCATTGTTAGATACTCAGTTCATTATCTATAAAACTTTTGTTTATTTGTATATTATCTCTGATTATTACTGTGGAATGTGTGTGTGGTTGATATGGTGGGTACTGCTTAACGGAGATCTTGGTTAAACCGTTGGTTTATTTATGGTTCATCACACCATTCTGGTTAGTTCAGAATTGGGGTGTGACATCCCAAGTCTTCAAGTGGGCCCTCTTGGCCACCCACGACCTTGGCCTTTTAGAGAATCCCACTCCTGTGTCATAAGACTTGTAGCTCGACAGTCCACTGGGTGGGTTTGTTTATCCTTCTAGTTTCGAGTGTCTTCTTGGATATATATATATATATATATATATATATATATATATATATATATATATATATATATATATATATATATATATATATATATATATATATATATAGACACTTCTTTTCGTGTCTTATTGCTCTAGCCATAGAGACAAGTTTTGGAAGGGGTTTTTCTTGAGCTAGGGTTTTGATACAGAGTTTGTTGTTGCACTTTTGGGTGTTCTTGAGAGATCATCATCGTATTACCTCATATTACATAATGGATCATATTCATCTTCGCCCGTGGATATTGCACATTGTATTGGTGTGTGAACCACGTAAATTTTTTTGTTATTTTTGCTTTAACCATTTTATTTTTTTGTGTTTCTTGATGTTCGTGTTTACACTTTCTCTTTGTATAAAATCCGGATCCTGGGCTCCCTTCCCCCTTATAACCCTATGACGCGCTAACCGATTAGAGGGACCGCAGTTAGTGAAAAGGCTATACAGTACTTCGCTACATTATTGTAAGCATATTTTAGGATATAATGTATAATTGTTTGTTAACTCCGTATCCTTTGGCTTTGGAGTGTCCAGCCAGCATAGATATTCAGCCATATATACCTCGAGAAATTGGTTTTATGGTGTTATTCTCACAATCTGCTTGACTTGTTTATTGCAGGCCACAAATTACTTCATGAAAACTGGGTTGAAGCATCAAACTGGAATCAGCATCCTCTTTGGTTCAGTGGCAGCTCTGTTCTTAAAAGCTAAACATAGATGATAGTATATTTTTTTCTTGTTCTCAACACATTTATCTCTGTATGTGTGTGAGTTATAAGTACATGGTTCTATTTTATTTAATCGAGATACCTTTTTTATTTGCAGTCTAACTTGCTACTGTATAAAACTTGAAATTTATTTCTTCACCTAGATGAAGGTTGTGTTTTGTGTCTTACAGTTGTTGAGAAACAACATTAACAGAACACAGAGGATGTAGGCTTACTGTGGAGAAACTTGGGCTTTATCTCTTATGAGAAAGCATTCATATTTAGGAGTCTCTTCACAAGGATTTGAATCATATTTGCCTCCTTTGACACTAATTATAGTTCTATTAATTATAACAATACTTCTTATAATGTGGAACCACATATTGATTGTTTGAATATTTATCCCTGCATTTGATAAAAATGGCTTTACAAGTTCTAGTTTTCTATCATGGATTTATTTGGAAGATGGTTTATGGTTTTTTTTATAGTTTCGTATCTTTTCAGAAGTTAAAGAAGAATGAACAGTTTTGATTTTAATCTAATTTGATTTGTGAAAGGCTGACTAAAAGTGTAGTAAAACATAACTGCCTATGTGTTGACTTTGTCCAGAAGATGGATATAATTGGTTGGTTAAACAAAGAATTCTTTGATTATACAACAGAGGAATGAAAGTACATACAATTTTTAATCCCTTTGTTTAATCAAAGAAAGGTTTTGGTCCCAAGAACTTGAGGATGCAAATTAGTTGTGATCTTCATAGATTTGAAAGGTCTCCAGTAATGGTAAATAGAAGAGATAACACAACTAAGGAAGAGATTTAAATAAGTCATAGTCCCTCTAAGCCTTAGAGTTTTTGCTGAAAATCAGAATCTCCACTCTTTTGAAGGTTTGAAATGCTTGAAGCAAAGACATTTGAAACAGTTCTTGTTTATCCTTTGAGTAAAAGAGTTCAAGACATGTAAAGACCATATAATAACCTAGTTTTGTGTTTTGAGGGTTGGGGAACCGCAATTAAAAACCAAACAATGTACAAAGATGAACCTTCTCCCTCATCCAAAATGCCATACTCATAAGCCCCATCTGCTACCCATTTTTTTTCTTAAATTATCAGATTTAAAATGAAAAAAAAAAAAAAAGGAAATGAAAATTACAAACTACAGAATGAAATAAATGAAAACAAGTAAAATACAATGATACCATCAAGAGTGCTTCAATTCCTATATATGGGGTGGGTTTTTTTTTTTTTTTTTTTTTGGGGGGGGGTAAGAACATAGATGAAAAGAACAGGTGTTGATGGTTGCCACCAAGTAAATAATTTGTACCATTATTTTATGGTTTCCATCAATGTTTGGCCAGAAATTGTTTCCCCCTATCTTATCTAATGCAATACGATGCATTGTTTCAAAAATGTACATCACTTCTCCATAGAATGGTCGTCATGAAGCAAGCATACATATTATTTTCTGCAGAAACTATAGCTAGGAAAGCTAGGAAAAGAATTCAGACAGCTGAATGTCATCAAATCGAAGGGTATTTCCTAGTAGATGCCATTTCTTCCTTGATGGTAGCTGCCACTGCCTGTTCTCTTATGAAAGTTGGTTGATGTTTATGCAAATCTATGTGATGACCATCATCAGATGATTTCAAAATTGTTCTTTTAATCTAGGCCCCTTATGGCCTAAACAAGAAAGAAAAACTTACTTCATAAAAGGGAAAAAAAAGAAGAAGAAATGGACCACCTAATAAGAATGATTTTCCTCACGTGGAATTTGGATTTTGTGGGTTTAAACCATATTAGAATGGAACTACCTAATAAGAATGTTAATGTGTGAGGACAATGATATGCTCTCATCCACCCATCTTCGATGGACGAAAAAATGAGGTTTTGGAGTCGCCACCTAGATTAAGGTCTAGAACCTATAAAAATATAGTCTCATCATAAGAAAAGACTTCTATTGACTCATTGGACCTAATATATTGGCTTTGATCTATTAGAGAATTGGTAAGCGTTCAAGGTATAGTTTGGGAAGATGTTAGGCACCCAAAGCTATCCGATCCGAAAATCGGCCTCCTATGTGATTCTACTTTCCTTAGACTCTATTGTTCTGACTATTCATGGTCAATGGATGATGACTAGGGCTCATGGGGGATCCTATGCCAAGTTTTTAAATTCTTCTAACCTAAGTTCAACCAAACATGTTCTCAAAAATAAATAAACAAGAAAAGTAATATACAGTGAACCAAACCAAAGATGGTTCGATGATGGACTGAATCTGAGACGTCCAAGACATCTCAAATTGTCTACGTATTCCAAGACTGAAAATCAAGTCCATAACATATAGTTCGTACAGAATGTGATTAATGTTTATGAATGTGGTTTATGCTTAAGCTTTCTTAGATTCAATTGTTCAAGTTGAAGTTTATGATTGATGATGATTGAGATTGAATCTAGAGGTAACCTAAGGTAGATTGAAGTGAATATGGATATGGATATGGATACGGGATATGATGTGGAGGACCTAAGGATTCTAAGATGTGGTACCCTACTTGGAGAGGTCCTCCAAGTTGCCTACGTATTTTAGTGGTCCTGAAAATCAGGTACAACGTAGTTCATTGTTTTTGGGTTGATAGGGATATTCTAAAGAAGACTAAAGAAGGCTAAAGTGCGTACAACCTAAGTGGATCAAGGTACGATTTGGGACCTAAGTTTGTACAGTCCGAGTGAACCATAAGTACAGGTTTGGAACCTAAGGGTGTACAGTCCGAGTGAACCACAGGTAAAGATTCGAGAGAACCTAAAGGATGTACAGTTCTAATGAACCATAGGTACAGATTCGAGTGAACCTAAAGGATGTACAGTTCTAGTGAACCACAGGTACATATTCGAGTAAACCTAAAGAGTGTACAGTTCTAGTGAATCACAGGTACAGATTCGAGTGAACCTAAAGGGTGTACAGTTCTAATGAACCACAGGTATAGATTCGATGCGTACAGTCTGAGAGAACCACAAGTACGACTTAGAATAGAGGTTATGGAATCATGTTTGGGAATTTCTCCAAACCACTTACGTATCTTAGGGTGCTGCCCTAAGAATCAAGATCCGTGTAGTTCAGAAGTGGATTCAATCATTGATGTGTATATTCTTTCAAGATCATGGTGTGGAATCGTGTTTGAAAATCTCATCAAACTACCTACGTATCTTAAGATGTTGTCCTAAGAATTAGGATCCGCGTAGTTCGGAATGCGGATTCATTCATTAATGTGTATATTTTTTCAAGATCATGGTGTGAAACCTAAATGCTCTATGGTTAGATTCACATCACACCTATCTAGTTCTCTGTATCCTAGAAGAGATGAGCTGAGGGGTAGGGATCATCCTAAAGATACCCTTAACCTAAAACCTTAATTTGGCATGTGTTGGGCCAGGCTTTATGATTCTTGATTAAAATTTATCATTTTCATTCTTATCATTTCCATGAATGTGGGTGCCTACATACACGTCCCCACACCTAATAAGTCTTCTAGGTGTGCAAATATGGCAGTTCGACTAGGTGTTGCAGAAATTAAATTATTGTCAATAATAAATATCATTCAAATATAGCAAGTAACAGCATATATCATCTCAAATATGACAATAAAGCATGTGAATAATCATAACAGCAAGCATGTGAAAGCATTGATCAAGCATCGATCATCAACAATGTGATCAAGATCATATTTGATTGACTACTTAGATTTGATGTAATCGATCATCATCAATGTGATCAAGATCATATTTGATCAATGGTTCAGATTCAAGTAAATCATTCATGAGGTCAATCCGACCGTTCAAATTCAATTAAATCACTTAAAAAGGATAATCTATCCATTCAAATCAATCATCAAGACAATCCAATGGTCCAGATTCATTTATATCACTTATGATGTCAATCCAATGGTTTAGATTCAAATGAGATGCTCATGATCAAGATCTAATGGTTTCAAATTCTTCTAAAACACAATATGATGGAAATCTAACGGTTTAAATCATGCCTACAAGGTCAGACTATGAAAACTGGTCAGACTGATTTTCAGATTCAAACCAGTCATGGGAAAATAATCATAAGATATTTTTCAATCATGTAAAAAATTATCTGTTAACTTGGTTGTCTTTCAGACTCATGTGGTTATCTTTTCCTTCAAGGAAGTGATGTCTAAAAAAGTCTCTACATGACACTTATGCATGGATTTTCATGATTTTTACTGCAATCAATAGATTCTGTAGACCTTTGCCAAAACATGCATATGGGGCTTCATACATATTCAAATTAAGCTCAAAATATATCTTCTTAAAGAAGACTCAGAGAAATATATTTTGTCTCAAGAAGGAAAATCCTAACAAGGAACCAAAATAGGTCAAATATGCACCACAAGTGCAGGCATGTGCACTGCTTAAGTCTGTTCCAGATTCTAACCAGCTGCACCATAAATTCTATATAAAATCAACTACTCATTGAAAATATAATTCAGATATATGGTCATGTAGTTAACTGATATATCTAACACTTCATTAAAAAATATCATGCAAACAGAAAGATTCTCAAGGCTCAAACATCACATCTTAGTCACATAATTCAGTGTGTTTTAACTGACCCTAAAACAGAACATGGTGCACTTCAAAAATCATATGAAATCCATAAAAAATCAGAAAAATCTGAATCTAATACTAAATTTTTCATGACTTCATGTCTATCACTTTCGCTGAAGGAAGGATTATTAAATTATGGCCGAAAATTCTATTTTTTTCGATGAGGGTTTGCACTATACCCGAGAAGGATAGTAGCATAATTGGGGATTTTTTATCTCAACTTTCTCAACTCCAAGCGAGTCAAAATTTGTAGAAAAACTTTCTAACATATGTATGAGTATCTCATAAAATTTTGGGCTCAAAATTCATTAAAAATCTATATGAAATGCATGTCCCAAAATTGGATTCCAGATCTGAAATCCACCTTGTAAAAAAAACATTAAAATACTCTAAAATCATCATATGACATTCAATTTTTCTCCATTGAGTACTTTAAACATATTCTAATGCATAAAAAATATCAAACATAGGCATTACAGCATCCACATGTGTGTAATATAACATCTCTGATCATGATTTATCAAAAATAGGCATATTCAAGCAATTTTCGACATGTTAGCATCATGGAATCATATCAAAACCAAAGTTTTGGTTACAACAATGGGTGAGGGGTCATGAATTGCAGGTATGTATTAGAAAATAACAATAGAGAATGGACTTACCTCTTTGCAGAGAGTTCTCTCTCTCTTAGCTTCTCCTTCTTCCTTCTCTTCATCTCTCTCCTTTATTCTTCCTCTTCTCTCTCAATTTCGTCTCCTCTCCTCCAAAAATTTTTTCTCTCTTCTTCTCCTCTTCTTCCTTCTATTTTCTTAGACTCTCTCTCCCACTCTCTCTTTCTTTTCCTTTTTTTTTCTTTTTTCCTTTTTTCCTCTTTTCTTCTCTTTTTTTTTCTCTTTCTTTTTTTTTTTTCTTTTCCTTTTCTCCACTTACGTTCTCCCATCTTTCTTTCTTTTTTCTTCCTTTTTTTTCTTTTTTCTTCTTTCCTTATTTTTTTCCTAGAGTCGGTCTCTTTTTTTTTTTTTCCTATTTTTTATGTTTTTTCCTCTTTTTTAACTCTCTCCTCATGTCTCTCTCTCTCTTTCTTTTTTTTTTCCCTTTTTTTCTTTTTTCTTCTTTCCTTATTTTTTCTTATCTTATGTTTTTTTTCTTGTCAATAGGACCCACGACCAAGTAGTTTTCTCTCTCTCTATTACCTAAATGGAAAACCCTATTAGATCTCCACGGCTCTCCCTTTCTCCTTCCTAAACCGTCCCACTAGTGGGCTCTACTACCACTTTCTCTAAGGCTCTATTTCTCTCTTTTTTAACATATATATATATGTATATATATATATATATATAAACTACAGTGACAAGTCATATATAAGTTTTTTTTTTTTTTCTTTTGATAAAAGAATTTATGATTGATGGGTCTGTCGACATCCATTGACAATACATCCACTAACAAAAAGGATCCAAATCTTCTCCTACAGAGTAGGAGGATCTGTGGCTGATCCAAGGGGTTGGGGATCAATCGACCCGCCTACCTATACATGGGGAAAACAACATTATCTACATACCATGCAATTCAACGACCCAGATGAGTTCTGATTATATTTATTCTTCTACTCATCCACTTTGTTCATTGTCCACATCATTAATGTAAACAAAATCTGTGAATTCAACGACCTAGATTAGATCTACTCATGTATGCTTATGACATAAATTCATCCTGGGCTCTTAACCACTTGTGCAGGTTGCTTCCCGCCAGATTCTCTTTCACAAAATGATGTGTTGGACTCCTGAATTCCAGAACACACTTGTCTCTCAGAGTGTCTATTATATACCCCTCTTCCCCTTCAACATCTTCTAAGTTTCAATTGAAGTTCTAAGCCTGTGGTCCTCTTTCACCTAGTCCCATTTAAACAAATCACACTACTTCTAACATTTTTGTGAATTCATATTAAGGATTTGTGGCTGTTGGGTCTTCTTCCCTTTTGTATTATATTATATTCTCTCTCTTTCTGATACTCAATTTCAAGTTTTAGTTGCAGAATTTCTCCACTCTGTAGTTGGGTTTTGTATCTCTGTTCTGCTTTTAAAGTTAATTTAATAAGATGACTGTTGAGTCTGGGATCTCTGTTTCTGATGGGAAGTTGATGGTGACCGGAAACTGCATTCTATCTGATGTTCATCAAGACATTGTAATAACTCCTGTAAGTGGTGATGGTTTGATCAATGGGGCATTCATTGGTGTCCTGTCTGATCGCAGAGGAAGCCATCGCGTTTTCCCTATAGGCAAGCTCGAGTAAGTTCACAAAACCTTCTTCATTAGTACCTCTTGTTCACTGTTACAATTACTGGTTTAGCTCTGTTATTGATAATTAATGTGGTTTGAGTTCCGATCATGGCTAAAGATTGCTATTCCTGAACTGGGTTCTACGTTTCTTAGATTGCTTAAGCGAAGTAAGATGTGGGTATTCAATCAGTACTGTTACTGTGAAATTTGGGATTTTCTTTTGGCTTCTCTGTATCTGATTATTCTGTTTTTGAACAGAGGATTGTGTTTCTTATCTGTTTTCCGGTTCAATCTATGGTGGATGACACAGAGGATTGGGATCTTCAGGTAAAGATATTCCATATGAGACCCAGTGCTTGATTGTGGAAGGACTAGATGCAACCCAACTTAGTGATGAAAGTGAAGGTGTTTTGGATCACTCTGTTTTCTATGCTGTTTTCTTACCTATTCTGGAGGGAGACTTCAGAGCTGCTCTTCAAGGGAATTCAAATAACAAATTGGAGATCTGCCTGGAAAGTGGTAAGACAAGGGGCACATTTGACTATCCAATCTCCTCAATTTTTCCCAACTGCCCAAATGAGTTCTGCAAATTTAATGGAAATGATGGTCTGTTAATTGTAGAAGATCCAGCCGTTGACTGGTTCAAGGGTTCCCATTTGGTTTTCATGGCGGTTGGACCAGATCCATTCGATGTCATCACGGATGCAGTGAAGTAAGATGTTTGAATGATTAAATCAGTAACTAGATGAAAGTTAAAAGAATGAAAGAGAAGAAAATTAAACTGCCAACATGAAACAAAAATATTAATCTTACAGTCCTACCGATTAAACTTGTATTTGAAACTACTACAGGGCAATTGAGAAGCACTTACAGACGTTTTCTCACCGTGAAAATAAGAAGGTGTATCTTCTACCACAGTAAAATATTCTGCTATTGAAGCACTTACACTTTCTCATTGTGATATGGATCATAAGTTTGCTTTCTTGGGGTTAGATACCAGACATGATTAACTGGTTTGGCTGGTGCACATGGGATGCATTCTACACTGATGTTACTGCAGAGGGAGTGAAACAGGGATTAGAAAGGTATCAGACATGTCCTAGTTACCTTTCATATTTACATGGTTCCAATATCATAAGATAACCAAATTGGCTGTTGCAGTTTAGAGAAAGGTGGAACTCCGCCGAAGTTTGTTATAATTGATGACGGATGGTAAACGGTTAACATGGATGCTTCTGGGATTTCAATAGATAAAGAAGATGCAGCCAAGTGGGCACCAAACATTTTAACACTCCCACCCAGTTTGGTTTGCTGACTTTGCTTTCATTGGCTAACATTTTCTTCCATTTCTTGTCATCTTCTTGTCTTCAGCTTTGCTAACAGGCTAATCCATATCAAAGAAAACTACAAATTTCAGAAAAATGGTAAAGAGGGCCACAGAATAGAAGATCCTGCAATGGGACTTGCTCATATTGTTGGCGAGATCAAAGAAAACCATTCTGTGAAGTAAGATCCATAGATTCTGTCTTTTCTTGTACTAAAGAGAGTAGATTGTTACCTCTCAGCTCTCAACATAGGTTTCTTCATTCCATGTGATAATCTTGGTTGCAATTCTTCTAACTAAGAAATCTTCAATTCCTACTCTTTTCAGGTATGTTTTCCTTTGGCATGCATTAACTGGTTACTGGTCAGGTATAAACCCTAGCATTGCTGAAATGGAACATTATGAAAGTAATATGAAAGTAAGGTGATATTCCCTGTTTTATCCCCTGGGCTTCAATGCAATAAGCTCTGTGAAGTTTTCAACAACATTGCCGCAAATGGTGTTGGCCTTGTGAACCCTGAGAAAGCTTCAATCTTTTACGATGAACTCCATTCATATCTTGCATCAGCTAGTATCGATGGGGTCAAAGTTGATGCTCAGAACTTGCTTGAGACACTAGCAGCAGGCCATGGAGGAAGAGTGAAAATCACCAGAAAGTTTCATGAGGCATTAGATGCTTCCATTGCAAAAAACTTTAGGGGTAATGGAATCATAGCCTGTATGAGCCACAACACAGATGGTTTATACAGGTACGCAAATATTTTGTTTAAGCAAATGTCTAACAAGAATATAGTCAAGTACAAAATCTTTAAAGTTCTGATTGTTTGTGGCTCCGCATATTTACATAGCACGAAGCAGACAGCTGTAATGAGAGCATCAGATGACTTCTTCCCAAAACTGCAAGCATCACACACAATTCAGATTGCAGCTGTTGCCTACAATACCATTTTTATAGGGGAATTTATGCAGCCAGATTGGGACATGTTCCATGTCAGTTCCATAAGCACCAGCTCTTGGTAATTTGTTTTCAATTCCATCATTCAACCTTGTTTCATGATGACCATGTAAATAATTTTCTGTTTCAGAGCCTCCATCCAATGGCTGGATTCCATGCAGCAGCTCGTGCAGTTGGAGGATGTGCTATTTATGTCAGGTAATAGTACTCATGAACTTAGATTATATCTGCCCATCGACAAAAAGAAACCAAAGAAAATATACATATCTCATGTTGGAAACTGATTTTATGCAGCGACAAACCTGAACATCATGATTTCGATCTATTGAAGAAGCTAGTACTTCCTGATGGTGCTGTTTTGAGGGCCAAACTTCCAGGGAGACCCACAAGGGATTGCCTGTTTTCAGATCCCACAATAGACAGAAAGAGGTAGATGAACCCGTCACACACACAGACACTCTCTCCCTTCCCCATCTCCCCCAAAAGAAAGAAAGAAAGATGGCGCTGTCTAATTCATTTCTGCTTACCCTACAATTGTTGCAGCCTTCTGAAGATATGGAATCTAAATGACTTCTCTGGAGTCTTGGGAGTCTTCAACTGCCAAGGAAAAGCCATCACGGTTGAAGGGGTTGTCAGTTCGAAGGATGTTGACTATCTGTCCAAAGTTGCGGAGGATGGATGGAATGGAGATGCAATCATTTATTCCCATCTGGGTGGTATGTATTGCTTGACAAATATATATTCTGCACAAATTATCTATCATATCCATGTTCTTGGATCTACGCAAATAATGGACAAATAAAAAAAAATTTGAAGGTTCTTTTACATGGATATGCTTTAGAAATAGTAAAAACAAACTTATTTGGTTTCTTTATTGACATTACTGTGATGCCATGCAGGAAATGTGGTTTATCAACCAAAGAACACTTCTCTGCCAATTTTACTGAAGCCACGAGAATATGAAGTTTTTACAGTGGTTCCTGTTAAAGAACTGTCCAACAGAGCTACTTTTGCACCCATTGGACAAATTCAGATGTTCAACTCTGGAGGAGCCATTAAAGAGTTGACATATGAATCAGAGAGGTGCTCAACAGTTGTCATGAAAGTTCGGGGTTGTGGAGTACTTGGAACCTATTCATCGGCAAAGCCCAGGAGGATAACAGTTGATGCAGAGGAAGTGGACTTCATGTATGATGAAAAGTCTCATCTAGTAACCCTTGCTTTGAGAATTCCAGAACAAGAGTTGTACCAATGGCATCTAACCATAGAACTCTAGATGTTTATACCATCTGAATCCGGGTAGTTCAAGTATGATGAAAAGTTTCGTATAGTAACCCTTGCTTTGAGAATTCCAGAACAGGAGTTTTACCAATGACACAACCATGCAACTCTAAATGTTTGTATCATCTGAATCTGGGTTTTCTCAATCTTACTATGGCCAGCAAAATAAATTACTTCTTGCTTAAATTAATTTTTGTTTATGTAACAAATGATGGAAATCGGGCCTAGTGTTGACATAATCAACTATCAAGGTGGGTTTTATGTAGGTGCTTGGGCACTCTGCTATGGGAAGGCCACATGATGGTCATGTGGCTTTTTGAGAAAACACACAATGCGATTGGGAAGTTGCCAAGGATTATCATTTGACTACCGATTTGCTCAGGTTAAATTTTCTCAATGGGGCCTGCATGATCACCGAAAAGAGCCCGAAACACAAAATTAGTATCACCAGACGAGGAGGGATCAGAAAGGCGCTGGTTAAGGCGATCGAGACCAAGATTTTTTTTCCCAAGAGAATAGTTTAGGAATTTGCAAAAAGCAAGTAAGACTTGAAGAACACGGAGAGTGGGAAGCACAGAGGAGAAGAGAAACCGAATCAGCAAAAGATGTTTCAATATCCTTATGCTCCGCCTGCACACACTCGACCTGCAAAAGCCAGGCTGAGATGCCCGATAATGAATGGAGTTATGAATGGTGTGACTTCCCAATTTTGTTTTAACTTGGTAAGCGAAAAAGCTACCAGCATGGTCTATAACATACGTTCAGTCAGGGTTTTCTTTCCTCAACACAGTATATACTCAAAATTTAGAAATTTTGAAACCTAATAAAGTACATAAAATGTCAATGAGATTTTCAATATTATCAGGTTTTGTTCTAAAATGATACTATTCCCCATTTTGATATTCTACAACAACAAAGCCTTATCCCAACTAAATGGGGTCGGCTATATGGATTCTTGTCTGCCAATCAGCTTTGTTCGATATCATACTTGAAGCAAGGCCTAAGCTATACATGTCTTTCTTCACCACTTCCCCTAAAGTCATCTTAAGTCTGCCCCTAGCTCTTTTAGACCCTTCAATCTGAATCAAATCACTCCTCCATACCGGAGCATCTAACGGCCTCCATTGAACATGGTCATACCATCTCAAACGACTTTCTCATAGCTTATCATGTATCAGTGTTATTCCCAAATCAGCTCTAATACGATCATTCCTTACCTTATCCTTCTTAGTTTTTCCACGCATCCATCTTAACATCATCATCTCAGCTACATTAAGTTTATCAATATGATGCTTTTTAACTGCCCAACATTCTATATCATACATCATAGCCGGTCTAATGACTGTCCTATAGAATTTTCCTTTAAGTTTTAAAGGAATATGCCGATCATACAACACTCCAGACGTACTTCTCCACTTCATCCATCCTATTTTAATCCTCTGTAAAACATCATCGCCTATATCACCTTCTTTATTTATGATTAAACCTAGAAACCTAAAATGATCACTTTGTTGTATCTCCCTCTCAAGAATGTTCACCACCTCATTATCTGTCCTTGTGTGACTAAAGTTACACACCATATACTCCGTCTTCGTTCTACTTATCTTAAAATCTTTTGATTCCAATGATGATCTCCATACCTCCAACTTTGCATTAATCCCCGTTTTGATATTCTACAAATTTCAAATTGGTCTTGTATGAACTTTTCAAATTTAGGCAAAAGGTCAAAAGTTTTCTTCAGTTATGATGAGAACTCAAAACAAGTGCAGATCAGAGATTAATGGTGTTGCTAAAATTAGTGTCATAGCTTTCTCTGAGCATATTTTAACAATGACAATAACAGCCCCGAAGCCAAAAACTTTAATCTTTTTGTTTCACTTCTCCCTTGAAAGCTAAATTGGTGGTCATTAGAAGTGTGATTTGATTTACAAAATAGGAAGGAACCATATCAACCTGGACATGAAATTTATTGAGAATTCACAGGGGGGAAAGTGTGGGAGCCAGGTTAGATGGTGTATCCATCATATGCCAATGAGACCATGTTTAAAAGAAAAAAAGAAAATAAGGGAGCTAAAGAATGATGCAGTGGCGGGCCCACGAGAAGAGAAAGAAATGTATGGGGATTTATTTAGGGATTTTACTTTAGGCAACAGTTTTGGTATATGGGCGTGTACGTACATGATTGTACTTTTAGCAGTTGGATGAATATGTGTAATCTCAAAATTACCCCTCCCCTATTAAATGAAGGGTCGATACCCTGACAATGTACATACACGGGCCGTATACGAAAACCGACCCCTTTCTTTATTTGACTTTATCTTAGATACATAAGATATCTTTTGCATATATTATGAAGACTTGTATTAGATTAGAATTGTAACAAAGTAAAGAAAGAGAAGAAAGAACGGAAAAGAAGAAGATGGAGAGAGAGAGAGAGAGAGAGAGAGAGAGAGAGACCAATGTCTCTCCTCTTATTGCTTATCTCATTAATTAGAAAAGGAAAGATTACAACTTAATGATCTTCTAGTTACACTAGGAAACATAAATCCAATCTAACTCTAAGACTAGGAAAGAAATGTTTAAATAATAGAGATAATGATGTGTAGATAGAGATAAACTTCTTTGTGGCTATCGACCCCACATCTTCAATACTCCCCCTTAAGTTGGAACATGCTCCAGCTTGGAATATATAGAAAAACTCAACACTTCCCCTCAAGCTGGAGTTCCAGCCATCTTGGAACAACAAGAACAAATATGAACTGCAACACCGGTCTGCAATATATATGGCTATCGTAGACGCCAAGGAGCAAAGAGAGAGCTTTTGGTGGCAATACTAAATCACGAACATTAATCATCTTAATCACCAACGAACAAGATGTGGTAAAGAATGACAATCATCAAACAGCTTCGGTATTTTTGAACCAGATAGTATAATGTTGTTGTGAACCAGATAAAATTGGATCACGTGCAGGGTTGCATCACGTGCAATTGGTAGTAATAGTAGGTTTTTCCACGAACAAAAAAGTAGTAGGCTCCAACATGAGCGAGTGCATCACGTACAACGTTAGTAGGTTCCATCACGAGCAAAAAGGTAGTATGCTCCAACATAAGCAAAGAAGTAGTAGGCTCCAACACGAGCAAGATGGTAAAGGTTGCATAATTTGGAACTAGTAGTAGGCTCCAACATGAGTATAGATGAACATGAGCAAATATGCTGCTTCTCCCTTTCACGTGGAGCATTCCATGTGGACAAATAACGCAAGGAAACGCCAACATAACAACCCCAAATAAGATCCCAATAAAATTAACTCTAAGCACCTCCTTACGGTTAGCAAACAAAATCTCTAGATTGGCTAGATAATAGCAACAGGTCCCATCATTCCAAGGCCCACCTTTTTAAAATCTAGCCAATAAAATTGCAAATATACAAGTCCAAGGGAAATTCAGTAAATTCTGGCAACTTATGGATGCACCCAAGTAATAATCAACTGAAATAGTAGGAGGGATGGCAATTTCGTAAATAATCAGAACAGTCCAAGACTTCCTTGTGAGTTTCGTAACAAGAACAAGGGTATAATAGTAACAAAGATGTACAAATAGAGGTGATTCTGAAATTAAGCTAAAGAGCTAAGGGCACTTCTGGCAATTAACAAATAAGGGACCTAAGTAAGAATAAATTGGAAGTATAGGGGTACTTTTGGAACAAAGGACTATACGGCCTTTAAAAAAAATCGAAGAACTCTTCTTCTTCAACCTCACATTAACAGCAACAGCCCAAACAAAATTAGAAAAGTCGAAAGAAATTCTTCAGATTAAATCCAAACAACTTGATATTTCAGATATGGATTGCCTAGGCCTTTTAACAGTGTCCAGGTCAGAAAATTAGAGTTTAAACATGATTTAGGTGGTGCGATAATCAATTGCAGAGAAAACTAGAAAACCAGGGATGTAGATTAGATCTGGGAAATATAGTAGACTAACAGTGATATACGAACAGAGTTCAAGAGATAATGCAAGCAGAAAGTCAACCATAAAATCCTAGATCACCCTAAGCAATATTGAATGAGATATAAGTTAATAACAGATTAAAGCAACTGAAACTGAGAGAAAAAAAACAGAGTATCACCTGCTAGAAAGAAGAAGATTAAAAGAAAACCTAGTAGAAAAGATAGGAAACCAGTCACACGACCAGTAGCAAGGATAAAACCACACGGAGGAAAACCAGATTCTCAGAAATATCTGATAAAGCCAAATATCCAGATCATATACAGGGAGAAAATCCAGATTCCTTCGTGAAAATCTTATAGGGCCTAATATCCAGATCATATATGGATGAAATCTGGATTGAAGGTTCAGTTTAAAAAGTAGAATAACATACCAAATTGGTAGGTCAATCCAATGGATGGAGGACGAGATATGGTCGATGGAACTAAACTGCATAGAATGTTTACCAAATCTGGAGAAATGACATACCAGAACTAGCGGAGAATAGGAAACGAAAAACATAAACAGCAAATGCAGCAATGGTGGCAACACACTAGAACGAGAACCTTAATCAACTCTCAAAACGGCCATAATTGCACAACTCGGTTTCGAGCTGGATCGGCACGACTCCAAGGATCGAACCTAAAAAATACCAGGTTCTGATTGAAACCTGGTCCAACTGGACCAAATTTCGACCGAAACCTGGTTTCGACTTGGTTTTGGTCCAACCCCTTATATAAAATGCAAGGTTTCGATCGAAACCTATCTATTTCGACAGGTTTCGACTTAAAGTCGACCAGGTTTAGACTCCAAAGCCAGGAACAACACCCATTTGAATCCAATAAAAATAGTATAAAATTCAAATTCCAAAAGGATAAAAGAAATTCAACCCTCCAGTTCAAGAACAAAAACCAGATTTTTGAGTGCAGGGACGATTTTCAACTTCCAAATGGAATCTTATGAAAACAAATAACACTGACAAAAATCCATACAAAAACACAAGCAACAGAAATCACAAATATACGCCTACAAATCAAGGACTGCTGATGGTGAACTAGTAGAAGAGTAAGTATACTGTAGCTTAGTAGCCTTATAGAGTGTGATGAAACAAATTCCAGATCAAGATAAATACATCCTTCAGGCTACAAGCAAGAGGATTCCAAATTCTAAAGAATCATGATTCACAAATAAACAGAATAAGTCCCCTAAAAATTGTACAATTTTGGATAATATTGAATCTTACAAGAAACAGTAAACAGGTGTCACATTTAACATCGGAAGAATTGCAGGCACATAACTGCATCATATAACCTAACCATGATTATCTGCTAAATGCATGCTGGGAACACCTTTTTCCTGAGAGTTAAAATCTAATCTGATGACACTGTGATCTTCCAACCACAGGAAGCAATCAACAGGGACCAGGCAACAAACAACACAGTAAGTTCAAAAAAAAAAAATTAATAATATATATATATATATATATATATATATATATATATATATATATATATATATATATATATATATATATATATATATATATATATATATTCAACAATAGCATCATTTTGTCTAAAGTGTATAGATAGCTGTCCTTCCAAATGCTAAATGTAGTGCAGAGAGCATAAGACTTCTCACTATCCAACCAATACATTCATATAAATGTTATTTACATTGAGGAATCCATCCATGTGATATGGGTATAACAGGACACTCTAGGATAGGAACAACAGAATCTGTTTTTTACTCGCACGCTAAATTTACTAACCTTCCTCATAATGGAATTTTTTTTTCTCAAAAACTTGGAATTTATTCTGCAAATATGCATACCAAACATATTTTTCATCTATAATCCATTATGCCTAGTAGCTACTAAACACATTTTCATTTTTTTACCAAAAACGATTTTCATAAATTCATGGGTCAAAAAAATGATATCAAAAAGACCCTAAGTTACTCTCCTAAGAGAGTATGTTTGCAACAGAATTACGACGATTCATCCAGTAAGCAGCAACGATGTGATCATTAAACGGTGCATAACAAAGTGTATGAGCAGCCATATTCTGAACATAAGGCTCGAGCACAGCCAAATGGGAGAGGAAAAATGATCTGCAGTCCTCTAATCCCATAATGAATTGCTCAAGGAGCCTCAAGTAGAGTCTTGTAGATTAAAGTATCAAATACAATTCAGCAAGCATCATGTTTTAGTTGCCATTCCCACAAGAAAGACTTTCCTGAAAGCCATAATTTCTGCCTCCTCCAGCAGGCAAACAAAGTTTTCCCACTGAACTGCAAAGTTAGCAAGCTGGTGGGAATGTAATGCACCAACACAGTAATTTCCACCACACCAGTAAGTGGAGCTCACCACCGACTTAGCTTAACCTATTTAACAATCTAAGTAGTAAAATTCTCAGCAAGCACACTATTGGAAAGCAACAGTTCATTGAAGCGATATTGGCCATTTAATAATCCATAGAGGCCTGATTTTAACTTGTTGGAAGACCATAGAGTTTTCAGCCTTCCATAATGTTAGCGCAATTAATTAACTGCTTTGACTTTTGTCGATAGTTGTTAATAAGTAGATAAACTTTGACTTAGTCAAACCGTGTGGGCTTGACTAGTGGAGTTAGTGTTACTTTCCTTTTCTTATCTTAATTTCTTTTTCCTTGTAACTAGGACTGCTGACCTGTAGCAGTCCTATTACTACTTTAAGTTAGTTCCCTACTTTTATAAATAAGAATAATTGGAGGGGGGGGGGGAGAAAGCATCAGCATATCAGCCGCTCTCCCCTTTTCTTCTCCTATTTCTCATCTCGGTTCTACTGTTTTCATTTCTAAATTCTGTAACACATACATTACAAAGTACAATGGAGCCACAGCATTGGCAAAACATCTTTAGAATGGCTAGCTCAAGGCTTGAAGAACCAGTCCCCCAAGGATATTTCCACACACTAGTAAGAAGTACATCCTGGAAGTATCATTTGGGTTAAGGAAAAAAAATTTGCAGATTATGATTGTCCCTAACAAGGAGAGAGGATGCAGAACATTGGTTTCCATCCATGATTATAGCCTCATATAAGTATTCTTGCTCTCTATTGACACAATCAAGAGAATTTGGGAGCCAACTCTAAATGGATTGTTCTCCTCAAAATCATTCTTTCAGGCCTCCTATTGACTAGAGCAGACCTGGTTCCTAATTCATCAGGAGGAACTTAATAGTTAATACCTACCACATGCTGGTCTCTACCTTAGTAGATAAACCTCGCAAAGTTCAACACTTGTGAGTTACTACATGATATAGAGAAGGAGGAATTAAGCAGTTCATCATTATTTTTAAACCCATGTTGGACTGATAGTGAATCCATTACTAACCTTTTTATCCTTGCTAATCCACATGTGTTAACTGGAACCATTTCCTTGGCCTATTTAGAGTTGTATGGCCCACTCTTATGGTTTCGGCATTCCTTAATTTGCAAAGTTGGTAATCCAACTCTTTGGGCAAAGGGAAAAAACATTTGTATGGTAGTACAATAGGGAGCTTGGATCATTTGGGGTAAGCACCAGGGATGAAAAAGCATCTTTAAGCAGAAAAAATAAACAGCACTCATTCAGTAATGCTTTTTTTTTTAATTGCTGGATTGCTATGTTCTCTTTCTTCTTTGAAATCTCAAGAAAGGATGGTAATCACTGAAGCAACAAAAGTCATGGGAGTACTCATTTGCAGTACCAAACAGAGGGCATATACCATCCACGGATCAACTTTGTAATGGCACGTATTATTAATATAGAATCAAAGAAACAGCTCTGTAGAAAATTCTGCAACACTGGATGTAAGAGAATTCAAGCATCACATATGCTTTCAGATCCCATCATCCACGATGTAGCATTGGAGAATGTTGAGGCAGCTTTTTTCTCTTCTTATTGGGTCTTTTATTTATTTTTGTAACTTTTCTTGAAAGAAAAATTAATATATCGATGTTTCAATTTCCAAATTCCAATCCCATGTATAACATTCTAAAATAAATGCGATAAGGTAACAGATTCAAATGGAAAAGGAACTCAGTGCTTGAATTTAATAAGAGCAGATATCAACACACCACAACAAGTGTCAAGAACACAAACAGATAAACTATGCCGAGAACTTAACACCTTCATCATCCGCAGAAGAACCCTTAAACATTGCAAGTTTACCCTTCTGCTCTAGCATTCTCAAAGCCCGCATCAGCACCGTGCGGTCCATCCCATGAAGTTCAGTTCCTTGCGATTCAATCCCAGAACGTATTTCCTCAACCGTCATAACACTATCTTCCAAACCATTATCCTTCACAAACCTCAAAATACAATCAGCCCAATCTTGAATACGAAGCCAGAGAATCAGACATTTCTTATGCCCTTTATCCATCCACTCTGCACGCCCATCAGAAACCAAACCGGAGAGGAATATATCTCGAGCTTCATGACTCAGAGATCTTTCAATTGCAGAATTAGAAAAAAGTGGGAAATCATCTTCGAGTCCAATCACAAATATCTTTTGGGTTCTGCAGTAATCGAGTATCAGTTCCTTCCAGAGTTGGACCTGCTTCTGCTGAGTATCCTTAAGTGGCTGCAACGTGAAGTAAGGTGGGTAATTGAAGAAGTGGGGTGGCTTGAAATCACCCAATTTCTGCATCACTCTAGTGCTTTGAATTAACTAGTTATTCTCTCCCGTTTCTGAATTTGGTGCAAACCATTATAACACTTGTTGCGGTTGGAAATCGCCCGTCGATCCGTACTCTGAATGACCTGCAATCACAGAGAAGAGACAAAGGAGTTGGGCAACTAAGCCCCGGATACGCTCCGATGCCTAAGTTAGATTCCCAAGGTAAACAGTCAAGAGATAGCAGAATGCAATCTCCAGTTTAAAGAGTGGGACGGTGAGAGAGTTTGAGCGTGAGAGAGGGATGAATAATAATAGCCTGTGGCTTAGGATTTACCTTGAGGGATGGCCTCTACTTATAGATTGTGAAGAAGCATGGAGGTACCAGAACTCAGGGGAGTAGACTGCCAATAGGATTGGCACGCGTCGCTCTGTGGGACACTCATGTGGTAGACTCCGAGTAGGAGTCGGAGACCTTAGGCAAGGAAGCTAGGTCGGTCAGCTCTGGGACTGACACGTGTCAACGTGTGAGTAATAGCCGACCAGAATAGTCGGTGTCGTATCAGACCAAGAGAAGGACTCCCCGGAGGTAGCATAATCACAATGGGACTCTAGCTTCCGACTGAGAACCGTAGCCGAGTAGGACTATAACTCCGAGTGCTACCCGAGAAGCCGGGCGCACGAGAGGCCGTATGCATGATAGGTCGAATACACGATACCGAGCGCGAGATACTCCGAGGGCTCAAGCTCCGAAGACGCAACTTGACACGTGTAAGATTTTAAATGGAGGGGATTTTTCTCTCCTAACAGATGCTCATTGTGCTGTCGGATGCCACGAATTCGACAGTGCAATAAGTCCAAACCGTTGAGAAAACCTGTGCCGTATGAGGCCGATTGCCAGATTAATGACTACATTGAATGACTCCGGGTGCTCCTGAGTGGAGGCGGTTGCACCAACCGTCTGAACGATTGATTGAGGCGCGGGGCTCGAGGCGTTAAACTCGGGTTTCGCAAACATGTTCGACCGTCGATCTTTTGATTTGACGCGGATCAACCCTTGATCCGACGGCCACCAAGAGGCGGTGTGCCTCGAGAAGGAGCGCCATTAACTGCCGCTCGTCTTCGAATCGGTCGAATGCATCGAATGGCTGAGACTGAAACGACACGGATCGACATATTGATCCGACGGCTACCAGGAGGCAGAGTGCCTCGAGAAGAAGCGCCATCATTGCGCATGACGTCAGATTGTCACGTCGCGTCCGTCGCGACAGACGACGACCAATGGTGCTGAAGCACGTGTCCGGAACCCGAAGAGACGGTTCACGGTCACAGGACTTATAAATACTCTTCTAGTTCGTTCATTCAACCATTTGCTTCAGTTGCATCTGGAGTTTCATCAGAGCACTCGGAGTCTTAGACGAACATCCCTGTTTTCGAGCTTTGCTTCTGCAGTCGGAGTTCAATTTCTTACAACCAGTAAGTCTCCTTACATTTCCTTTCGTGTTCTTTCATGTTTAGATGCTTTTCCTCCAATAGTATTACCTCTTCCGGTAGAGTGAGAGTGAGTGAGAAAATGGCCCTTTCTCAAACTTCTTCTTCTTCTGAGGGATCATCCTCCTCCAAGGAAGGATGGTCCGCTGCCTCCAATGTCACACCCCAATTTTGGTCTAACCAGAATGGTGTGATGAACCGCTAACAAACCAACGGTTCAACCAGGATCTCAAATAGGCTATCCCCGCGTTATCCAAACTTACACGCATCCACAATCATAATCAGAGTAAATACACAATAGCGGAAATCTTATAAATAAATGAACTGAGAACTAAAATGATATTAATAATTTAATAGAAAATTTTTTCTGTATCAACCGGGACATAAGTAAATATCAATACAAGTCTTTAATAAATCCAGATAAAGAAACCTATAAAAATATCTAATCGAATACACACGAGTTGCACTTGCAAAAGGAGTCGTGTGTATCGTCTTCAGCTCCAACTTCCATAGCTGCTACATATCCATATGCTGACGCGTTCATATAATCTTCGACTGTATAACCTGCATCATCAACTAAAATATTCGACGTCGAGGGGTGAGCACACAACACGGCTCAGTAAGTAGCCAAAACAATGCAACAATACATATGCATGCAAAGAAAAATCAATTTATATCTTTGGTCTTGGTTTATAGTTTGCAATGTGCAATAGAAAGGTTGGGTGGTCAAAGGTTAACGTTTATTGACACCGCCTCTATACACAGGGTATGGAAGCCGCCCGAAGGTTAACGTTTATCGTCGTCCCCATCCACCCTACCATAACATTATACAACAAAGGTTAACGTTTATTGCTATATAATGCTATACCAACACGTAAGCCCCTGTTAGCGAGGGCTTGCAAACTAGGCTCGTTGCTAACCAATCCTAATGCCAAACAGTGTATCCAAGGCCTCACCCCAAACATCCCTCGGAACATCCATAGAGATAGAGCTAAGGCCCCCGGTAGAGTCAGAGACTACAAGGACCGAGACCACCTCCCCTGATACTCTACGACATAATCGTTCTGCTAAGGTAATGGCGATACGACGATGCCAATGCACAAGACTTGAGTTAGAGATTGAGCTAAAGTGCTGAGACCCGCCAAAGGTTAACATTTATTGACGTTCTCATCACACCTCCCCTGATACTCGCTGCGCATCAAGCACATCAACCACACACATACAAGCACATGCATATTCCTATCATCATCATCATCATCATGTTATAAACAATAAAGTAAATATGCATGAACAAGTAATAGAAATATTGGATGGCATCTTTGTATGCACATTACAAACATATTCGCATAGAATCAAACATGGCATAGGACTCAAGAAATAGAAAACAGTTTATTATTAACCAATTTAGTTTGGGGTTAAGGTTCCTCACCTTAGCTTGCTAATAGATATTTCCCAAGCTTTAGAATCACCGTTATAACGTAATTATATTGCTAGCAAACCTAACCAAGTCGATAGAATTTAATTAGAATTAATTCAGAATTTAAAAACCATTTTGTCAACTGAGGGTCGATGCTAGGGTCGATGCTAGGGTCGATGGGTCTATCGACCCTCCCTCCATTCTGAACTTCCCGAATGCTGAGGGTCGATGGTCAGAAGCACCTAGGGTCGGATGGTCTATCGACCCTCGGTGCGACCCTTGGTGCACTCTGGTCCAATTTCCACTTTTTAATCCATTCTTCGTGTTTGGGGTCCTATGGCTTGCTTCCTACATTCATTCAACAGTCATTCCATGGTCTAGAACCATGTATAATCCATCTAGATAGTTTTCGTGTATCCCCCTATGGTTTTCCATGAAAACCTAACCATGGATGGATGGTTTGGGTTTCTCCGAAATCCTACACTCAACCATATCTAACCTAAGGTCTGTAGAAACTCATGGAATTAGTATCCATACCTGAGAAGATTACTTTTCTCTGCAAATTCTTCTCCTTTTTGCTAAGCCTTCTTCTTAGCCTCATTTCTTCCTCTTTTCCTTCTTCTCTCTTTCTCTCAATTCAATTAGGGTTGTAGAAGGAGTGAATGTGGCTTAGGGACGTCCTTTAAATAGACTAGGAATGTCCTATAATAATCCCATTGAGATTTGGAAGGAATCCCAACCGAAAATTAGGAAATTTCCTAATTTCAGTTTCGTCAGAAACCGAGGGTCGATGGGAGGGTCGATGATCCCGTCGACCCTAGGGTCTTAAGCTGTCCGACCCTCCCTTCAAAACCGAGCGTCGACTTTCTGTTTTGGGAGGTCCGACCCTGCTTAGCTGGGTGTGCGACCCTCCCCTAAAATTAAGTGTTTTTGGGTCGATTTTATACCAGGGATCTCGATCTCCTTCATGCCCTTAGTCCATTTGACTCGACCATGATGGGTAAACCTGGTTCAAGGTGGTAAGACCGGGTTAGTTTGACACGGGTCTTACATCCAAGGCTTTTAATTCGGTTTCAGAGGAGGAACTTGGGAAGAGTTCCTCTGAGGCCGAAGAGCGTGGTCGCCTCGTGGGCCCCCCGATTCAACGGGCATCTCGTCAGAGAGGCGGCCGACCGTCAGTAACTGCTTTTGGCACCGTCCCAGCATGGAAGGTGCCGAGTAAGATCAAAACCGAAGCGGCTTTGTTATCAATCTGCCGGGCATACCAGCTCGTAAAGCCAATGACAAATGTCCGCGTTCGGCTCCCAACCTCCGATGAGCGGGCATGTACCGTGAATACGTCGGAGATTTACGTGTATGAACACACTCTGAAGTCTGGGCTCCGGTTTCCCCTTCACCCATTAGTTGTAGAAATCCTTCAAACCTACCGCATCGCCCCCTCCCAGCTTACTTCGAATGGGTGGCGATGCATATTTGTCTTCATTCTGTTCGTCGGCCGACT
Organism: Protea cynaroides; assembly: GCA_028583415.1. NCBI lineage: Eukaryota > Viridiplantae > Streptophyta > Magnoliopsida > Proteales > Proteaceae > Protea > Protea cynaroides. The sequence continues at coordinate 58,308,596 of CM053272.1, forward strand.
GGGTGAGACTCCAACCTTGAACTTGTTTCGTTCGGTCTTCCAGTTGGTCAGTCTGATCGAGGCCCGGGCTATGACCGGGTGGTACTTTTTCAGCCAGAGGGGCGGAAAGAAGCTCTCTGCTATCGCCCAAAAGCCTTCCTCCATCCACGGGTGGAAGGACAAGTTTTTCTTCGTGGGCCCTCCCGCAGACGGCCCGGCCCTCCCTCTGTCGATTGTTTGGCCGGTGATCGACGCCATGGGGTTCAACAAAATCCCCTTCCTGACGACGGAGGAGAGAAAGGCTCAATGCAAGATGATGGCCGGGAAGACTGTGCGCCTCTCCGACCTTGCGGACCCCGTGCAGTTGGCCAAGCACGGTCTCCTTGGTAAGTTTAATAACTTTAGGACTCAGACTATGTATTGCTGCTGTCTTGATGTTGTCGCTAACCATTTTCTCCTTGCAGTGAACTTCAAAGACGATAAAATCGTTGCCCGGATCCTGGCCAAGCGGACGGCCGAGGCCGCAAAGGGGGTTCAACCGGCTGGCGGACAGACGGGCGGGCCTCCACAGAAGGAATTGAGGGCCACAACCGAGGCAAAGGGCAAGGGGCCCATGCCCGAGGAGCCACCAAAGAAGAAAATAAAGTCGGCCGCGGAGCTTCCGGTCGATATATATAAGACAAGGCCGGCCCCTAGGCTCGGCCGTCAAGAGGAGACAATAGCGGAGGCTACGACGAAGGAAGTCAAGCCCCTTCAGGTGGTCGCCGCGAAGGAAACCAAGGCTGATCAGGGCGCGGTGACGCCTGCGGCGAAGAGGGCTACCGAAAGCCCGAAGGTGGTTGATCTGATCGGGGCCATTGGGGCCTCCAAGGAGGAAGCCGGGCACACGGCCCGCCAGAGGGGTGAGAAGCAGGAGGTTCCGAAGGTACCTTTCTCTCCTGCGCTCGGACTAAAGTCGACGGACTCGGTCTTCAAGAGCACAAGGGCGGCTAGAATCATAGTCACCGAGGGACGCCTCCCAGAGGACATAGCCTTCACCTCTGACTTGTCAAACGAGGACGTCTACAGACGAGCCTTCACGGAGTGCAGTCAGGTAATATTTGGAGTCTTCATCTCTTTCTTTTTTTATTCATGTTGTCATTTTCTGAGTGGTCCCTTTTGTGCAGATGAGCAATCTTCTGGCTGAGGTCAGCGAGCGGGCTGCTCGGGCCTTCCTCGACCTGGACGAGAAAGAGGTCTTTGAGATCTCCCTGCGCGAGGCTCTGAAGGCTACCAAGGAGAATGTAACCAATAAATCCTCGGAGTTTAAAGACCTCGTTGCAGAAAAGGTCACCCTCCGGGCGTCGCTGGACAAAGCCAAGGCTGCCCTTGACGAAGAGCATAAGAGAGTGCATTCGTCCGAGGAAAAGCTTCGGTCATCCGAGGACAAGCGGCGGAAAACCGAGGAAGATCTGTATGCTGAGTAGCAGGCGAGGCTGGCGCTGGAGGAGAGGCTTCGGAAGTCCGAGGACGAGGCCAGGGCTGCCAAGGAAGCGTTGAACAAGGCCGAGGAGGCTTACCGGGAGGCTTTGGCTCGAGCTGTCGCCGAGTACAAGTCTTCGGCTCAGTACGAAGAGGACGTCGACAAGGCCTCCTACGTGTACTTCGAGAGGGGGGGTCAGATACTTGTGGGAACAACTAGCGGATAAGGGTGCCCTCAAGATAAACTGATCGGAGATCCCGATTGTCACCCAGATTGATGGGTTGGAGCCCCCGGTACCCGTGGACCCCGCCCGTCGCTGAGGACCTGGAGGAGCCGACGACAGCTAAGGAGGCTGACCGTATGCTTAAGGAAGACCTTCCTCCTTACGAAGTGCCGTAGACGCCGCTCGTGGAGCTCCCGGACCTTGCACCGCCATCCGAGGATCAAGCACTCCTGTCCGCTGAGGAGAACCGGCCTTGAAGAGGCAACACTTGTATATTTTGTCTTCTTTGTTTTGCTTGTTTTTTTTTTTAACTTTATATTTGTACCACTGCCCTTCTAGGGCCTTTATCAATAAAATATCCATTCTTTCTATCTGCTTTCTTCCTTCTCGCATTTTGTTATCTGTTCGGCGATTTTCCTGGAAGTGTTGTTTGTTCGGCCCTCGGTAGGCCGAGAACACTTAAGTAATTAAAGTAGCTGGGGCTATTAGCTTGTAGTAGAGTCCGAAACGAACAATGTCGAATCCGACCGTGGGCATTCCTTAGAAAAATGGCCAAGGCATTGAATCGCCTCTTACCCCTGAAGTGTTTTCGGCTTGGCGCTTTGGCTGGCCGAGAGCACTTAGGTATATCCGAGCAGCTCAATGTTTGAGATACGAGTATGGTTTGCCCCAACCGGGCTACTGATGTCATACCCCAATTCTGATCCAACCAGAATGGTGTGAGTGAACCGTCATCGAACCAACGGTTCACACCAGGATCTCGAATAGGCCGTGTCCACCCATACAAACCATTACACATAACCAACAATCAGAATATAAATATTACAGCGAAAGACTTTAAATAGAATGAACTGAGTATCTATTGATAATTTAAATAAAATATCTAATTATTCAAAGCAAACACATAATATAATATCTCTTACATCACTTTAATCCAACCAAAAATAACTGAAACAAATAATTAAAATCCATCACAGGTACACGCAGAAAGGGCACTCGCATGAAGCATCATGCTCGTCCTCCCCTGCTTGTACATCCAGAGCAGCTACACCTCCATACACCGGAGCGTTCACATAACCGTCCACAGTATAACCTGCATCCAGATCTAAAACAAGATGTGCACAAAGGGTGAGCTCACAACACAGCTCAGTAAGACAATCAAACAGTTTCACAATATTATGCATGAGTAACAATCATTTTATGTTGTGGTCTGGTTTTAAGTTTGCAATGTGCTATAGAAAGGTTTGGTGGCCCCCGCACCTCTATACACGAGTGTGTGGCATCGCACAGTAGATCACACTACCACCAACCCACATGCACCCATCATGGAATAGAGATAGAGCTAAGGTATACCCGCACCTCCCCTGATACTCTACCCATACCAGTACCTAAGCCCCTACTGGCCAGGGCTCGCAAACTGGGCTCGCAACTAACCAATCCTATATGTCAACAATGTAGGCTCTATCCCAGCACAGCCGTCTACGGCATAGAGATAGAGCTAGAATGTGCAGGCTGGGCCGGAGACCACAATACCTCACCTCCCCCTGATACCCTATCCGCAACTAACCCACTAGGATAGAAACAATACGCAGGTAGACCCTATCCCAACATAACTCCCTACGGCATAGAGATAGAGCTAAAGCATCGTGGACAAGCCACCGTCGACTCAGAATCCTCAGTACCACATAACAATGGCCGGGACAACATCAATATCGAAGACCACCGTACCGCGACCTTCCCCTGATACCCCACCCGTACCAAGCATGTTAAGACAGAATACTACAAAAAATGCTAGTGTGAAGAGCGATCCCAGGCCCATGCCCCACTCCACACACCAACGAAAACAATCACATGCCTAACAATCACATCCTATCAATGCATGAACAGTAATAATGACTGAAAGTAAAGGATGGCATGTGAATATGCACAAACATCATATCATAGATATTCAATGATTAACAACGATTTACTGTCCATTAATTATTAGGTTTAGGTCAGATTCCCTTACCTGACGCTCGTTCGATAACTTGCTCCACGTCACAAGATCCAAACGATAAGTCACAAAGTCATACAATATTATTAGGGTTTCATTAGAAACAACCCGGCACCACCTGTGCCATAGTTCGCTAGACCCAACCCAAATATCAAATGTTATAACTGTCAGCAGCTGGGACATGTTGCAAGGAACTGCACACTACCTAAGAAGCAAGCTCCCCAACAAGGAAGAGTGTATGCGGTCACCACTGAAGAGGCAGCCGCATCACCTGATGTGGTAACTGGTATGACTTTATCCCTTACTATTTGGTTTATTCTTTCAGTTGCATGAGCATATAGAACTAAGGGGCAATATATTCCAGGAATTGTAAATGTAGCCGGTTTACCCACCGCAGTATTATTTGACTCTGGGGCCACGCACTCCTTTGTTTCTATTTCTTTTGGAAAGCGAATGGAGTTACCAATCAAGCATATGAACTCAAGCTTGATAGTTCGCTCTCCACTAGGAGTCGAAGTGGTTTTGATCGAATACTATGGACCATGTACTGTATGTATTGAGGGCCGAGACTTAGAAGCAAGCCTAGTAATACTTGAGATGGCAGATTTTGATGTCATTTTGGGGATGGATTGGCTAGGCCATCATTCGGCCGTCCTTTTATGTGGTGAAAGGAAGCTTGTGCTTCTTCGACAAAGAGGGAAGGGAATATAGTTTCGCTGGGATTAAGCTATCTAGGAAGTGAAAGCTGATCCTCTCCGCCCCTAAAAAACTAAGAGATGCTTGGAGAAAGGGGGAGTGGGTTATCTCAGATCGTAGTCGATCTCACGGCAGAGTCACTCAAGATGGAAAATATAGATGTGGTTCGAGAGTTTCCAGATGTGTTTCCGGAAGGAGCTTCCAAGCTTACCACGGGACGGGGCTAGAATTTGTGATAGACCTTATGCCGGGTTCGGCGCGGTGTGTCTAAAGCACCATACGGGATGGCCCCGACCGAAGTTAAAGGAGTTGAAGACCCAATTACAAGAATTGCTGGATAAGGGCTTCATACGACCTAGTATATCACCTTGGGGAGCACCTGTATTATTCGTCAAGAAGAAGGATGGAAGTGTACGGCTATGTATTGACTACCGTGAGCTGAACAAGTTGACGATCAAGAATCGGTATCCTTTGCCTAGGATCGATGATTTGTTCGATCAGCTGCAGGGTGCAAAGGTTTTCTCGAAGATCGATCTCGATCGGGGTATCACCAATTGAAGATTAAGGCCGGAGATATTTCGAAGACTAGCTTTCAGAACGAGGTATGGGCATTATGAGTTTCTAGTTATGTCTTTCGGGTTGACCAATGCTCCAGCGTCGTTTATGGAACTGATGAACCGAGTGTTCCATGATATGTTGGACACTTCGGTCATCGTATTCATCGATGACATATTGATTTACTCTAAGGACATGGAGACTCATACAGCGCATTTGAGGGCAGCCCTACAACGGCTGAGAGATGTGAAGCTTTATGCAAAATTCAAGAAGTGCGAGTTTTGGCTGAAGGAAGTGGCTTTGTTGGGCCATGTTGTATCTGGAATCGGTATCAAGGTTGATCCAAGTAAGATAGCTGCTATAGTAGGATGGGAAGCACCAAAATCTGTTGCGGAGATTCGTAATTTCCTTGGGTTGGCTGGTTATTATAGAAGATTCGTGGAAGATTACTCCAGGATCGCTGTTCCACTCACCAGATTGACCAAGAAAGGAGAGAAATTCATATGGACAGATGAGTGCGAGAAGTGCTTTCAGACTTAAAAGTCAAGACTAGTCTCTGCACCTATCTTGACCATCTCAGAACCAAGCGTACCGTCTACTTTATTTACGGATGCTTCGGGGTTGGGTATCGGGTGTGTATTGATGCAAGGAGAACAGGTGATTGCTTACGCATCGAGACAGTTAAAAGAGCATGAGAAGAACTATTCTACGCATGACTTGGAGCTAGCAGCGGTTATTCACGCAATCAAGACTTGGAGACACTACTTGTATGGTGAGAAGTTTCAGATCAAGTCAGATCACAAGAGCTTAACTTATCTTTTCACTTCGTAAGGATCTGAATATGAGACAGAGGAGATGGCTGGAATTGTTAAAAGATTATGATTGCGACATCCAGTACCATCCGGGTAAAGAAAATGTGGTGGCTGACGCCTTAAGCAGAAAGTGGGCATCGAAACCTGAGGCAGGACCAAGTACAAATGCTGCATTGTGTGCCGCAGCCTCTAGTTCAATCGAAGGTGACGAAGAGCATATAATTGAAACTGTAGAAGATCCAGTTGAGCAAGGCTTGATTCATAAGTTCACTATGATGTTCGCCGCATTGAAGATCTCACCGGGTCTAGTTGATGAAGTCAATGTAGCAATCCTACAGGATCCATATCTCAAGACAGTGCAGGAAGACTTAGAGAAGGGTACGTGCAATCCTGACTTTACCCTGGAATCAGACAAGGTACTCAAGTATCGCGGGCGGTTATGTATACCTGAGAGCGAAGACTGCGATATCAGAGGTCGAGTTATGACTGAAGCTCATTACACTCCCTATTCGGTACATCCAGGAAGTACCAAGATGTACCATAACCTAAGAAGACTATATTGGTAGAGGGGTATGAAAGCAGATATAGCTCGTTTCGTGTTCCAATGTCTGAATTGTCAACATGTTAAAGCGAAAAGGCAAAGACCCGCGGGTTTACTACAGCCGTTACCGGAACCTGCGTGGAAGTGGGATTGTATCACCATGGATTTCGTCACCGGCCTACCTTTGACACCAAGGTCAATGGATGCAATTTGGGTTATAGTAGATCGACTCACTAAGACAGCTCGATTTATTGCGGTCAGACCTCAGTATACCATGGAGAAACTGGCCAAGTTATATGTTGATAATATAGTCATACTTCATGGCGTTCCAGAGAGTATAGTATCTGACAGAGATCCCCGTTTTTACATCGAAGTTCGGGAAGGATTACGTAAAGCTATGGGAACTAAGTTGAAGTTCAAGACAGCTTTTCACCCTCGGACGGACGGACAGTGAGCGAACTATTCAAATTTTGGAAGATATGTCTCGAGCTTGTGCATTAGATTTCAAAGGAGCTTGGGATGAGAAGTTATCACTTATCGAGTTTGCTTACAACAACAGCTATCAGGCTACAATTCAGATGGCCCCATATGAAGCTCTCTATGGAAAGAAGTGTCGTACACCCCTGTTATGGAACGAGGTGGGAGAAAGAAGAATTGTAGGACCAGAGTTTGTTGAAGAAACTTGCCGAGTGATTGATCAGATCAAAGAGAGAGTAAAGACAGCTCAAGTTCGACAGAAGCACTATGCGGATAATCGACGTCGAGATCTGGAGTTTGTAGTGGGTGACAAAGTATTCTTGAAGGTATCACCGGTGCGAGGTTTGAAATGGTTTGGTAAAAAGGGGAAGCTATGCCCCAGGTATGTGGGATCATATGAGATATTAAATCGACGTGGTAATGTAGCATATCAATTGGCTCTACCACCATCGATGTCTAGCGTTCATAATGTGTTCCATGTATCATTATCAAGAAGTATGTCGAGATCCATCGCATATCTTGATCGCTGATCCTCCGCACTTAACCGAAGACTTAACTTTCGAAGTGGTGCCCGTAATGCTCTCAAGCCAAAAAGTTCAGCAACTTCGAACCAAGGATATCCACTATGTGAAGGTGCATTGGAGAAGCCAAAATGTGGAGGAAATTACTTGGGAAGAAGAGAGCGCGATGAGGAAGGAGTACCCTAACCTTTTTGACGATTAAGGTACGTTCAAATTTCGAGGCCGAAATTTCTTTTAAGGGTGGGGGAGTTGTAGAACCTGCATGCAAATTTTGGGATGAAATTTCTTTTAAGGGTGGTGGAGTTGTAAGACCCGCACTCTGAAAATCCGGTCTAACCTTGGTTTTGTGTCGTGACAGGTCTTCCGATCATCACCGAGCCAGACGGGGCAAGCGGATAACAAACAGGTACAAAATCGGACCGAAGTCGACCAATTATACCTGATTTTAGGTATACCGGTCGACGGTACCGGTCTTGGTACCGGTCGACCGGTATGGCCTGCACAGCTATGTGCGGGAATTTGAAAATTGGTCTCTACGGGTCCCGCTTTCCTAATTTCGAATCCTAGAAGTTTCATAATCCTAGTAGGATTACTAAACCCTATTTTTAGCCTATAAATACACCCTTAACCCTCCTCAAATCCTTTCCATTGTCTCTCGCGAACCCTAGAGAAGAGAAAGAGGTGGAAAAGGAGAAGGAGTTAGGAGGAAGAAGAAGGAGCCACCATTACCGTTCGACGAAGCTCACGCTACGCCTGTCAACGGTAAGTGTTTGAATCCCTCTTCTTACCCTATGTTAGTTGTGTGGGTGGATCAATACCATGCAAAGTAGGTATTGATCTAAAACCCTAATTTGGCCAATAAACCCTAAGTTACCGTCAAACCCTTGATTCGAGTTTCGAGATGATACTTATCGAAACGAGACTTGAATGAGTTGGGGATAACTCTAACTCAAAGCCTAGACTTAGAATGGATAGGAGAAACCCTGAAAATCCATGGAGGATGATCGTCGGCAGTCGAAAAACCCATGTATGGTTTTTCGGAGACATACCGGTCGACTATACCGGGTGCACATGGTGTGACCGGTATGTGCGACCGCTATCTCTCGGGAGGTTGTCTGTGGGGGACCGACTGACCATACCGGTCGCCAGTCTTTTCCACAGAGCTGCGACCGATATATGCCACCGGTCAGCTCTGTGAGGGTATTTTGTAACCCTGTTGGTTTTCGACCAACATGAAACCCTAAACAATATATTCTAATGAAACCCTAATAATATTGTAGGATTTTGTGACTTATCGTTTGGATCTTGCGACGTGGAGCAAGTTATCGAACGAGCGCCGTAAGGGAATCGACCTAAACCTAATAATTAATGGACAGTAAATCGTTGTTAATCATTGAATATCTATGATATGATGTTTGTGCATATTCACATGTCATCCTTTACTTTCAGTTATTATTACTGTTCATGCATTGATAGGATGTGATTGTTTTCGTTGGTGTGTGGAGTGGGGCATGGGCCTGGGATCGCTCTTCACACTAGCACTTTTTGTAGTATTCTGTGATCTCTCGTTGCGATGCCACACACTCGTGTATAGAGGTGCGGGGGCCACCAAACCTTTCTATAGCACATTACAAACTTAAAAACCAGACCACAGACATAAAATGATTGTTACTCATGCATAATATTGTGAAACTGTTCGATTGTCTTATCGAAATGCTGTTGTGAGCTCACCCTTTGTGCACATCTTGTTTTAGATCCGGATGCAAGGTTATACTGTGGACGGTTATGTGAACGCTCCGGCGTATGGAGGTGTAGCTGCTCTGGATGTACAAGCAGGGGAGGACGAGCATGATGCTTCATGCGAGTGCCCTTTCTGCGTGTACCTGTGATGGATTTTAATTATTTGTTTCAGTTATTTTTTGTTGGATTAAAGTGATGTAAGAGATATTATATTATGTGTTTGCTTTGAATAATTAGATATTTTATTTAAATTATCAATAGATACTCAGTTCATTCTATTTAAAGTCTTCCGCTGTAATATTTATATTCTGATTGTTGGTTATGTGTAATGGTTTGTATGGGTGGACACGGCCTATTCGAGATCCTGGTGTGAACCGTTGGTTCGATGACGGTTCACTCACACCATTCTGGTTGGATCAGAATTGGGGTGTGACAACTGATGCCCGATCGCATAGTTAGGTAGATGCTATTTGCTGTCGGAGTCTGCGTGTGGACCGTAGTAGGCAGATACGCGTGTGGTCTTCATGCTACCGAGGTCTGCTTGTAGACCGCGGTAGGAAGATACGGGTGTGACATTCATGCTACCATGGTCTGCTTGTGGACCATGGTAGTAAGGTACGAGTATGGTCTTCAATCTACCGAGGTCTGCTTGTGGACCGCGGTAGGAAGATACGGGTGTGACCTTCATGCTACCATGGTAGGAAGGTACGAGTATGGTCTTCAAGCTACCGAGGTCTGCTTGTGGACCGCGGTAGGAAGATACGGGTGTGACCTTCATGCTACGATGGTCTGTTTGTGGACCATGGTAAGAAGGTACGAGTATGGTCTTCATGCTACCGTGGTATGCTTGTGGACCGCGGTAGGAAGATACGAGTGTGACCTTAATGCTACGATGGTCTGCTTGTGGACCATGGTAGGAAGGTACGAGTATGGTCTTCATGCTAGCGTGGTCTGCTTGTGGACCGCGGTAGGAAGATACGAGTGTGATCTTCATGCTACTGTGGTCTGCTTGTGGACCGCGGTAGGAAGATAAGTCGAGGGCGATATTCGTCCTGCTCTTGGGTGAGATCGGCTGGGCCGGAAGGACCGGCTATGAAAGACTTGCTGTGAGTTGACAAAACTATATGTGTTGTTTTGTATTAAAAGGAACTAATCGGATGCCCTCAGGGGGTCCGGTATACAATTGAGACTTGCTTGAAAGGAAAAAAAAAATGACATTCTGAAATGAACAAAATGTTATGGATTATTGATAATATTTCTGAAGATTGGTGACATGCCATGTCCTCGAAATTTCTTCACCATCCATGGTGGTCAGCTTGTACGAGTCCGGTCGTCCTGTTCTGAGCATGCGATATGGTCCTTCCCAGTTCTTGGCCATCTTCCCCTGATTTGTGGGATCGGAGACTGCCGTTTTTCTAAGGACAAGATCTCCGACCTTAAATTGTTTTGGTCGGACTGTCTTGTCATAGTGACGGGTTGTCGTCTGCAGGTAATTTGCCATTCGGAATGCTGCCGATTCTCTTACATCTTCGAGGTTGTCGAGGTTCGTCCATAGATCTTCAGAGTTGGTGTGCTCGTTGAAGTTCAGCATCTGGAACGTGGGATGGAAGACTTCAACGGGGACGACTGCTTCCGTGCCGAAGGCGAGCATGAAGGGTGTCTCTCCCGTGGGTGTTCGGCTGGTCGTCCTATACGACCAGACGATACTTGGTAACATATTCACCCACTTTTCTTTCTGGTCTTCTACCATCTTTTTCAGGCCGCACAATATTGTTTTATTGGTGGCCTCGGTCTGGCCGCTTGTCTACGGATGTCCGACTGACCTAAATCTATGGTCTATGCAGAATTCTTCGCAAAAATTTGTGAAAAATGCGCTGGTGAACTGAGTGTCATTGTCAGTTACAAGGACTCTCGGCACGCCGAACCTGTACACAACCGAGTGTCTGAAGAACTGTTCCACTTTGGAGGTGTCGATCTTGGCTACGACTTCGACTTCAATCCATTTGGTGAAGTAATCGATGGCCACGATGATATATTTCCGCTGATAAGTGGCTTGGGGGAAGGGCCCCATGATGTCCATACCCCATATGGCAAAGGGGAGGGGACTTGTGATCGGCTGCAGTGGAGTGGCCAGAGCATGTTGCACGGGTGCATAGAACTGGCACTTGTCGCACCTGCGGACAAGCTCAATGCAGTCGTCGTGCATTCTTGGCCAGTGGTAGCCTTGACGGAGGATCTTTTGGAAAAGCGATCGTCCACCCTGGTGTCGGCCGCAGATACCCTCATGTACTTCTTTCATAACGCTCTCGGCCTCGTCTGATCCCAGGCACCTTAGCAGCGATAGGGTATAGGATCTCCTGTATAGTACATCATTGTGTATGGTGTATTGCCGGGACTTGGCTTGGATGCGGTGAGCATCTTTCCTATCAGTCGGAAGGACGTCTGTCCGAAGGTATTAGTATATGTCATCATACCAGCTGGATACGACTCCGACGGGGGCGACGACTTCAACAGAGTTGCTGACGTGGTCCAAGAATTCCACGTACACGGCAGAGTCCATCGCGTGGATGTCTTCCAGGGATAGCCTCGATAGTTCATCTGCTTCGGTGTTCTCCTCACGACCGACGTACTGTAGTTCAATTTTTTAAAGGGCGGGGGGGGGGTTCCCCCCCCTTTTGGGGTGCGGGGGCTCGGGGGGGCCCCCCCCTGTGGGCCCCCTTTTTTTGGGGGGGGGGGCCGGGGGGTGGGCTTGTTTTTTTGGTGGGGGCCGGGGCGGGGATTTTTTGGGTGTTTGGGGTCGTTTTGGTGGTGGTTTGGGGCCTTGGTTTTTTGGTTTTTCCTGGCCCGGGGTGGGGGTGTTTTTTTTTTTTTTTTTTTTTTTTTTTTTTCTCTCGGCGCCCCTCGGGCGTCCTTGGGGGGGCCGGGCCGCGCCCTTGGGGCGGGGGGGGGGCCCCGCCCCCGGGGGGCCCCCCCCCGCGGCTTCCGGGGGGGTGTTTTTGGGGGGGGGGTTCGCGGGGGGTTTCGGCGGGGCGTGCTTTGATGCATGTCACACCCCAATTTTGGTCTAACCGTAATGGTGCGATGAACCGCTAAATAAACAACGGCTCAACCAGGATCTCAAATAGGCTATCCCCGCGTTATCCGAACTTTACACGCATCCACAATCATAATCGAGTAATACACAATAGCGGAAAATTTATAAATAATATGAACCGAGAACTAAGATGATACCCATAAATAATAGCAAATTATTCCCGTGTTTAACCGAGACATAAATATTTAAATACCAAATACATGTCTTATAAATCCAATAAAGAAAAACCTACAAAAATATCTAATCAAATACACACGAAGTTGCACTCGCAAGAGGGATCGTGTGTATCGCCTTCAGCTCCAACTTCCATGGCTGCAACGCTTCCGCACGCCGACGCGCTCATATAATCTTCAACCGTATAACCCGCATCATCAACTAAAAATATTCGACGCCGAGGGGTGAGCACACAACACGGCTCACTGAGTAGCCAAAACAATGCAACAATACATATGCATGCAAAAATCAATTTATATCTTTGGTCTTGGTTTATAGTTTGCAATGTGCAATAGAAAGGTTGGGTGGTCAAAGGTTAACGTTTATTGACACCGCCTCTATACACGGGGGTGTGGAAGCCCGCCCGAAGGTTAACGTTTATCGCCGTCCCCATCCACCCTACCATAACATTATACAACAAAGGTTAACGCTTATTGCTATATAATGCTATACCAACACGTAAGCCCCTCGTTAGCGAGGGCTTGCAAACCGGGCTCGCTACTAACCAATCCTAATGCCAAACAGAGTATCCAAGGCCTCACCCCAAAGATCCCTCGAAACGCCCATAGAGATAGAGCTAAGGCCCCCGGTAGAGTCGAGACTACAAGGACCGAGACCACCTCCCCCGATACTCTACGACATAATAGTTCCGCTAAGGTAATGGCGATACGACGATGTCAATGCACAAGACTTGAGTTAGAGATAGAGCTAAAGTGCCGAGACCCGCCAAAGGTTAACGCTTATTGACGTTCTCATCACACCTCCCCGATACTCGCCGCATCAAGCACATCAACCACACACATACAATCACATGCCTATTCCTATCATCATCATCATCATCATGTTATAAACAATAAAGTAAATATGCATGAACAAGTAATAGAAATATTGGATGGCATGATGAATGCACATTACAAACATATTCGCATAGAATCAAACATGGCATAGGACTCAAGAAATAGAAAACAGTTTATTATTAACCAATTTAGTTTGGGGTTAAGGTTCCTCACCTTAGCTTGCTAATAGATACTTTTCCAAGCATTAAAATCACCTTTATAATGTTATTATATTGCTAGCAAACCTAACAAAGTCGATAGAATTTAATTAGAATTAATTCAGAATTTAAAAACCATTCTGTCAACCGAGGGTCGATGCTAGGGTCGATGCTAGGGTCGATGGGTCTATCGACCCTCCCTCCATTCTCGAACTTCCCGAATGCCGAGGGTCGATGGTCGAAACACCTAGGGTCGGATGGTCTATCGACCCGGGGCGGCCCCTCGGTGCACCTCGGTCCAACTTCCACTTTTTAATCCACTCTTCGTGTTTGGGGTCCTATGGCTTGCTTCCTACATTCACTCAACATTCATTCCATGGTCTAGAACCATGTATAAACCATCTTTCTCCTTTCGTGCATCCTCCTATGGTTTTCCATGAAAACCTAACCATGGATGGATGGTTTGGGTTTCTCCGAGATCACTTTCTCTTCAATTACTAACCTAAGGTCCCGTAGAAACTCATGGAATTAGTATCCATACCCGAGAAGATTACTTTTCTCTCGCAATTTCTTCTCCTTTTGCTAGATTCTCTTCCTTGCCTCTCTTCTTCCTCCTTTCCTTTTCTTCTCTCTTTCTCTCAATTCAATTAGGGCTGTGAAAGGAGTGAAAGTGGCTTAGGGACGCCCTTTAAATAGACTAGGAATGTCCTATAATAATCCCATTGAGATTTGGAAAGAATCCCAACCGAAAAATTAGGAAATTTCCTAATTTCGGCCTCGGGAAAACCGAGGGTCGATGGGAGGGTCGATGATCCCGTCGACCCTAGGGTCTTAGGCCGTCCCGACCCCTCCCTTAAAAACCGAGGGTCCGACTTTTCTGTTTTGGGAGGTCCGACCCCGCTTTCACCGGGTGTGCGACCCTCCCCTAGAATTAAGTGTTTTTGGGCCGATTTCGCACTGGATCTCGATCTCCTTCATGCCCTTGGTCCATTTGACTCGACCATGATGGGTAAACCTGGTTCAAGATGGTAAGACCGGGTTAAATTGACACGGGTCTTACAACTCCCCCCAACTTATAAAAATTTCGTCCTCGAAATTGTACGTACCTTCTCAATCAAATAAGTCGGGGTATTGCTTTCTCATAGCATTTTCTTCTTCCCATGTAATCTCTTCCATGTCTCTACTTTTCCATGTGACCTTAACATAGTAGATATCTCCGCGGCGTAGACGTTGAACCTTTCGACTAGTGATTTCCGCTGGTATTACTTCAAATGTCAAATCATCGCCGCCCCGGCAAATCCACTGCCAACACATGTGTTGGGTCTTTGACATACTTCTTCAATAAGGATATGTGAAATACGCCATGCACACTTGACATAGATGGTGGTAGTGCTAACCGATAAGCTACTTTCCCACGCTTAGCCGTAATCTCATATGGTCCGACATATCTTGGACTTAGTTTTCCTTCCCCGTCCGAACCTCTTCAATCCTCGCATAGGCGATACTTTCAAAAATACTTTTTCGCCTACGGCGAACTCTAGATCTCTTCGCCGAGCATCCGCGCATTGCTTCCGACGGCTCCGAGCTACTCTTACTCTTTCCTTGATGATGCCCGACCACTCGACAAGTCTCTTCAACAAATTCTGGTCCAACAATACTACGCTCTCCAACTTCATTCCAAAACAAGGGAGTTCGACACTTCCCCGCCATACAAGGGCTTCATAAGGTGACATCCGGATAGTAGCCCCGATAGCCGTTATTGTGCCTAACTCGATCAATGGTAACTTTTCGTCCCATGATCCCTTGAAATCAATCACACATGCTCGTAGCATATCTTCTAAAATCTGAATTGTACGCTCCGACCGGTCCGTCCGTCGTGGGTGGAATGCAAGGGCCGAACTTCAATGTTGTGCCCATGGCCTTTTGCGCCCTTCCCAAAATTTGGAAGTAAATCGTGGATCTCTATCGGACACAATGCTTTCTCGAACACCATGTAGCCGAACAATATTATCCACATACAGCTTTGCTAACCTTTCGAGCGAATATTGGGGTCGGTATCGGTATGAAGCGAGCTGTTTTAGCCGACGGTCTACAATCACCCAAACGCGCCAACTACTCGAGGAGTCACGGGTAGTCCCGTGACGAAGTCCATAGTGATGCAGCCCCATTTCCATGCCGGTTCCGGTAATGGTTGTAACGGCCCCCGCGGGTCTTTGTCGCTCCGCCTTTACCTTCTCGACAATTTAGGCATTGAGACACCGAACTTGGCTACATCCGCCTTCATTCCCTCCACCAATACGCTTCTTTAGATCATGATACATTTTTGTACTTCCGGGGATGTACCGAGTAGATGGTGGTATGGGCTTCTTTCATGAGTCGGTGTCTAATGTCCACACTTTTCTGCTTCGGGTACACATATTCTTCCTTTGTATTTCAGCACCTTCTCGTCATCCAAGGTGAACTCGAGGTTAGTCCTACCTTTCTCAATATCTTCTTGTACCGCTCTCGATAAGGATCCGCTTTGATAGCCGTCTTCACTTCATCCACTATATCCGGTATTATCTTCAATGCCGCGAACATATTTGAAAAACCGATGAATGAACCCTTGGTTGGTTGATCCATCCGGTGTATCGATCACATACCGCTTCGCTACCGCGATTGAATACCATCCCGGGTAGTACACATTGCCGCAGCTTGTGCTAGTTTCTCCTTGAGATTTTATCATTGCTTTTCCCGCTCAACGCATCCGCTACTACGCTCGCTTTGCCCGGATGATACCGGATATCACAATCATAGTCTTTCAATAGTTCCAGCCATCTTCTTTGTCTCATATTTAACTCCTTCCCGATTAAATAGATACGTAAGGCTTTTATGGTCCGACTTAATCTGAAATTTCTCTCCGTATAGGTAGTGTCTCCATATCTTGACAAAGATGTACTACCGCCGCTAACTCCAAATCGTGAGGGGGTAATTCTTCTCATGTACCTTCAACTGCCTCGATGCATACGCAACTACTTGTTCTCCTTGCATAAGCACACATCCTAATCCCAATCCCGATGCATCGCCGTATAAGGTAAATGTCCGTCCCCGAACGGGAATGGTTAAAATTGGAGCGGATATCAATCTGGTCCTCGCGTTTGAAAGCTCTTTTCACACTTATCCGTCCATACGAACTTTTCTCCTTTCTTGGTCAAACCGGTGAGAGGTACGGCAATCCGAGAATAGTCTTCTACGAACCTCCGATAATATCCAGCTAGACCCGAGAAACTTCTAATTTCGAGACGCCTTTGGTGCTTCCCACTTCACAATAGCTTCGATCTTACCGGGGTCCACTTTGATTCCTTCCGCGGATACTACATGGCCTAGAAAGGCGACTTCACTTAGCCAAAACTCACACTTTGAAAATTTGGCGTATAACTTCTCTTTCCTTAAACGCCGTAGGGCTGCGCTTAGGTTCTTGACATGGGTTTCCTTGTCCTTGGAGTATACCAATATGTCATCAATAAATACTATCACCGACGTGTCCAACATATCGTGGAAAACTCGGTTCATAAGTTCCATGAACGTTGCCGGTGCATTAGTTAGTCCGAAGGACATCACTAGGAACTCATAATGTCCGTGATCTTGTCCCGAAAGCCGTCCTCCGAATGTCACCTTCTTTAATCTTCGCTGATGATAGCCCGATCGAAGATCGATCTTTGAAAATACCTTCGCTCCTTGTAACCGATCGAACAAGTCATCGATCCCGGGTAGTGGGTATCGATTCTTGATGGTCGGCTTATTCAACCCTCGATAGTCGATGCATAATCGAACACTACCATCCTTCTTCTTTACGAACAACACCGGTGCTCCCCATGGAGATATACCGGGTCTAATATAACCCTTATCCAGCGGCTCTTGTAGTTGCACTTTTAATTCCTTCGCCCCCGTAGGAGCCATTCTATAAGGTGCTTTTGATACCGGTGCGGCTCCGTGTATAAGGTCTATTACAAACTCCGTGGCTCGGCCGGGTGGTAATCCGGGTAATTCCTCCGAAAATACATCGAGAAAATCTCGCACGACATCAATATCTTCCATTTGTGGCACGCCCTGGTTAGGCCCGACCACCGATACTAGATATCCGACCGCTCCTTTCTCAATGCACTTCTTAGCCTTTAATGCCGAGAGTATGAGCTTGCGCCTCCCGGGAAGTTTGGTTCCCGAGAAACCGAACTCCGCTCCTTCTTTGTCTTTGAACGTTAGCTTCTTCTCGGCGCATAACAAATTTGCAGAGTGCCGAGCTAACCGGCCCATTCCTAAGATGACATCAAAGTCTCGCCATCTCAAGTTGTATTAAGGTTGCATCCAAGGTCCGCTGCTCTCCAATGAGAACTGAACATGGTCCATAACCTTTCTCTAATTCCACTTCTAATCCCATCGGTGACCGTACAAGTAATTTGTAGTCTAATGTTTTGATGGGCAGATTGGTCTTCTTTCCAAACGACACGAATATAAATGAATGAGTAGCTCCCCGAATCAAAGAGTACTCCGCGGGTACGCCATTGATAGGTACGATACCCGTGGATCCGCTTTTACTTAGTCTACATACTCAATCGCTGTAATTATAATCTTAAAAGTTCCGGTCATACCCGTGACCACATCGGGCGATGCGGCTGCATCCTCTCGATGTAACAAAGATATACCCGTCCCTGATGTAACCGCTTCTTGGGTTTTGGACATTCTCTTGCCATGTGCCCCGGTTGGTTGCGCTTATAACACCCTTGGGGCTTCGTAATTTGGCTTTGGCCGTGGTTGAGCTGCCGCAAGAGACTTTGGTGCGGCTGCAAAATTTCGAGGACGGAAAGGTTTATACGTCCCGTTATTGCCTCCGTTATAAGAATTCCCGGCCGGCCTTTTTATGCCTTTGTTTTGAGTGAAATAACTCTCTTCCGGCTCGATTCAATCACTCGAGCGATCCTGGACGGCTTCATTATATATGGTCTTTTCTAATCCCGTAACATGTTCCCCGATACTTCCTCTCGGTCCCGCGACGAATCTACGGGTTTTTGTATCTTCTTCTTGCATGCTAGCCGGGGCGAAGAAAAAACAGCTCTTCATAGCGCCGTTGATATGAGTCTACGGACATCCGCCCCCGGTACGCACTCGGTAAATTCCTTCTCCATTGAATCTCCAAGCTTCTTGGGAAATACTTCTCGAAGAATGCTTCCTTATATATAGCCCATGTCAAGGGGCGTGCTTGGTCAATAAGTATGTCTTTGTAGATTTCCACCAATGGTGTGCGCCGCCTTTGAGCATGAAGGTGGCGCATAGCACTTTTTCTTCCTCGGCAATAGTCATCATAAGGAAGTTCCTTTCCATCTCGTCTATCCAAAGGTGCCGGCCACAAGGTGGATCGACGGCTTGCCATTGAATTCTCTTGGCTTCATTTTCAAAAATCTCTACTAGCCGGGAGTGATCCAGCTTGATTTTGGTATGCCCCAAACATAGGGGGTGGATACCGATAGTTCCCTTTGGGGCCGCTTCTCGGGACTTGCACAGAACCGGTGCAGCCGGTTGTTGAGGTGTCTCGCGGCGCCGGGGGGTTACCCACCGGTGCCGCACTAGCTTGCCCGAGGGTGCATGGTTGCAGCCCGAGTGGCTTGAAACATAACTCCCATTGCAACCTCGCATTTGAGCTTGTGCATGTTGCATCCGGCCGGAGTTGTTGAGCTAGGTTCATAACCACGCTTGCTAGCTCCGGTGGTGGAGGTGGCAAATTTGTAGGGTTTGCCGGTTCCCCGGATTACCCCGTGCATGGTTATTCTCTTGACTAGTCTCCTCCACGGGTGGTGGTGGTGGGACTGTGTTCCGGGTCCGGTCGGGTCACTCTACGCCCGCACATATTTCCCCCCTCGAGATGGGTGGTGCCCGAAAATCATCAAAATCGGTGAGAAATCATTTATACTTCATGTAGGCACGCTAACCGATGTAAAATTTGAATCCTCAATTCATTCCCCAAAAAAATACCGTCTTTTCTATGTAGGGTCGATAGTGAGGGTCGATGGTATGTCCGACCCTTGGTATCCGACCCCGGGAATGACCCGCTCTTCCCGGAGCCGAGGGTCGATGCGAGGGTCGATGGGTGTCCGACCCTCGGCCCGACCCTTGAATCTCGCCGTTCCCGGAGCCGAGGGTCGATTGGGGGGTCGATCCGAGGGTCGATGGTGTCGGGCCGAATTGTCCGACCCCGGACCAAAAAATCAGATTTTTAAGATCCGATTCTCGGGTCGATTCTCACTATTCCTCCTCCGCTTCGACTGGCCTCTACTCTCCGAGTTGCTACAAAGTGCTACTTCGCTATTGTGGATCGCTCTTAGTCCGAGTTTCGACATCCACATCACCTCTACCGTAAAATTTCCCAACTTTTCCCTGTTTTTAGGTTTTTATTTCGAGGTTTTTGCTCATCTAGCTCGTATTTTCCAAATTAAACTTTTTCCAACCGTAAAAATTCTATTTTTATTGGGGGCTTTTGTTATTGGGGTCTTGAGGAACGAAAGCCCTCAAAAAATTTTTGAGTTTCGTCGTCCGGACTTGGTGCGCGCGCTCTATTGTAATCTCCGGGTGGTGGGGGATTACAATGATGTCGAGCGTGGTCGGAGTTGCGCATCACTAGCTACGCCAAAGGGGTGCACATCTCCTTTGACTATCGGCAACCGGCCGATCCGCTGGGCATTCCCTTCGATGGCCCTATGGTGTACCGGGCGCCGGGAGAGCCACGCTTGTTGAGATGGAGATGAGAGCCGAGATCGACAATCGCCTGCTCCGGTCCCGATAGATGGCGGATGAGAGCTTGCTACTTGCGCCCATCTCCACGAGTCTTCTCGCAAGATTATCCAAAGATAATCTGATTCCGCAGAGCGGGCACTATGAGAGGGTGTCTCAACTGACCCGGCTTCTTGATCTACAAAGATATGCACTCGACAGCCGGGCCCGCCTTCCTTACATCATCATGCGGACGATGATCGCCGCCACATTGTCCGGTCATAGGGGTAATCTACCCTATGGACGCATGATTACAAGCGCTACCGACCCGCTTGGGGGTGGATCTGGCCGATGAGAAGATCCAGGAGAAGACCTTCTCGCCGCCCTAGATTGGGAGGCTATCCGCAAGATGGGGCTACGAGATGCGGAGGTTAGTGATGAGGAGAGGAACGCGATGGTGCGCCCTCACACTCGGGTTGAGATGGCCGATGCCGAGGCCGCCGCTAGGGCCTCGTGGGGATCCGGGCCGACGATGATCGCTTATATATGGATGTCGATGCGATACCACCGCCATCACCTACGCATGCGGATCGGGCTGGTACTTCGCCGCGGCGGCTTCGGTACCCGAGTCCGGTCCCTTTTCATGATGCGGGTCCTTCACGCCCACCAGCCGATGACGCGCCGAGTATGTTTCACGAGATTAGAGAGGCTCGGCGTGCATCGGATCTCGAGGATAGGGGAGCTCCCTAGACGCTCGGCGCCGGACCGATCGGAGGGTGGCTGATCTCACAGCCTAGTTGCCGCACGACTCGCACCCGGGTGGCATGGTTGACTAGGGTCTATGCCGAGGACTATGACGGAGATCGTGAGGCACCGCCTCCTCCTTCGCCTCCAGCCTTCCCCGATTGTACTTTACTTTTTCTTGTACTACTGGAGTAACTGTCCGGGCTGTGGACTCGCACCGCTTTAGCGATGTATATACGTTTTGGTTCTCTTACTCATTGTATGTAACTGATTTTCCCTTTAATAGATGCATTATTCTCTTTTTAATTCGGTTTCAATCATCACTTGTGCTTACAGGGGGTTTGTATTAAAGCTTTTAATTTATCCTATCTCGCTCACAATGGTCTTGAATGTGTGTCGCGGCGGCGGGCAAGGCCCGAGATGCTCGATACCAAGTTGTCACACCCCACTTTTGGTCTAACCGTAATGGTGCGATGAACCGCTAAATAAACAACGGCTCAACCAGATCTCAAATAGGCTATCCCCGCGCTATCCGAACTTTACACGCATCCACAATCATAATCGAGTAATACACAATAGCGGAAAATTTATAAATAATATGAACCGAGAACTAAGATGATACCCATAAATAATAGCAAATTATTCCCGGGTTTAACCCGAGACATAAATATTTAAATACCAAATACATGTCTTATAAATCCAAAAAAGAAACCTACAAAAAAATATCTAATCAAATACACACGAAGTTGCACTCGCAAGAGGGATCGGGTGTATCGCCTTCGGCTCCAACTTCCATGGCTGCAACGCTTTCCGCACGCCGACGCGCTCATATAATCTTCAACCGTATAACCCGCATCATCAACTAAAAATATTCGACGCCGAGGGGTGAGCACACAACACGGCTCGCTGAGTAGCCAAAACAATGCAACAATACATATGCATGCAAAAATCAATTTATATCTTTGGTCTTGGTTTATAGTTTGCAATGTGCAATAGAAAGGTTGGGTGGTCAAAGGTTAACGTTTATTGACACCGCCTCTACACACGGGGTGTGGAAGCCCGCCCGAAGGTTAACGCTTATCGCCGCCCCCATCCACCCTACCATAACATTATACAACAAAGGTTAACGCTTATTGCTATATAATGCTATACCAACACGTAAGCCCCCGTTAGCGAGGGCTTGCAAACCGGGCTCGCTACTAACCAATCCTAATGCCAAACAAGGTGTATCCAAGGCCTCACCCCAAAGATCCCTCGTAATGCCCATAGAGATAGAGCTAAGGCCCCCGGAAGAGTCGAGACTACAAGGACCGAGACCACCTCCCCTGATACTCTACGACATAATAGTTCCGCTAAGGTAATGGCGATACGACGATGTCAATGCACAAGACTTGAGTTAGAGATAGAGCTAAAGTGCTGAGACCCGCCAAAGGTTAACGTTTATTGATGTTCTCATCACACCTCCCCGATACTCGCCGCATCAAGCACATCAACCACACACATACAATCACATGCCTATTCCTATCATCATCATCATCATCATGTTATAAACAATAAAGTAAATATGCATGAACAAGTAATAGAAATATTGGATGGCATGCTGTATGCACATTACAAACATATTCGCATAGAATCAAACATGGCATAGGACTCAAGAAATAGAAAATAGTTTATTATTAACCAATTTAGTTTGGGGTTAAGGTTCCTCACCTTAGCTTGCTAATAGATACTTTTCCAAGCTTTAAAATCACCTTTATAATGTTATTATATTGCTAGCAAACCTAACAAAGTCGATAGAATTTAATTAGAATTAATTCAGAATTTAAAAACCATTCTGTCAACTGAGGGTCGATGCTAGGGTCGATGGGTCTATCGACCCTCCCTCCATTCTCGAACTTCCCGAATGCCGAGGGTCGATGGTCGAAACACCTAGGGTCGGATGGTCTATCGACCTCGGCGCGACCCCCGGTGCACTCTGGTCCAATTTCCACTTTTTAATCCACTCTTCGTGTTTGGGGTCCTATGGCTTGCTTCCTACATTCACTTAACATTCATTCCATGGTCTAGAACCATGTATAAACCATCTTTCTCCTTTTCGTGCATCCTCCTATGGTTTTCCATGAAAACCTAACCATGGATGGATGGTTTGGGTTTCTCCGAGATCACTTTCTCTTCAATTACTAACCTAAGGTCTGTAGAAACTCATGGAATTAGTATCCATACCCGAGAAGATTACTTTTCCCTCGCAATTTCTTCTCCTTTTGCTAGATTCTCTTCCTTGCCCTCTCTTCTTCCTCCTTTCCTTCTTCTCTCTTTCTCTCAATTCAATTAGGGCTGTGAAAGGAGTGAAAGTGGCTTAGGGACGTCCTTTAAATAGACTAGGAATGTCCTATAATAATCCCATTGAGATTTGGAAGGAATCCCCACCGAAAATCCGCTTCACCGGGTGTGCGACCCTCCCCTAGAATTAAGTGTTTTTGGGCCGATTTCGCACTGGGATCTCGATCTCCTTCATGCCCTTGGTCCATTTGACTCGACCATGATGGGTAAACCTGGTTCAAGATGGTAAGACCGGGTTAAATTGACACGGGTCTTAATTCAGCTCTTGCACTTGTTTTTCTCTGGTTGGCGCAGCCATGTCCATGACGGCCATGATCTTTGAAGGGTTTGCCTCAATGCCCCTCTGCGAGACCATGAATCCCAAGAATTTTCCTGATCTGACTCCAAAGGCACACTTTGTAGGATTGAGCTTCATGCTGTGTCTTCGGAGGACCTGGAATGTTTCACCGAGGTCGGCCATGTGGTGGTCGGCCTGCTAACTCTTAACAAGGAAGTCATCGACATACACTTCCATGTTTCTGCCAATCTGTCGTCTGAAAACTTTGTTGACTAGTTTCTGATAGGTGGCTCCTGCATTTTTGAGGCCAAAAGGCATGACCGTATAGCAGAAGAGCCTCTGATTGGTGACGAAGGAAGTACATTCCTTCGAGACCATGAATCCCAAGAATTTTCCTGATCCGACTCCAAAGGAAAACTTTGTAGGATTGAGCTTCATGCTGTGTCTTCGGAGGACCTGAAATGTTTCACCGAGGTCGGCCATGTGGTGGTCGGCCTGCTGACTCTTAACAATGAAGTCATCAACATACACTTCCATGTTTCTGCCAATCTGTCGTCTGAAGACTTTGTTGACTAGTCTCTGATAGGTGGCTCCTGCATTTTTGAGGTCAAAAGGCATGACCGTATAGCAGAAGAGCCCCTGATTGGTGACGAAGGAAATACATTCCTCGTCGGCTTTTCGCATCTTTATTTGATTGTAGTCGGAGTACGCATCGAGGAAATTGAGTAACTCGTGTCCGACTGTAGCATCAATCAGCTGGTCAATGCGCGGTAGTGGATAGCTATCTTTTGGACAGACTTTGTTGAGATCGGTGAAGTCTATGCAAATCCGTCACTTGCCGTTAGACTTGGGCACCATGACAACGTTGGCGAGCCAGTCCGAGTAGTCGACCTATCGTATGAAGCCGGCTGTCAGTAGCTTCTGCACCTCCTCGTCTATGACAGACTGCCGGATGGGTGCAAAACTTCTCTTCTTTTGCCGTACAGGCCGATGCTGAGGGTTGACAGTGAGGAAGTGTTCGATGACGTCTCTGGGAATCCCCGGCATCTCAGAGGCCGACCATGCAAAAACATCAAGATTCTGCCTCAGAAATTCGATCAACTGTTCCCTTTGTTCCTCGGGCAGCAAGGAGCCGACCTGGAATGTCCTCTCGGGCTGATCGTCCGCAATCGGAATCTGTAGAAGTTCATCGATGGGTTTTTCTCTGTTGGGAGAAAGGTTTTTGGGAACATCCACCATGTTCACCTGTGCGGCCTTCAAGGCCCGCTGACTGTTCTTCAGCTCGGTGGCGTACCACCTCCATGAAGTGTCCTGTTTGTTCGGTACTTTCCAACTTCATCCTCGGTCGAAAATTTCATCACCAGGTAGTAGGTGGACATGCACGCCTTCAGCTTGTTGAGCGATGGACGGCCGAGGATGACGTTGTGTGCGGATGGCCAATCGACCACTATGAATTCGACCATTACCCGCCGCTGTTTGGGTTTCTGGCCGAGGATGACAGGAAATTGGATGCCCCCCTTCACCGTGACCGGGTCTCCGGAGAAGCTGATGAGGTCGAAAGTGACGGGTTGAAGTTAGTCGTCCGTCAGCAGCATCCTCTGGTAAGCATGGTAAAATATGATGTCCACCGAGCTTCCGGTGTCTACCAAGCACTTCGTGACATCACAGTGTCCGATCCCGGCCGTGAAGACAATGGCATCCTCATGGGGGACCGTGACGTTGACAAGATCTTCGTCGCTGAAAGTGATGACTTCTCCAGTTCAAGCTCTTTTTTATGGTCATTCCGTCTTGGCTACTAAACGGGAGTAGGCTTTGGCTGACCTGTTGGAGGTGTTCCCAGCTGCGGGTCCTCCTATGATTGTGAGGACTGATTTGCCCTCGGCTTGGGGGCCCTTGGTGATGGTATAGACCCCATTGTCACCAAGGATGCGCAAGCCCATTGCTGTACGCGGTTGGTCCTCCGGTAGCGGACTGCCGACAAACCTTCGCTCGGCCTTTCTTCTCTTTGAAGCTGGGTGAGACTTCCTTCTTCTTCTTCTTCCCCGGCCTTCTGTTTCTGACCAGGACGGGATGGACCCGGACTGGGTATACTGTCGGCCTCCAAGTCTTTTTTTTACCGACACTCTTTCTTTTTGTGCTCCAGATGAGCTTTCTATCGTCCCAAACTGGATGGTGCCGACCCACTGTCTGGGGGGAGCTGGCCCACCATCAGGGACCAGGGTCTCTGTCGTCCCTCCGAGCGGCGTTTTGATTATCGCCCGCGTCCGCTCGGGAGTTGTTGGGCTGCGGGTTTCTCGGAGGTGGAGGTGGAGGTGGTAATCCACGGTCCCTCCGAGCGGGAGCCGGTCCTCGGTCTGCATGCCGAACGAAGTTACCATAGTATCCTCGTCTGATGAGGTCCTCAATTTCTCCTTTGAGGTACTTGCATTCTTCTGTTTCATGTCCATAGTCGCGATGGAAGCGACAGAAGCGGGAGCGATCCTTATTCCTCCCGTCGTCGAGTGCTTTTGGAGGTGGACAGAGGTTCTGATCGTTCTTGATCACTTCAAGGATCTCCGTCATCGAGGTGTTCAGCGGAGTGTAATACTCGAACGTCTTGTATGGGTGCCGGTAGGTCTGATCTTTACCGGACTTCTGCTTCTTTGGATCTCCCGGGCTCGGCACCGGGTCGGCCGTCTCGGACCTTTTCTTGTCTACAGGCTTTGGATCAGCCTTCAGGTTGTTCACGGTGTTATTTTTCTGGGCCCTTGTCGTCTCGTCCGCGGAGGCATACTTCTCGCATCTGGCGAGCAGGTCGTCCAAGTTCTTTGGTGGCTTTTTGGCAAGGGACCAACAAAGCTGACGGTCGGTGACGCCGGCCTGCAGGCTGGACATATATACTGCGGGCTCGACGTCCTTGATTTCAAGCACCTTGATATTGAGGCGCTTGATGAAGTCCCGTAGGGACTCGTCCTTCTGCTGCTTGACCGTTGACAAATGGTACGACGTCTTCTTGCGCATTCGGCTTGCTTGGAAGTGAGTCAAGAATTTGTTCGATAACTGTTCGAACGATGTAATGCTCTTCGGAGAGAGATTGTTGAACCAAGTACGAGCGGCTCCCCTGAGCGTTGAAGGAAACGCCCTGCAGATGAGGTTGTCGCTCAGAGGGTAGAATAATGTTGTAGAGACGACAGCGTCCAAATGCTGCTCGGGGTCGGTACTCCCGTGGTATGAATCCAAGACCGGCATCTTGAAGTTGTCAGGAGGGGGTACCCTCATGATCTCGTCCGAGAGCGCCGTAATTGCTGTATAGGCCGATCTCGGAGGGGCTACCCTGTTTTGCTCCACCTGCTGAAGCCGAGTGGATATCTCCAATAGACGTCGCTCGACCTCGGACTGGGTATGCATTCTAGGAATGTAATCTAGATCAAAAATACATTCTGAGATGACAAAAACAATGTTTGGTTTGCATTTTTATCTTCGGATTGTGAACCCGTTAGATCTTTAGTCTATTTTTCATTTTAAGTCTAGAATAGAAATGCCTCTCTTTAGTCCAATATACGATAATAATGCATTTTTCATTTGGGAGAATGCATTTCTAAGAATAATTCCGAGAATGCATACTATATGCGGAATGTTTAATACTGCATTCTAAAGAAAACCATTCTATGAGCTGAAATTACGTTTAAAGTAAAATAAAATATTGACATAGGCCCTCTTTGGTTTGTATTATATAATGTATTATGAGTTATTTGTGACAAATCAATTATGATAATAGATTATGAGTAATAAATAATGACCGTTTGGTACCACTAAACATAATACATTATATAATATGAAATATAAACAATATTCTAATAGATTATTCTAATAATGATAAACAACTACTCACCTATTTGTAGATAATGAATTATATCGATTTATTTTAATTATAAATAGACATTATAAATCATACCAAACAATCATAAATTTTATAATATATTATATAATACATTATATAATACAAACCAAAGAGAACCTTAGTTGGACAGTTCCAGACTATAAAAATGTAGGTATTTGGATCAAACATTGAGAGGTAATTGTAGGCACTTAGATTATGATATAGAATGTGGTAAGCAATGTTCAAGTGCATGGACTCGGGAATTTGATCAGCCATTGGCGATTTTGATCTGATCAAATTGGGCTTGCCAAAAAAAACCCAAAATCATTGTACACCCATGGAAATCCCAATCCGATGAACTGACTCAGCATGCTGGATTAGGATCGGGCCGAGTAGGCCAATCCGATTTGTGCCCTCCATTACATTTTTAGTTTTATTTTTTTAACTCTTTCTTCTTTTTATTTTTTTCTTTTTTTTCCTTTGATTCCGTTTGTTTTCACGTAAAATAATGGGGAAAAAATCTTATTTTTATTGTTTGTTTTAATATAAAATATTAAAAAACCATTAATATAAAAAAATTAATGTAAATTATCATTTGCATGAAAAATTTTACAATAAAACAAAAAACGCATTCATGATAAAATTTTTGCTCTTTAAACTCTTGTTGGATATTTGGTAGCCTTAATCTACGCCCATTAATTGATCCAGATCTAAGCTAAGCACGTTTAACAATCAGGCAGTCTGGTCTCAGGCTTCACCCGTCGGGCTCCATCTGATTACCCTGTGCGAGCCTGAAATTGATAACTGTAGACTTTGATAG
>CM053272.1:58337176-58377268 GCA_028583415.1 Protea cynaroides
ATCTACATTCCATGCAATTCAACGACCCAGATGAGTTCTGATTATATTTATTCTTCTACCCATCCACTTTGTTCATTGTCCACATCATTAATGTAAACAAAATCTGTGAATTCAACGACCTAGATTAGATCTACTCATGTATGCTTATGACATAAATTCATCCTGAGCTCTTAACCACTTGTGCAGGTTGCTTCCCGCCAGATTCTCTTTCACAAAATGATGTGTTGGACTCCTGAATTCCAGAACACACTTGTCTGTCAGAGTGTCTCTATTATATATACCCCTCTTCCCCTTCAACATCTTCTAAGTTTCAATTGAAGTTCTAAGCCTGTGGTCCTCTTTCACCTAGTCCCATTTAAACAAATCACACTACTTCTAACATTTTTGTGAATTCATATTAAGGATTTGTGGCTGTTGGGTCTTCTTCCCTTTTGTATTATATTATATTCTCTCTCTTTCTGATACTCGATTTCAAGTTTTAGTTGCAGAATTTCTCCACTCTGTAGTTGGGTTTTGTATCTCTGTTCTGCTTTTAAAGTTAATTTAATAAGATGACTGTTGAGTCTGGGATCTCTGTCTCTGATGGGAAGTTGATGGTGGCCGGAAACTGCATCCTATCTGATGTTCATCAAGACATTGTAATAACTCCTGTAAGTGGTGATGGTTTGATCAATGGGGCATTCATTGGTGTCCTGTCTGATCGCAGAGGAAGCCATCGCGTTTTCCCTATAGGCAAGCTCGAGTAAGTTCACAAAACCTTCTTCATTAGTACCTCTTGTTCATTGTTACAATTACTGGTTTAGCTCTGTTATCCCTAAATAAACATCCGAATCGCCCATGAATCTCAATGACCAAGAATTGAATTGGCAATTGACGCGGGAAGGAACTATAGAATACCTGGAATCTCACAGAAACATGGGAATCAGTGATTGCCTCTATCGACAGCCAGGACAGATCATAGGCTAGAAACTGGCAAGCCTAACATCAGCTGATCTACGACCACCCTGGGCGGAGCGAATCCGGAAAGATTGCCTCAGTTCGGATTGTTCTCTGCAACTCGGGAACATGAAGTTGGAATCGCTAGTAATCGCGGATCAGCATGCCGCGGTGAATATGTACCCGGGCCCTGTACACACCGCCCGTCACACCCAGCTTACGATTGAGCTACAATAGAAAGTATTGGGGCGGAGGGATTTTGATGCAAGCATATCTCAGTATAGGCGCCTCTATCTGTATGGGGAATTCGCTGCTGAAAGATCCCGCCCAGTGTCCCCCTCCTTCCCCCACCGCCTTCCGACCCGCGGGAGTATACAATGACAACTTCCGGACACTCATGCCCGATCGTGAGACTGCCTGTTGAACGTCCGATGGCACGTTGCTCCGACCTGAGCTATTTAATGTGGTTTGAGTTCCGATCATGGCTAAAGATTGCTATTCCTGAACTGGGTTCTATGTTTCTTAGATTGCTTAAGCGAAGTAAGATGTGGGTATTCAATCAGTACTGTTACTGTGAAATTTGGGATTTTCTTTGGCTTCTCTGTACCTGATTATTCTGTTTTTGAACAGAGGATTGCGTTTCTTATCTGTTTTCCGGTTCAATCTATGGTGGATGACACAGAGGATTGGGAACTTCAGGTAAAGATATTCCATATGAGACCCAGTGCTTGATTGTGGAAGGACTAGATGCAACCCAACTTAGTGATGAAAGTGAAGGTGTTTTGGATCACTCTGTTTTCTATGCTGTTTTCTTACCTATTCTGGAGGGAGACTTCAGAGCTGCTCTTCAAGGGAATTCAAATAACGAATTGGAGATCTGCCTGGAAAGTGGTAAGACAAGGGGCACATTTGACTATCCAATCTCCTCAATTTTTCCCAACTGCCCAAATGAGTTCTACAAATTTAATGGAAATGATGGTCTGTTAATTGTAGAAGATCCAGCCGTTGACTGGTTCAAGGGTTCCCATTTGGTTTTCATGGCGGTTGGACCAGATCCATTCGATGTCATCACGGATGCAGTGAAGTAAGATGTTTGAATGATTAAATCAGTAACTAGATGAAAGTTAAAAGAATGAAAGAGAAGAAAATTAAACTGCCAACATGAAACAAAAATATTAATCTTACAGTCCTACTGATTAAACTTGTATTTGAAACTACTACAGGGCAATTGAGAAGCACTTACAGACGTTTTCTCACCGTGAAAATAAGAAGGTGTATCTTCTACCACAGTAAAATATTCTGCTATTGAAGCACTTACACTTTCTCATTGTGATATGGATCATAAGTTTGCTTTCTTGGGGTTAGATACCAGACATGATTAACTGGTTTGGCTGGTGCACATGGGATGCATTCTACACTGATGTTACTGCAGAGGGAGTGAAACAGGGATTAGAAAGGTATCAGACATGTCCTAGTTACCTTTCATACTTACATGGTTCCAATATCATAAGATAACCAAATTGGCTGTTGCAGTTTAGAGAAAGGTGGAACTCCGCGAAGTTTGTTATAATTGATGACGGATGGTAAGCGGTTAACATGGATGCTTCTGGGATTTCAATAGATAAAGAAGATGCAGCCAAGTGGGCACCAAACATTTTAACACTCCCACCCAGTTTGGTTTGCTGACTTTGCTTTCATTGGCTAACATTTTCTTCCATTTCTTGTCATCTTCTTGTCTTCAGCTTTGCTAACAGGCTAATCCATATCAAAAAAAACTACAAATTTCAGAAAAATGGTAAAGAGGGCCACAGAATAGAAGATCCTGCAATGGGACTTGCTCATATTGTTGGCGAGATCAAAGAAAACCATTCTGTGAAGTAAGATCCATAGATTCTGTCTTTTCTTGTACTAAAGAGAGTAGATTGTTACCTCTCAGCTCTCAACATAGGTTTCTTCATTCCATGTGATAATCTTGGTTGCAATTCTTCTAACTAAGAAATCTTCAATTCCTACTCTTTTCAGGTATGTTTTCCTTTGGCATGCATTAACTGGTTACTGGTCAGGTATAAACCCTAGCATTGCTGAAATGGAACATTATGAAAGTAAGGTGATATTCCCTGTTTTATCCCCTGGGCTTCAATGCAATAAGCTCTGTGAAGTTTTCAACAACATTGCCGCAAATGGTGTTGGCCTTGTGAACCCTGAGAAAGCTTCAATCTTTTACGATGAACTCCATTCATATCTTGCATCAGCTAGTATCGATGGGGTCAAAGTTGATGCTCAGAACTTGCTTGAGACACTAGCAGCAGGCCATGGAGGAAGAGTGAAATCACCAGATAGTTTCATGAGGCATTAGATGCTTCCATTGCAAAAAACTTTAGGGGTAATGGAATCATAGCCTGTATGAGCCACAACACAGATGGTTTATACAGGTACACAAATATTTTGTTTAAGCAAATGTCTAACAAGAATATAGTCAAGTACAAAATCTTTAAAGTTCTGATTGTTTGTGGCTCCGCATATTTACATTGCACGAAGCAGACAGCTGTAATGAGAGCATCAGATGACTTCTTCCCAAAACTGCAAGCATCACACACAATTCATATTGCAGCTGTTGCCTACAATACCATTTTTATAGGGGAATTTATGCAGCCAGATTGGGACATGTTCCATGTCAGTTCCATAAGCACCAGCTCTTGGTAATTTGTTTTCAATTCCATCATTCAACCTTGTTTCATGATGACCATGTAAATAATTTTCTGTTTCAGAGCCTCCATCCAATGGCTGGATTCCATGCAGCAGCTCGTGCAGTTGGAGGATGTGCTATTTATGTCAGGTAATAGTACTCATGAACTTAGATTATATCTGCCCATCGACAAAAAGAAACCAAAGAAAATATACATATCTCATGTTGGAAACTGATTTTATGCAGCGACAAACCTGAACATCATGATTTCGATCTATTGAAGAAGCTTGTACTTCCTGATGGTGCTGTTTTGAGGGCCAAACTTCCAGGGAGACCCAAAAGGGATTGCCTGTTTTCAGATCCCACAATAGACAGAAAGAGGTAGATGAACCCGTCACACACACAGACACTCTCTCCCTTCCCCATCTCCCCCAAAAGAAAGAAAGAAAGATGGCGCTGTCTAATTCATTTCTGCTTAGCCTACAATTGTTGCAGCCTTCTGAAGATATGGAATCTAAATGACTTCTCTGGAGTCTTGGGAGTCTTCAACTGCCAAGGAAAAGCCATCACGGTTGAAGGGGTTGTCAGTTCGAAGGATGTTGACTATCTGTCCAAAGTTGCTGAGGATGGATGGAATGGAGATGCAATCATTACTCCCATCTGGGTGGTATGTATTGCTTGACAAATATATATTCTGCACAAATTATCTATCATATCCATGTTCTTGGATCTACGCAAATAATGGACAAATAAAAAAAAAATTTGAAGGTTCTTTTTCATGGATATGCTTTAGAAATAGTAAAAACAAACTTATTTGGTTTCTTTATTGACATTACTGTGATGCCATGCAGGAAATGTGGTTTATCAACCAAAGAACACTTCTCTGCCAATTTTACTGAAGCCACGAGAATATGAAGTTTTTACAGTGGTTCCTGTTAAAGAACTGTCCAACAGAGCTACTTTTGCACCCATTGGACAAATTCAGATGTTCAACTCTGGAGGAGCCATTAAAGAGTTGACATATGAATCAGAGAGGTGCTCAACAGTTGTCATGAAAGTTCGGGGTTGTGGAGTACTTGGAACCTATTCATCGGCAAAGCCCAGGAGGATAACAGTTGATGCAGAGGAAGTGGACTTCATGTATGATGAAAAGTCTCATCTAATAACCCTTGCTTTGAGAATTCCAGAACAAGAGTTGTACCAATGGCATCTAACCATAGAACTCTAGATGTTTATACCATCTGAATCCGGGTAGTTCAAGTATGATGAAAAGTCTCGTATAGTAACCCTTGCTTTGAGAATTCCAGAACAGGAGTTTTACCAATGACAACCATGCAACTCTAAATGTTTGTATCATCTGAATCTGGGTTTTCTCAATCTTACTATGGCCAGCAAAATAAATTACTTCTTGCTTAAATTAATTTTTGTTTATGTAACAAATGATGGAAATCGGGCCTAGTGTTGACATAATCAACTATCAAGGTGGGTTTTATGTAGGTGCTTGGGCACTCTGCTATGGGAAGGCCACATGATGGTCATGTGGCTTTTTGAGAAAACACACAATGCGATTGGGAAGTTGCCAAGGATTATCATTTGACTACCGATTTGCTCAGGTTAAATTTTCTCAATGGGGCCTGCAAGATCACCGAAAAGAGCCCGAAACACAAAATTAGTATCACCAGACGAGGAGGGATCAGAAAGGCGCTGGTTAAGGCGATCGAGACCAAGATTTTTTTTCCCAAGAGAATAGTTTAGGAATTTGCAAAAAGCAAGTAAGACTTGAAGAACACGGAGAGTGGGAAGCGCAGAGGAGAAGAGAAACCGAATCAGCAAAAGATGTTTCAATATCCTTATGCTCCGCCTGCACACACTCGACCTGCAAAAGCCAGGCTGAGATGCCCGATAATGAATGGAGTTATGAATGGTGTGACTTCCCAATTTTGTTTTAACTTGGTAAGCGAGAAAGCTACCAGCATGGTCTATAACATACGTTCAGTCAGGGTTTTCTTTCCTCAACACAGTATATACTCAAAATTTAGAAATTTTGAAACCTAATAAAGTACATAAAATGTCAATGAGATTTTCAATATTATCAGGTTTTGTTCTAAAATGATACTATTCCCCATTTTGATTTTCTACAGCAACAAAGCCTTATCCCAACTAAATGGGGTCGGCTATATGGATTCTTGTCTGCCAATCAGCTTTGTTCGATATCATACTTGAAGCAAGGCCTAAGCTATACATGTCTTTCTTCACCACCTCCCCTAAAGTCATCTTAAGTCTGCCCCTAGCTCTTTTAGACCATTCAATCTGAATCAAATCACTCCTCCATACCGAAACATCTAACGGCCTCCATTGAACATGGTCATACCATCTCAAACGACTTTCTCATAGCTTATCATGTATCAGTGTTATTCCCAAATCAGCTCTAATACGATCATTCCTTACCTTATCCTTCTTAGTTTTTCCACACATCCATCTTAACATCATCATCTCAGTTACACTAAGTTTATCAATATGATGCTTCTTAACTGCCCAACATTCTATACCATACATCATAGCCGGTCGAATGACTGTCCTATAGAATTTTCCTTTAAGTTTTAAAGGAATATGCCGATCATACAACACTCCAGACGCACTTCTCCACTTCATCCATCCTATTTTAATCCTCTGTGAAACATCATCGCCTATATCACCTTTTTTGTTTATGATTAAACCTGGAAACCTAAAATGATCACTTTGTTGTATCTCCCTCTCAAGAATGTTCACCACCTCATTATCTGTCCTTGTGTGACTAAAGTTACACACCATATACTCCGTCTTCGTTCTACTTATCCTAAAATCTTTTGATTCCAATGATGATCTCCATACCTCCAACTTTGCATTAATCCCCGTTTTGATATTCTACAAATTTCAAATTGGTCTTGTATGAACTTTTCAAATTTAGGCAAAAGGTCAAAAGTTTTCTTCAGTTATGATGAGGACTCAAAACAAGTGCAGATCAAAGATTAAAGGTGTTGCTAAAATTAGTGTCATAGCTTTCTCTGAGCATATTTTAACAATGACAATAACAGCCCCGAAGCCAGAAACTTTAATCTTTTTGTTTCACTTCTCCCTTGAAAGCTAAATTGGTGGTCATTAGAAGTGTGATTTGATTTACAAAATAGGAAGGGACCATATCAACCTGGACATGAAATTTATTGAGAATTCACAGGGGGGGAAGTGTGGGAGCCAGGTTAGATGGTGTATCCATCATATGCCAATGAGACCATGTTTAGAAGAAAAAAAGAAAATAAGGGAGCTAGAGAATGATGCAGTGGCAGGCCCACGAGAAGAGAAAGAAATGTATGGGGATTTATTTAGGGATTTACTTTAGGCAACAGTTTTGGTATATGGGCGTGTACGTACATGATCGTACTTTTAGCAGTTGGATGAATATGTGTAATCTCAAAATTACCCCTCCCCTTTTAAATGAAGGGCCGATACCCTGACAATGTACATACATGGGCCGTGTACGAAAACCGACCCCTTTCTTTATTTGACTTTATCTTAGATACATAAGAAATCTTTTGCATATATTATGAAGACTTGTATTAGATTAGAATTATAACAAAGTAAAGAAAGAGAAGAAAGAACGGAAAAGAAGAAGATGGAGAGAGAGAGAGAGAGAGAGAGAGAGAGAGACCAATGTCTCTCCTCTTATTGCTTATCTCATTAATTAGAAAAGGAAAGATTACAACTTAATGATCTTCTAGTTACACTAGGAAACATAAATCCAATCTAACTCTAAAACTAGGAAAGAAATGTCTAAATAATAGAGATAATGATGTGTAGATAGAGATAAACTTCTTTGTGGATTTCGACCCCACATCTTCAATACTCCCCCTTAAGTTGGAACATGCTCCAGCTTGGAATATATAGAAAAACTCAACACTTCCCCTCAAGCTGGAGTTCCAGCCATCTTGGAACAACAAGAACAAATATGAACTGCAACACCGGTCTGCAATATATGGCTATCGTACACGCCAAGGAGCAAAGAGTGAGTTTTTGGTGGTAATACTAAATCACGAACATTAATCATCTTAATCACCAACGAACAAGATGTGGTAAAGAATAACAATCATCAAACAGCTTCGGTATTTTTGAACCAGACAGTATAATGTTGTTGTGAACCAGATAAAATTGGATCACGTACAGGGTTGCATCACGTGCAATTGGTAGTAATAGTAGGTTTTTCCACGAACAAAAAAGTAGTAGGCTCCAACATGAGCGAGTGCATCACGTACAACGTTAGTAGGTTCCATCACGAGCAAAAAGGTAGTATGCTCCAACATAAACAAAGAAGTAGTAGGCTCCAACACGAGCAAGATGGTAAGGTTGCATAATTTGGAACTAGTAGTAGGCTCCAACATGAGTATAGATGAACATGAGCAAATATGCTGCTTCTCCCTTTCACGTGGAGCATTCCATGTGGACAAATAACACAAGAAAACGCCAACATAACAACCCCAAATAAGATCCCAATAAAATTAACTCTAAGCACCTCCTTACGGTTAGCAAATAAAATCTCTAGATTGGCTAGATAATAGCAACAGGTCCCATCATTCCAAGGCCCACCTTTTTAAAATCTAGCCAATAAAATTGCAAATATACAAGTCCAAGGGCAATTCAGTAAATTCTGGCAACTTATGGATGCACCCAAGTAATAATCAACTGAAATAGTAGGAGGGATGGCAATTTCGTAAATAATCAGAACAGTCCAAGACTTCCTTGTGAGTTTCGTAACAAGAACAAGGGTATAATAGTAACAAAGATATACAAATAGAGGTGATTCTGAAATTAGGCTAAAGAGCTAAGGGCACTTCTGGAAATTAACAAATAAGGGACCGAAGTAAGAATAAATTGGAAGTATAGGGGTACTTTTGGAACAAAGGACTATACGGCATTTAAAAAATAAATCGAAGAACTCTTCTTCTTCAACCTCACATTAACAGCAACAGCCCAAACAAGATTAGAAAAGTCGAAAGAAATTCTTCAGATTAAATCCAAACAACTTGATATTTCAGATATGGAATTGCCTAGGCCTTTTAACAGTGTCCAGGTCAGAAAATTAGAGTTTAAACATGATTTAGGTGGTGCGATAATCAATTGCAGAGAAAACTAGAAAACCAGGGATGTAGATTAGATCTGGGAAATATAGTAGACTAACAGTGATATACGAACAGAGTTCAAGAGATAATGCAAGCAGAAAGTTAACCATAAAATCCTAGATCACCCTAAGCAATATTGAATGAGATATAAGTTAATAACAGATTAAAGCAACTGAAACTGAGAGAAAAAAAACAGAGTATCACCTGCAAGAAAGAAGAAGATTAAAAGAAAACCTAGTAGAAAAGATAGGAAACCAGTCACACGACCAGTAGCAAGGATAAAACCACACGGAGGAAAACCAGATTCTCAGAAATATCTGATAAAGCCAAATATCCAGATCATATACAGGGAGAAAATCCAGATTCCTTCGTGAAAATCTTATAGGGCCTAATATCCAGATCATATATGGATGAAATCTGGATTGAAGGTTCAGTTTAAAAAGTAGAATAACATACCAAATTGGTAGGTCAATCCAATGGATGGAGGACGAGATATGGTCGATGGAACTAAACTGCATAGAATGTTTACCAAATCTGGAGAGATGACATACCAGAACTAGCGGAGAATAGGAAACGAAAAACATAAACAGCAAATGCAGCAATGGTGGCAACACACTAGAACGAGAACCTTAATCAACTCTCAAAACGGCCATAATTGCACAACTCGGTTTCGAGCTGGATCGGCACGACTCCAAGGATCGAACCTAAAAAATACCAGGTTCTGATTGAAACCTGGTCCAACTGGACCAAATTTCGACCGAAACTTGGTTTCGACTTGGTTTTGGTCCAACCCCTTATATAAAATGCAAGGTTTCGATCGAAACCTATCTATTTCGACAGGTTTCGACTTAAAGTCGACCAGGTTTGGACTCCAAAGCCAGGAACAACACCCATTTGAATCCAATAAAAATAGTATAAAATTCAAATTCCAAAAGGATAAAAGAAATTCAACCCTCCAGTTCAAGAACAAAAACCAGATTTTTGAGTGCAGGGACGATTTTCAACTTCCAAATGGAATCTTACGAAAACAAATAACTCTGACAAAAATCCATACAAAAACACAAGCAACAGAAATCACAAATATACGCCTACAAATCAAGGACTGCTGATGGTGAACTAGTAGAAGAGTAAGTATACTGTAGCTTAGTAGCCTTATAGAGTGTGATGAAACAAATTCCAGATCAAGATAAAGACATCCTTCAGGCTACAAGCAAGAGGATTCCAAATTCTAAAGAATCATGATTCACAATAAACAGAATAAGTCCCCTAAAAATCGTACAATTTTGGATAATATTGAATCTTACAAGAAACAGTAAACAGGTGTCACATTTAACATCGGAAGAATTGCAGGCACATAACTGCATCATATAACCTAACCATGATTATCTGCTAAATGCATGCTGGGAACACCTTTTTCCTGAGAGTTAAAATCTAATCTGATGACACTGTGATCTTCCAACCACAGGAAGCAATCAACAGGGACCAGGCAACAAACAACACAGTAAGTTCAAAAAAAAAAAAAAAAAAAAAAAAAAAAAAAAAAATATATATATATATATATATATATATATATATATATATATATATATATATATATATATATATATATATATTCAACAATAGCATCATTTTGTCTAAAGTGTATAGATAGCTGTCCTTCCAAATGCTAAATGTAGTGCAGAGAGCATAAGACTTCTCACTATCCAACCAATACATTCATATAAATGTTATTTACATTGAGGAATCCATCCATGTGATATGGGTATAACAGGACACTCTAGGATAGGAACAACAGAATCTGTTTTTTACTCGCACGCTAGATTTACTAACCTTCCTCATAATGGAATTTATTTTTCTCAAAAACTTGGAATTTATTCTGCACATATGCATACCAAACATATTTTTCATCTATAATCCATTATGCCTAGTAGCTACTAAACACATTTTCATTTTTTTACCAAAAACGATTTTCATAAATTCATGGGTCAAAAAAAATGATATCAAAAAGACCCTAAGTTACTCTCCTAAGAGAGTATGTTTGCAACAGAATTACGACGATTCATCCAGTAAGCAGCAACGATGTGATCATTAAACGGTGCATAACAAAGTGTATGAGCAGCCATATTCTGAACATAAGGCTCGAGCACAGCCAAATGGGAGAGGAAAAATGACCTGCAGTCCTCTAATCCCATAATGAATTGCTCAAGGAGCCTCAAGTAGAGTCTTGTAGATTAAAGTATCAAATACAATTCAGCAAGCATCATGTTTTAGTTTCCATTCCCACAAGAAAGACTTTCCTGAAAGCCATAATTTCTGCCTCCTCCAGCAGGCAAACAAAGTTTTCCCACTGAACTGCAAAGTTAGCAAGCTGGTGGGAATGTAATGCACCAACACAGTAATTTCCACCACACCAGTAAGTGGAGCTCACCACCGACTTAGCTTAACCTATTTAACAATCTAAGTAGTAAAATTCTCAGCAAGCACACTATTGGAAAGCAACAGTTCATTGAAGCGATATTGGCCATTTAATAATCCATAGAGGCCTGATTTTAACTTGTTGGAAGACCATAGAGTTTTCAGCCTTCCATAATGTTAGCGCAATTAATTAACTGCTTTGACTTTTGTCGATAGTTGTTAATAAGTAGATAAACTTTGACTTAGTCAAACCGTGTGGGCTTGACTAGTGGAGTTAGTGTTACTTTCCTTTTCTTATCTTAATTTCTTTTTCCTTGTAACTAGGACTGCTGACCTGTAGCAGTCCTATTACTACTTTAAGTTAGTTCCCTA
Source organism: Protea cynaroides (assembly GCA_028583415.1). Lineage (NCBI taxonomy): Eukaryota > Viridiplantae > Streptophyta > Magnoliopsida > Proteales > Proteaceae > Protea > Protea cynaroides. The sequence goes on from CM053272.1 coordinate 58,348,736, forward strand.
CTTTTATAAATAAGAATAATTGGAGGGGGGGAGAAAGCATCATCATATCAGCCGCTCTCCCCTTTTCTTCTCCTATTTCTCATCTCGGTTCTACTGTTTTCATTTCTAAATTCTGTAACACATACATTACAAAGTACAATGGAGCCACAGCATTGGCAAAACATCTTTAGAATGGCTAGCTCAAGGCTTGAAGAACCAGTCCCCCAAGGATATTTCCACACACTAGTAAGAAGTACATCCTGGAAGTATCATTTGGGTTAAGGAAAAAAAAATTTGCAGATTATGATTGTCCCTAACAAGGAGAGAGGATGCAGAACATTGGTTTCCATCCATGATTATAGCCTCATATAAGTATTTTTGCTCTCTATTGACACAATCAAGAGAATTTGGGAGCCAACTCTAAATGGATTGTTCTCCTCAAAATCATTCTTTCAGGCCTCCTATTGACTAGAGCAGACCTGGTTCCTAATTCATCAGGAGGAACTTAATAGTTAATACCTACCACATGCTGGTCTCTACCTTAGTAGATAAACCTCACAAAGTTCAACACTTGTGAGTTACTACATGATATAGAGAAGGAGGAATTAAGCAGTTCATCATTATTTTTAAACCCATGTTGGACTGATAGTGAATCCATTACTAACCTTTTTATCCTTGCTAATCCACATGTGTTAACTGGAACCATTTCCTTGGCCTATTTAGAGTTGTATGGCCCACTCTTATGGTTTCGGCATTCCTTAATTTGCAAAGTTGGTAATCCAACTCTTTGGGCAAAGGGAAAAAACATTTGTATGGTAGTACAATAGGGAGCTTGGATCATTTGGGGTAAGCACCAGGGATGAAAAAGCATCTTTAAGCAGAAAAAATAAACAGCACTCATTCAGTAATGCTTTTTTTTTTTAATTGCTGGATTGCTATGTTCTCTTTCTTCTTTGAAATCTCAAGAAAGGATGGTAATCACTGAAGCAACAAAAGTCATGGGAGTACTCATTTGCAGTACCAAACAGAGGGCATATACCATCCACGGATCAACTTTGTAATGGCACGTATTATTAATATAGAATCAAAGAAACAGCTCTGTAGAAAATTCTGCAACACTGGATGTAAGAGAATTCAAGCATCACATATGCTTTCAGATCCCATCATCCACGATGTAGCATTGGAGAATGTTGAGGCAGCTTTTTTCTCTTCTTATTGGGTCTTTTATTTATTTTTGTAACTTTTCTTGAAAGAAAAATTAATATATCGATGTTTCAATTTCCAAATTCCAATCCCATGTATAACATTCTAAAATAAATGCGATAAGCTAACAGATTCAAATGGAAAAGGAACTCAGTGCTTGAATTTAATAAGAGCAGATATCAACACACCACAACAAGTGTCAAGAACACAAACAGATAAACTATGCCGAGAACTTAACACCTTCATCATCCGCAGAAGAACCCTTAAACATTGCAAGTTTACCCTTCTGCTCTAGCATTCTCAAAGCCCGCATCAGCACCGTGCGGTGCATCCCATGAAGTTCAGTTCCTCGCGATTCAATCCCAGAACGAATTTCCTCAACCGTCATAACACTATCTTCCAAACCATTATCCTTCACAAACCTCAAAATACAATCAGCCCAATCTTGAATACGAAGCCAGAGAATCAGACATTTCTTATGCCCTTTATCCATCCACTCTGCACGCCCATCAGAAACCAAACCGGAGAGGAATATATCTCGAGCTTCATGACTCAGAGATCTTTCAATTGCAGAATTAGAAAAAAGTGGGAAATCATCTTCGAGTCCAATCACAAATATCTTTTGGGTTCTGCAGTAATCGAGTATCAGTTCCTTCCAGAGTTGGACCTGCTTCTGCCGAGTATCCTTAACTGGCTGCAACGTGAAGTAAGGTGGGTAATTGAAGAAGTGGGGTAGCTTGAAATCACCCAATTTCTGCATCTCTCTAGTGCTTTGAATTAACTAGTTATTCTCTCCCGTTTCTGAATTTGGTGCAAACCATTATAACACTGTAGCCCTACAAAAAGGTCATCTGATCGTACTTCAGCAAATCGTTTTCCTTGCAGAGAAGTTTCCAAAATCCGAACTTCTTTGTCGGAAAACTAGGACTGTATATCGCATCATTTTTGTTTTTATTTTTATGATAAATTTTTGTTTATGTAAATATTTGGTATCATTTTTAAGTATTATTTATGAAAGGTAAAAACAAAAATAGACCCAATTCAAAAAGAAGTTGAGGTCTCAACCACTTTTTGATTTTTAAACAAAAATCGTTTTCAGTGTTTTTTGTGCAAATCACTTAAATCACATGTTATAATAAGAGGGTAAAAAATTAATTTTTATTTTTTATAAAACCAGAGAAAAGAGGCAACTACCTACCATTTTGGAGAACCATTTTCTTCACTTTTCTCTTCTCCTTCTCTGTAGAAAGTTTGTAGTCTGGACCGGTCAACAAGGCTTGACGTGCTCTCTCTCTCTCTCTTTCTCTCTCTTTCTCTCTCTCTCTCTCTCTTGTTGATTATGATTACTGGTTCCTCGTCAACCGATCTTGAGAAACAAGACAGAAAACAAAGGATCTGAAACAAGAGAAAGAAGGGGAAAAGGGGAATACAAATGCAACGACTCAATCCACCAGCATCTACTCCGACGGATCGTAGTAAGCGTTATGTGTTGAGGGCGGACAACAAGCAATTCAAACTACTTTTGCTACTTCTTTATTCATTCACGCTACAACCATTATTTTTTTCATTTCTTGTTACAGAACCGTTGATGTTTACAGGCAAGAAAAACATAATATTGTTTTGTTAGTGAACGGGGGAAATGGCAGCTCAGATCTTGAGAGAGAGAGAGAGAGAGAGGAAGAGGGGGGGCTAGCCAGCTAGGCTCGGATCTTCAGTTTGCTTTCTTAGAGTTGGAATCATTGGATTCAAATCAATCGTTTGATTTTCTAAACACCAGATCAAATCAGAGATTCCATTCATTGATAAGAAATTTAAAAGGATCTAAAGTTGTGTTCTGATTCACTGTATGTGTGTGCAAATAAAGCCACATATGAATATAGAGCTTTGTGCATATAAAGGGAAGAAGACAATTACAATTAAAGAGTGTTTACAGCAGATAATCATTCTCAATCAATTGACTTTCGTAGGTTTTAAAAGATTGCATTGATTCAAGGCTTGATGTGGTGGCTTCCATGCCCGTTTCTGATTCTTTGAGATCTCGTGGTTCCCTTATGGATTGCAATTTGTAGATGGTTTCACTATTACTCATGACTGATCCTATGACCATATGTACAATTCATACTTACAATCGATCTTTAATCCAAAAATGATTCACAACTCGACGAATGTTGGATGTGTTGCATTCTATGGTCCAAAGGTCATTCTTGATGCATTGATGTAAGGAAATGAGGAGATGTGAGGAAGAAGATGACTATATAAAAATTATTTTGCACATGTGTAATACCGAACCTATTTTTCATTCTATAATTATTATGCTCAATGGTTACCAAACACATTTTATTTTTTATCAAAAATGGTTTTCAAAAATGGTTTTTGATAAATAGGTAAAAATCAAAAACAAAAATGATACCAAACACAGCCTAGGTCTTCACCAATTTTATTTTTTTAAGGTCTTTAAGACTTGTCCAATGGTCCGAGTCTATCTGAATTGCTTTGCTTCTGACTCGGTCATTTCATCTGAGTCTATCAAAACTCGCCTACTTTTGGTCATTTTTCCATTTCCTTTCACATTTTTTAAGGATAAATTACAGCTAAAGTACTCAAATGTTTGATATTTTTATAAATTTCAATTGGTTACTCAACTAGAATAATGTTAATTTGAGTACAACCATCACCACCGCCACCACCATCAGATCTGGAATCGATTCCAAATTCATTTTTATCAAATATGATTCTACCTTCAATAAAGCTCTAGAATCAGATTTAGAACAGTGTAATCAAACAACATTCTACTCTTAAAAAACTGACTCCAGAGCAAAAACAATACATTGACTCGAGAGCAAAAACAACATATCAGAAACAAAAGTGTTATCAAATGGAGCCTCAAAGGCATTATTAAAGATTCATGTGACTGGTTCATTAATATGTATACAAACATGTTGTTACGACGGAAAATTGAAAATGAATAAAAATTTTGTTGGTGTGGATTTAGTTTGATGGACGTGCAAGGTCAAAAGAAAGGCCCCATCAGTTTTCTGATTGGGAAGAGAAAAGTGGAGACCAAATTGATAAAATTGGGAAGGGCGAAAGTTGTCCAAGAGATCCAAGTTGACAAATAAATTTATGTTTTACGAAATGGGATCTTTCATATAATGGAATGAAATCTCATTGTCTTCGTCACTTAGATTGGCACTTGAGAATTTTTCTATCTTTAATGATTCCAGCAAACTAATGAGGAGTGGGTGCTAAGTAAATACACCAGCCATCAAGGATGGTGTTTGAGGATGGGAACCGAAAGATAAGAATGATTATCTAAGTTCACTGGTCAGCCATAAAAGAGGATGCTTGAGGATGATAAAGATAAAGCATATTATAACTTATATGAGCAAAGTTCACTTAGATGTTTTACTTCTATGGGCCAAGTTGAAATATGAATATAACTCTACATTAAGGTTATCCTTTTCTATGAATCCTAACATAATATTTTAAACAAGAGATACCACATAGTTTTCATAGTTATTGGGCATCTCAATTGTAATTTACCTTTTTTTTTTAATTTGTAACAAAAAAAAAATGTCACTCATCCAATTCACTAGGTTTTGTTGGGATAGATTGAAGTTAAAAAACAAGGTTTTCAACAATTTTATAAATAATATTTTCAAAATTTTAAAATAATAAAAATTAAAAGAAAAAATTTCATTTACACCCCATCAAAGAATGCTAACATCATCTACACTCACAAGATTACAAAAACATCACCTACCATCCAAAAACTTTGTTGTGCTAATCAAAGAAGTCAACTCCATCATAAGATTCCTGTTAGATATTGATATCAGTTCAAATGATATTTTTCATATACAATATTACCCTTAAAAATCATTTTACCCTTCTTCTTTTATGTCTCTTTCTTCTTCTTTCTTCTTCTGCTCTTCTTCTTCAATCCTGATCGTAGCTTCTGCATCACTCTTATCTTATCCTACCTGCCCCAACTCGACCTCTCCTCCAACCTACTCATAGGGTCCATCTCACCTTTCCTCTCTAATGTAAAAATCCACTCCCTTTGCTGGAGGAACTCCAGCTGTTGGATTGCGCTGGAATTCCTCCAGCGGTGGGAGAGGATTTGAGTCCCTCTACTCTCACATCATTTGTCTCTTTGCTTTTCTTCTCAAACCAGCTCACTGGTCCGATTGCAACAGAACTTGGCTCGCTCACTAGCCTCCAAGTCCTTCGGATAGGTGACAATGGTCTTACAGGTCCCATTCCCAGCTCTTTTGGTGATCTCTCCAACTTGGTCACTCTTGGCTTAGCTTCTTGTAATCTCATTGGTTAGATTCCTCCAGAACTCGATCGACTTGGGCAGGTCCAGAACATGATTCTGCAACAGAACCATCTAGAAGGTCCGATTCCTGCTGAGCTTGGGATCTGTTCGAGCCTCATCGTCTTTACCACTGCTCTCAATAATCTCTCGGGAACAATACCAGGCGAATTGGGCCTTCTGAGCAACCTCTAACTTCTCAACCTCACCAACAATACTCTCTCAGGCGAAATTCTGGTCGAGCTAGGTGAGTTGAGTCAACTCGTATATCTCAATTTTATGGGGAACCGTCTTGAGGGTCCAATGCCCAAGTCTCTGTCCAAGTTGGGTAGTCTGCAGAATCTCGATTTATCCATTAACAAACTCACCGGAGGAATTCTTGAAGAATTTGGAGACTTGGGTGAGCTCGTTTACATGGTGTTCTCAATGAATGAGCTTTCTGGTCCTCTCTCTGGAAATATCTGTTCAAACACAACTAGTTTAGAGTATTTGGTTATGTTTGGTAATGGGTTTGTTGGGTACATTCCATCTGGGTTCAGGGATTGCAAATCGTTGAAAAGATTGGATCTTTCTGATAATAAGCTTGAGGGATCGATACCAAAGGAACTATTTGAGCTTCTGAATCTTGCTGATCTTTTGCTGAACAACAACAGCTTGGTGGGCTCAATTCCTCCATTGATTGGAAACCTTAGCAATCTTCAAACACTTTCTCTGTACCACAATAATTTACATGGTGGTCTGCCACCGGAGATGAGTGTGTTTCAGAATGAGTAGCGAGCTATCTTCGATTCGTCGGACAAGAACACGTTTGATATAAGTTTGATTTGAAGGTTAAATTAATAAATCAACATAATTTTTTAAATTTTCAATTTATAATATGAGGAGTAAAACTTTATTTCAATAATTTTAATAATTTTCCATCAATTAAGTGGACCTAGGTGATGTTTTTACAATTTTGTGGGTGTAGATGATGTTAGCAATCCTTGATGGATGTAGATGAAAATGTTCAAACTAAAGTTACTAAACTATTGAAAATATAAATATAATAATAATATTTACGCAATAAAAAATAAATTTATTGAAAAAATAGTAAATCAACAAGATTGCTTTTGAATTCTATGATTCAAGTGCTCTTGTACAAGCAAAATCACAAGCAAAATCATGAACATATTTTGGTTTCAATATTTGAAACCTTGGATTCCATAACTATGGTTTGTAGAGCTTGTTGTCACGGACTTAGTATAACTAAGCCAATCGTGCGGCACTTAGTCGCTCACAATTCCTCTTAAGCGCTAAGTCAGCCTAACTCCTACCAAAAGAAGAGGGCACACAGTAGAGAACTTTGAAAGAATAACTTAAATTGCAAAGGAACTCTTACAATGTTCTTGATTGCTTGAGTACCAAGTGCCTTGGCCAAATGAGGCTAACCATATTTATAGGCACCAATGAACACAACAAATGGTTAAGATCTATACACATGTCTCCTATTTAACGGTTAGGAATATTCTAGTAAGGAGTCTAGAACATTCTCACCTCCTTAGTATAAAACTCTAGAGAACTCTTATGTACAAGTGGATTCTAGAAGGTTTCCATACCCTTCATTGTGTAGAGAGTTCCAATGGATCTTCCTTAGTCCAATGGGTCAACCCATGTGCTAGTCCGTGGGTCATGTAGGCAGATAATCCATGTAGCGGGTCGCGGGTCGTGACATTCTCCCCCACCTAAACTGGCGACGTCCCCATCACATATTCTTCGTTGAACTCTTGTATTGTGTCTTGGGACTGCCAAAGTGCTTCTACAGTTTCCCAACTTTGCTTTACTCTCTGGTAATCCCTTCCTTTTGACTAGGTACTCCCTACTAGGAGGGACGCCTTGTCTTCGTCTTGGCCTTCTTAATAGCCGCTAATTGTAGTAGCGACCCTACGTGAGCCTCTTCACCGTTGTTCTTTTCTTCTAGTAGAGCTGACAATGCCTTCTTCTTGGGGCAATCCCTAGCCGAGTGTGGACCATCGCAAAGGAAGCACGCAACCCTTGGCTTGTACCTATCTCTCTTGTAATCCCTTGGCTTACCCTCCTTGTATGTTAAGGGTTCGCGAGGGCTTTCCTTTGCCAAATGGGACTCCTTGGATGTCACCTCTCCCCCACCTTTCTCATTAAATGGCTTCTTGGGTTTTGAGGAGTCTTCTCTCCCATACTCAACTATGGATTCCGCCGCTGCTATGGCTGAAGCAACATCCTGTATACCCCGACGTTGCAACTCTTGCGCGGCCCAGCCTTGGAGACCTTCCATGAAATTGAATAATAGGTCTACCTCAGTCATATCCTGGACATCTAACATGAGTGTAGAGAATGCCTTTACATAGTCCCGAATAGACCCCGTTTGTTTGAGCCTTTTGAGATTCCTCCTAGCCAAGAATGAGGCATTCTCGGGACAAAATTGTTTCTTTAGTTCCTTCTTGAAGCTATCCCAAGTGTCTATGGTGCATGTACCTTTTTGAGGTGGGGTCGACCCTACCTATTTAGGCATGCGACTCTACCCTCAAATTTATTATTTTTGGGTCAATTTCATACCTGGTCTTGTGATTTCCTTCACGCACTTGGTCTACTTGGCTTGACCATCATAGGTAAACCTGGTATAAGGTGGTAAGACCGGTTAGTTTGATACGGGTCTTACAACTCCCCCCTTCTTATTAGAAATTTCATCCTCGAAATTGGTACATACCTTTCGAGTCGAAAAGATGTGGGTATTGCTTTCGCATAGCATTTTCTTCTTCCCATGTGATTTCTTCTATATCTCTGCTTCTCCAGGTGACTTTAACATAATAGATGTCACGGTTGCGTAGTCGTTGAATCTTTCGGCTGGTGATTTCAGTTAGTGCTACTTCAAATGTCAAATCATCAGTCAAATCAGGTGGATCTACTATCAAAACGTGCGTTGGATCTCTGACGTACTTCTTCAATAATGAAACATGGAATACATCATGCACACTTGACATAGATGGTGGTAGTGCTAACTGGTAAGCCACTTTTTCACGTTTGGCTAGATCTCATATGGCTCGACATATCTCGGACTTAATTTCCCTTTTTGTCCGAACCGTTTTAAACCTCGCATAGGTAATACTTTCAAGAATACCTTATCACCTATAACGAATTCAAGGTCTCGGCGTCGAGTATCTACATATTGTTTCTGACAATTCTGAGCCGTTCTTACTCTTTCCTTGATAATGTCGACTACTCGACATGTGTCTTCAACAAATTCTGGTCCAACAATGCTACGTTCTCCAACTTCATTCCAAAACAAAGGAGTTCGACACTTCCTATCATACAGTGCTTCATAGGGTGACATCTGTATAGTAGCCTGATAGCTGTTGTTATAAGCGAACTCGATCAATGGTAATTTTTCATCCCATGATCCTTTAAAATCAATTACACAGGCTCGAAGCATGTCTTCTAAAATCTGAATGGTACACTCCGACTGTCCGTCTGTTTGAGGATGGAATGTAGTACTAAACTTCAATATTGTACCCATAGCCTTTTGCAATCCTTCCTAAAACTTTGAAGTAAATCGTGGATCTCTGTCGGACACAATGCTTTCAGGTACACTGTGTAATCTGACAATATTATCCACATACAACTTAGCTAACCTCTCTAGTGTATACTGAGGTCGTATAGCTATAAATCGAGTCATTTTAGTCAGGCGATCTACAATCACCCAAACCACGTCAACTACTCGGGGAGTCAATGGTAACCCGGTGACGAAGTCCATAGTGATGCAGTCCCATTTCCATGGTGGTTTCGATAACGGCTGTAACAGTCCTGCAGGTCTTTGTCGTTCAGCCTTCACTCTCTGACAATTTAGGCATTGAGACACGAATTTAGCTACATATGCTTTCATTCCTCTACACCAATATAATTTCTTTAAATCATGATACATTTTTGTACTTCCAGGATGTATCGAATAGGCGGTGGTATGAGCTTCCTTCATTAATCGATGTCTAATGTCTAAATTTTCTGTTTTAAGAACACATATTCTTCCTTTGTACTTCAGTACATGTTCATCATCTAAGGTGAACTTAGGAATAGTCCTACCTTTTTCGATGTCTTCGTGTACCATTCTTAGATAAGGGTCTGATTTAATAGTTGTTTTCACTTCATCAATTATATCAGGTACAATCCTCAATGTGGTAAATATATTTGAAAATCGACGAATAAACCCTTGGTTGGTTGATTCACCCGGTGCATCAATCATGAACTACTCATTACGTAATTGAACACTTTTCCGATAGTACACATTGTGGCAGTTGTGTTAAGCTCTCCTTGAGATTTTATCATTGATTTTCTACTCAGCGCATTAGCTACCACATTAGCTTTCCCCGAATGAAACTGGATATCACAATCATAGTCTTTCAATAGTTCCAGTCATCTTCGTTGTCTCATATTCAACTCCTTCTGATTAAAGTGATAAGTAAAACTCTTATGATCTGATTTAATCTGAAATTTCTCTCCATACAAGTAATGTCTCCATATCTTGACAGCATGTACCACTGCCGCTAATTTCCAGTCATGAGTGGGATAGTTCTTCTCATGTGTCTTCAGTTGTCTTGAGGCATATGCAATTACTTATTCTCCTTGCATAAGTACACATCATAAACCCAATCCTGACGCATCAGTGTATAAAATAAATGGCTGTCCTGGAATCGGAATAGTCAAGATCGGAGCAGATATCAATCTAGCCTTCAATGTTTGGAAACTCTTCTCACATTTATCAGTCCAAACAAACTTTTTTCCCTTCTTAGTCAAACTGGTGATAGGTACGGCAATTCGGGAATAGTCTTCTACGAATAGTCGATAATACCCAGATAGACCTAGGAAACTTCTAATTTCTGCAATGCTCTTCGGTGCTTCCCACTTCACAATGGCTTCAATTGTCACACCCCAAATTCTGATCCAACCAGAATGGTGTGAGTGAACCGTCATTGAACCAACGGTTCACACCAGGATCTCGAATAGGCCGTGTCCACCCATACAAACCAATTACACATAACCACAATCAGAATATAATATACAGCGGAAGACTTTAAATAGAATGAACCGAGTATCTATTGATAATTTAAATAAATATCCCATTATTCAAATTCAATCATAAAATAATAATCTTTTACATCTCTTTAACAAACAAAAATAACTGAACCCAATAAATAAAATCCATCACGGTACACGCGGAAAGGGCACTCGCATGAAGCGTCATGCTCGTCTGTCCCCGCGCCCGTACGTCCAAAGCACCACCATACGCCGGAGCGTTTACGTAATCATCCACGGTATATCTGCATCAACATCTAAAAACAATGTATATACAAAGGGTGAGCACACAACACGCTCGGTAAGGCAATCGAGCGGTTTCACAAGATTATGCATGAGTAACAATCATTTTTATCTTTGTGGTCTGGTTTTAAGTTTGCAATGTGCTATAGAAAGGTTTGGTGGCCCCCGCACCTCTATACACGAGTGTGTGGCGTCGCACAGTAATCACACAACCACCAACCCGCATACACCCATCATGGAATAGAGATAGAGCTAAGGTATACCCGCACCTCCCCTGATACTCTACCCATACCAGTACCTAAGCCCCTACGGCCGGGGCTATGAACCCGGGCTCGCAACTAACCAATCCTATATGTCAACAATGTATGCTCTATCCCGGCACAAGCCGTCTACGGCATAGAGATAGAGCTAGAGCGTGCGGGCCGGGTCGGAGACCTCCTAGACCTCACCTCCCCACGATACCCTATCCGCAACTAACCCACTAGGATAGAAACAATACGCAGTAGATCCTATCCCAACACGACACCCTACGGCATAGAGATAGAGCTAAAGCATCGTGGACAAGGCAGCGTCGACTCGGAATCCTCAGTACCACCAACGATGGTCGGGACAACATCAATATCGGAGACCAACGTACCACGATCTTCCCCGATACCCTATCCGTACCAAGCATGTCAAGATAGAATACTACAAAAGGTGCCAGTGTGAAGAGCGATCCCAGGCCCATGCCCCACTCCACACACCAACGAAAACAATCACATGCCTAACCATCACATCCTATGAATGCATGAACAATAGTAATAGCTGAAAGTAAAGGATGGCATGTAAATATGCACAAACATCACATCATAGATATTCAATGATTAACAACGATTTACTGTCCATTAATTATTAGGTTTAGGTCAGATTCCCTTACGGCCTTCGTTCGATCACTTGCTCCACGTCACAAGATCCAAGCGATAAGTCACGGCGTCCTACATAATATTAGGGTTTCATTAGAATATATTATTTAGGGTTTCATGTTGGTCGAAAACCAACGTGGATCACAAACTGCCCTCCACGAGGCGACCGGTGGCATGTACCGGTCGCGGCCGTAAGGAAAGACTGGCGACCGGTATGGTCAGCCGGTCCCCCACGATAACCTCCCGAGGAGGTAGCGGTCGCAACATACCGGTCGCACTACGTGCAACCGGTATAGTCGACCGGTATGTCTCCGGAAGACCATACATGGGTTCTTCGACTGCCGTCGATCATCCTCCATGGATTTTCAGGGTTTCTCCTATCCATGCTAAGTCTAGGCTTTGAGTTAGAACTGTTCCCAACTCATTCAAGTCTCGTTTCGATGAATATCATCTCGAAACTTCGAATCTAGGGTTTTGCGGCAACTTAGGGTTTATTGGCCAATTTAGGGTTTTAGATCAATACCTACTTTGCATGGTATTGATCCACCCACACAACTATCATAGGGTAAGAAGATGGATCCAAACACTTACCGTTGACGGGTGTAGCGAGAGCTTCGTCAAACGGTAATGGCGGCACCTCCTTCTTCTTCCTAGCTCCTTCTCCTCTCCAAGCTCTTTCTCTTCTCTAGGGTTTGGGAAAGACAATGGAAAGGATTTGAGGGGGTTTAAGGGTGTATTTATAGGCTAGAAATAGGGTTTAGTAACCCTACTAGGATTAGGAAACTTCTAGGATTCGAAATCAGGAAAGTGGGACCCGAGGGAGACCAATTTCCAAATTCCCCTTTATAGCCGTGCGGGCCATACCGGTCGACCCGGTACCATCATCCGGTACCATCGACCGGTATACCTAAAATAAGGTATCATTGGTCGACTTCGGTCCGATTTCGTACTGTTTGTTATCCGCTTGCCCGTCGGCTCGGTGATGATCGGAAGACTGTCACGACACAAAACCAAGGTTTAGACCGGGTTTTCGAGTCTTGGGTCTTACAACTCCACCACCCTTAAAAGAAATTTCGTCCCGAAATTTGCATGTAGGTACTACAACTCCCCCACCCTTAAAAGAAATTTCGGCCTCGAAATTTGAGCGTACCTTGATCGTCAAAAGGTTAGGGTACTCCTTCCTCATTGCGCTCTCTTCTTCCCCAAGTAATTTCCTCCACATTTTGGCTTCTCCAATGCACCTTTACATAATGGATATCCTTGGTTCGAAGTTGCTGAACTTTTTCGGCTTGAGAGCATTACGGGCACCACTTCGAAAGTTAAGTCTTCGGTCAAGTCCGGAGGATCAGCGCTCAAGATATGCGATGGATCTCGACATACTTCTTGATAATGATACATGGAACACATTATGAGCGCTAGACATAGATGGTGGTAGAGCCAATTGATATGCTACATTACCACGTCGATTCAATATCTCATATGGTCCCACATACCCGGGGCATAGCTTCCCCTTCTTACCAAACCGTTTCAGACCTCGCACCGGTGACACCTTCAAGAACACTTTGTCACCCACTTGCAAACTCCGGATCTCGGCGTCGATTATGCGCATAGTGCTTTCGTCGAACTTGAGCTGTCTTTACTCTCTCTTTGATCCGATCAATCACTCGGCAAGTTTCTTCAACAAACTCCGGTCCTACAATTCTTCTTTCCCCCACTTCATTCCATAACGAGAGGTGTACGACATTTTCTCCCATAGAGAGCTTCATATGGGGCCATCCGGAAGTGTAGCCTGATAACTATTGTTGTAAGCAAACTCGATAAGTGATAGCTTCTCATCCCAAGCTCCTTTGAAATCTAATGCACAAGCTCGAAGCATATCTTCCAAAATTTGAATGGTTCGCTCGTCTGTCCGTCCGTCCGAGGATGGAAAGCCGTCTTGAACTTCAACTTTGTTCCCATAGCTTTTCGTAATCCTTCCCGAATTTCGATGTAAAAAGGGGATCTCTGTCGGATACTATACTTTTCGGAACGCCATGAAGTCGACTATATTATCAACATATAACTTGGCCAGCTTCTCCATGGTATCTTGAGGTCGACCGCAATAAATCGAGCTGTCTTGGTGAGCCGATCTACTATAACCCAAACTGCATCCACGACCTTGGTGTCAAAGGTAGGCCCGGTGACGAAATCCATAGTGATACAATCCCACTTCCATGCGAGGTTACGTAACGGCTGTAGTAAACCTGCGGGTCTTTGTCTCTCCGCTTTAACTTGTTGACAATTCGGACATTGAAACACGAAGCGAGCTATATCGGCTTTCATACCCCTCCACCAATAGAGTCTTCTTAGATCATGGTACATCTTGGTACTTCTCGGATGTACCGAATATGGAAGTGTAATGAGCTTCGGTCATAACTTCGGCCTCCGATATCGCCGGTCTTCGCTCTCGGGTATACATACCCGTCCGCGATACTTGAGTACTTTGTCGATTCCAAGGTAAAGTCGGGATTACACGCTGAGATATGGATCTGTAGGATTGCTACCTTGACTTCATCAATTAGGCTCGGTGAGATCTTCAATGCGGCGAACATCATAGTGAACTTATGAATCAAGCCTTGCTCAACTGGATCTTCTGCAGTTTCAATAATATGGTCTTCATCAATTTCCATCGAACTCGAGGCTGCAGCACACAATGCGGCATTTGTACTCGGTCCCGTGCTCTTTTAAGCGTCTTGATGCGTAGCGATCACATTCTCCTTGCATCGAGAACACACCCAATACCCAACCACGAAGCATCCGTATATAGAGTAAGCGGTGCGGCTTGGTTCGGGGATGGTTAGGATAGGTGCGGAGACAAGTCTTGACTTCAAAGTCCGGAAGCACTTCTCACACTCATCTATCCATATAAATTTCTCTCCCTTCTTGGTCAATCGGTGAGTGGAACCGCGATCCTCGGAGTAATCTTCCACGAATCTTCTATAATAACCAGCCAACCCAAGGAAACTACGAATCTACGCAGCGGATTTTGGTGCTTCCCATCCCTACGATAGCGGCTATCTTGCTTGGATCAACCTTGATACCGTCTCCGGATACGACGTGGCCCAAAGAAAGCCACTTCCTTCAGCCAAAACTTCGCACTTCTTGAATTTTGCATAAAGCCTCACATCCCTCGGCCGTTGTAGGGCTGCTCTCAAATCGTTGTATGAGTCTCCCTGTCCTTAGAGTAAATCAATATGTCGTCGATGAATACGATGACCGAAGTGTCCAACATGTCATGGAACACTCGGTTCATCAATTCCATAAGCGGCCAATTGGAGCGTTGGTCAACCCGAAAGACATAACCAGAAACTCATAATGCCCATACCTCGTTACGGCGGTCTTGGAATATCTCCCGCCTTGATCTTCAATTGGTGATACCCGATCGGAGATCGATCTTTGAGAAAACCTTTGCACCTGCGGCTGATCGAGCGGATCATCGATCCTAGGCAAAGGATACCGATTCTTGATCGTCAACTTGTTCAGCTCCACGATAGTCAATACATAGCCGTACACTTCCATCTTTCTTCTTGGCGAACAACACGGTGCTCCCCAAGGCGAAATACTAGGTCGTATGAAGCCCTTATCCGGCAATTCTTGTAATTGGGTCTTCAACTCCTTTAACTTCGGTTGGGGCCATCTCGTATGGTGCTTTAGACACCGGGCCGAACGCTGGTATAAGGTCTATCACAAATTCGGAGCCCCATGCGGTGGTAAGCTTCGGAAGATCCTCCGGAAATACATCCGGAAACTCCCGAACCACCTCTATATCCTCCATCTTGAGTGACTCTGCTGTGAGGTCGACTACGGATCTGAGATAACCCACTCCCCCTTTCTCCAAGCATCTCTTAGTCTTTAGGGCGGAGAGGATCAACTTTAGCTTCCTAGATAGCTTAATTCCGGCGAAACTGTATTCCTTTCCCTCTCTGTCGGTAAGCATAAGCTTCCTTTCACCACATAAAAGGACGGCCGAATGATGGCCTAGCCAATCCATTCCTAAAATGACATCAAAATCTGCCATCTCAAGTATTACTAGGCTTGCTTCTAGGTCTCGGCCCTCGATACTTACGATTACATGGTCCATAATACTTGGTCAAAGCCACTTCGACTCCTAGTGGAGAGCGAACTATCAAGCTTGGGTTCAATTGCTTGATTGGTAACTCCATTCGCTTCCCAAAGAAACGAGAACAAAGGAGTGCGTGGCCCCGAGTCAAATAATACTACGGCGGGTAACCCGACTACATTTACAATTCTCGGAATATATTGTCCCTTAGTTCTATATGCTCATGCAACCGAAAGAGTAAATCAAATAGTAAGGGATAAAGTCGTACCGGTTACCACATCGGGTGATGCGGCGGCCTCTTCGATGGTGGCTGCATAAACTCGCGGCTGGCTTGGGGGAGCTTGCTTCCCTAGGTAGCGTGCAGTTCCTTGCAACATGTCCAAGTTGTTGACAGGTTATAACACTTAATATTCGGGTTGGGCCTGGTTAATTGTGGCACGGGTGGTGCCAGGTTGTTTCTCGCGGTGCTTGTAGCGGTCCGCCCCCGTATGGGCGGAATGGTCTAGTATTCTTGCCACTCGAGTTCTCTCCAGGAGGTCTCTTCACTCCCTTGTTTTGAGCGAAGAAGCTGTCCCTCCGACTGGACTCTATCACCCTCGCAACCTGCCTTTGCCTCGTTGTAGGTCTTTTTATCCGGACCCAACGGATGCTCCCTAATGCTTCCACGTAGTCCCATGGTGAACCTCGTATCTTTGTCTCCTCTTCCCGCATCTTGGCCGGTGCGAAGAAGAATAGCTCTTCGTACCTCTGTTGATAAGCATCTACGGTCGGCCCGACCCTGCGTGGGCCGAGAACTCTCTCTCCATTGAATCCACGAAGCTCTTTGGGAAGTATTTGTCGAAGAAAGCCGCTTTAAACACTTCCCAGTCAACTAGTGCATCTTGGTTCTCCAAATATGCCCGCGTGGAATTCCACCAAGCATTCGCGTCCTCCCTCGACATGTGAGTGGCAAATAGAACCTTCTCCTCCTCGGTACACGTCATCAACCGGAAGTTCTTTTCCATTTAAAAACCCACGTGTGCTGGCCACAATGGTTTCCCCGTTCTGCCGGTGAATGATGACGGTTTCAACTTCAAGAACCTGTCCACCGACCTGCTAAGATCGTGCTGGCCACTGGGTATCCGCTCCGTACCATGGTGGTGGATACGGATACGCCCCTGGATACGCGGGAAGGCGGCGGGAAGCGATGCGGTGGTGGTGCATTACGTGCTTGGGCCCTTGGCCTTGGGCTACTCTGCACCCGTTGTGAAGACATTTTCTCTCGGACCCGGGCGTATTACCGGGGGGACGGAACCTGCGGACCCGAGCATCGCTAGTACCTCACTCGGAAATTCCTTACGTTGAGCTTGCATCCGATAGACCAAGTTTGTAACTATGGTCTCGGAATCCCCGTGAGGTGGTCACGTAGTTCGCCGGTACTTCGGGACCTGTTCCTCCTCCTCTTGAGGCTGGTTTCTCTAGCCTTGGTCTTGCTCGGCTTGCTCTTCCTCCAGGGCGCTTCCGGCATGATGATGCTTTCTACCCCTTCGACCGTTTCCACCTGCCATCTCGGACTATTTATTTGGATCGAGAAGAAGACATAACACGTGAGAATCATCGGTAATAGTAGTGTTAGTCTTGAATAATGCGGGCGAATAGTCGAGAAGTAACATTTCAATTTGCACAATTTTGTAAATTTTAAATTTTTCTGACTCTTTTGGGGCGTACCCGGTCGCAATATACCGGTCGCTCACCTGTAGAAATATCTTTGCGACCGGTATAGTCGACCGGTCAAAATTAAAATTCCGGCCGAGACATACCGGTCGCATGTCTATGAGATACCGGTCGCCACTCGTAGACGGTGTTGCGGCCGGTATAGTCGACCGGTCGAGAAAAATTTTCTGGCCGAGACATAGCGGTCGCACACACGGGTTGATACCGGTCGGCCGGTATAGGCATAACCGTCGACCGGTATGCCCAAAATGGCTTTAAAATCGCGAAAAAGTGAGATTTTTCTCACTTTTCCTTTCTCTTTCTCTCCGGTGGCGATTCCTCTCTGGGTTCCGAGTTGCTACGGTTCGACCGGTGCTATTTGAGGCCGATTCCTTCCATTCAAGACCCTAGCATATCGTCTCCGGGTAGGTCTCTACCCTCTCTCTCATATTTTTATGAAATTTTCATATCGTCTATATGTAGAATTTTAGGTTTTTCTTTGTTCGAGATGTTTTAACCGTAGGAATTCTTTTTCTTTGGCTTAGAAAGGGTTTAGGGACCCCCAAGAGCAAAAGCCCTCAACCAATTTGGGGTTTCACCGAACGGTTTTCATAAAAATCGAATTTTTCATCTTTTTGACCTAGGTTTTCAAAAATTTCGAAAATTTTCAAATTTTTTCTTAATTCTTGAAATTTCTTGAAATTGCTTGTTATAATTGCTTGTGATTGGTTTATGGAAGAGTGTGGGGGTTACGTAAGTCCTCCTCCCCATGTTTTTAGGGTGAGTTCGAGGCTTTTTCCCAATTTATAGCCGTTATCTTTGCCGAAATTTTGAAAATTTCTAACTTTTATCTCATTTTCTTTTGTTTTGCGGATTCTAAATGGCTCCTAGACGCAACCTCGGGAAGCGATCACACGGTTCCAGTTCTCGGGTTCCCTCTCCACCTATCCCTCGGCTAGATGAGCTCTGGTTTCGCTCTTTGGAAGCTCGGGCTCGGTTTCCCGGGTTTGATGACAAAGGGTATTATATCCGGGCGACGGGTCAATGTGGGACAGTTGCACCGGTTCAATGTAGAGACGGCTTTTGGTGCTCTAGGTTGGCTGCCGGTTATTTCCTACACTGAGACCACACGCCCTAACCTAGTTAAGCACTTTTATGCGAATCTGGAACTCGAAGGGGATGTCGAAGACCCGAACCCGTGTAGGGATCTGCGCATCACCGATTACGTCCGGGGTGTACATATTTCCTTCAACACCCACCGGTTAGGCGATCCGCTTGGGGTTCCCAATGATGGAGATTTGGTATCTTTGCGCCCCCAAAGCGAAAGGTTATTTGGCCGAAGATTTGCGCCGGGAGATAGCGCAACGGATACTCAACCACGGGGCTCCTATGAAGGCGCCTAGCTTGAGACCTATACCTCGGGTCTACAGCCGCATCATCCGGCCACGATATAGTGCCCGCGGGCGGTCACTACAACGAGTTGTCCCAGCTCACCCGGTGCGTCACCTATTGCGTGCGCGCACCGGAGAGCGGATCTCACTTCCATACCTCATCATCCGGACTATGCATCGGCGGCGTGGCCCGTCGGGCCAGCAACCTTCCCTATGGCCGTCCCGTCACTTTCCTTCTTCGCCGTGCGGGCGTGAGTTTGAGAGGAGAGACGGCCGTTGAGGACTCCATGACTCCGACATCGGCCGGGATGCGATAAACGGGATGCGGATGGTTGATCTGCCCGTTAGCGATGGCGAGTTGGAGGCTCGCCCTCGTCCACTTGGGAGAGTAGCGGCGGCGGCGGCGGCGGCGGCCGCGGCCAATGCGGCCTATGCGGCGAGAGATGGGGATGATGATGATGGCGATGTAGTTGGGGAAGCACCGGTGCCCGCCCCACGGTCTCCTCTGTACCACCACCATCTGTTCCCATGGCTGGACCATCTCGGCCCCCTCCCGGCTCGGTGTTGGGTATGTTTGCGAGATCGGGGGACACCCGGAGGGTCATCCACGGAATCTCGGCCGAGCGATGGGTCGGGAGTTGGGGCGCTTGGCTCGTGGTCTCTGGTGACTCGGGACCGGGTGCATTGGCTTAGGGTCGCATCTGAGGCGGGACTACGACATAGCGGACCCCATTCCTCCCGGGCCTCCTACCCCATGATTTTCCATTTACTTTTCTTTTATTTTTATATAACGAGGGTAACTTTCCGGTTTGTGGGTGTACCCTGTAGCACTATTACATTTGATACTATTTTTCCCATTTAATGAAAGTTTCATGGTTCACCTATCTAGTGTATATGCGCGGATTAAGTTTCACATTTAGAATAGTACATTATTCTCTTTCTTAGTCCGTCTCGGGTATCGAACAATGCTTAGGGTGTGTTTGTATTAAGATTTTTAAACTTCCTAACTTCGGTTCATCGACCCCATTAAGTGTAGCATGGTTTGTTGGAGCAGGCCCGAGAGCTCGATACCAAGTTGTCACACCCCAAATTCCGATCCAACCGGAATGGTGTGAGTGAACCGTCATTGAACCAACGGTTCACACGGGGATCTCGAATAGGCCGTGTCCACCCATACAAACCAATTACACATAACCACAATCGAATATAAATATACGGCGGAAGACTTTAAATAGAATGAACCGAGTATCTATTGATAATTTAAATAAATATCCCATTATTCAAATTCAATCATAAAATAATAATCTTTTACATCTCTTAATAACAAACAAAAATAAGCTGAAACCAATAAATAAAATCCATCACGGTACCGCGCGAGAAAGGGCACTCGCATGAGCGTCATGCTCGTCTGTCTCTGCCGTGCGTCCAACAGCACCACCATACGCCGGAGCGTTTACGTAATCATCCACGGTATATCCTGCATCGACATCCAAAAACAATGTATATACAAAGGGTGAGCACACAACCACGGCTAATACCCTATCCGCAACTAACCCACTAGGATAGAAACAATACGCAGGTAGACCCTATCCCAACACGACACCCTACGGCATAGAGATAGAGCTAAAGCATCGTGGACAAGGCAGCGTCGACTCGGAATCCTCAGTACCACCAACGATGGTCGGGACAACATCAATATCGGAGACCAACGTACCACGATCTTCCCATGATACCCTATCCGTACCAAGCATGTCAAGATAGAATACTACAAAAGGTGCCGGTGTGAAGAGCGATCCAGGCCCATGCCCCACTCCACACACCAACGAAAACAATCACATGCCTAACTATCACATCCTATGAATGCATGAACAATAATAATAGCGAAAGTAAAGGATGGCATGTAAATATGCACAAACATCACATCATAGATATTCAATGATTAACAACGATTTCTTGTCCATTAATTATTAGGTTTAGGTCAGATTCCCTTACGGCGCTCGTTCGATCACTTGCTCCACGTCACAAGATCCAAGCGATAAGTCCCGGCGTCCTACATAATATTAGGGTTTCATTAGAATATATTATTTAGGGTTTCATGTTGGTCGGAAACCAACAGGGATCACAAAATGCCCTCACGAGGCGGACCGGTGGCATGTACCGGTCGCGGCTCAGAGGGAAAGACTGGCGACCGGTATGGTCAGCCGGTCCCCCACGGACAACCTCCCGAGAGGTAGCGGTCGCAACATACCGGTCGCACTACGTGCAACCGGTATAGTCGACCCGGTATGTCTCCGGAAGACCATACATGGGTTCTTCGACTGCCGTCGATCATCCTCCATGGATTTTCAGGGTTTCTCCTATCCATGCTAAGTCTAGGCTTTGAGTTAGAACTGTTCCCAACTCATTCAAGTCTCGTTTCGATGAATATCATCTCGAAACTCGAATCTAGGGTTTGACGGCAACTTAGGGTTTATTGGCCAATTTAGGGTTTTAGATCAATACCTACTTTGCATGGTATTGATCCACCCACACAACTATCATAGGGTAAGAAGATGGATCCAAACACTTACCGTTGACAGGTGTAGCGAGAGCTTCGTCAAACGGTAATGGCGGCACCTCCTTCTTCTTCCTAGCTCCTTCTCCTCTCCAAGCTCTTTCTCTTCTCTAGGGTTTGGGAAAGACAATGGAAAGGATTTGAGGGGTTTAAGGGTGTATTTATAGGCTAGAAATAGGGTTTAGTAACCCTACTAGGATTAGGAAACTTCTAGGATTCGAAATCAGGAAAGTGGGACCCACAGAGACCAATTTCCAAATTCCCGCACATAGCTGTGCAGGCCATACCGGTCGACCGGTACCATCATCCGGTACCATCGACCGGTATACCTAAAATAAGGTATCATTGGTCGACTTCGGTCCGATTTCGTACCTGTTTGTTATCCGCTTGCCCCGCCTGGCTCGGTGATGATCGGACGACCTGTCACGACACAAAACCAAGGTTTAGACCGGGTTTTCAGAGTGCGGGTCTTACAACTCCACCACCCTTAAAAGAAATTTCGTCCCGAAATTTGCATGTAGGTACTACATCAATCTTGCTAGGATCCACTTTAATTCCTTCAGCGGATACAACATGGCCTAGGAAAGCGACTTCGTTTAGCCAAAACTCATACTTTGTAAATTTGACGTAAAGCTTCTATTTCCGTAATCGCTGCAGAGCGGCGCTTCATAATATGAGTTTCCTTGTCCTTAGAGTAGACCAATATATCATCAATGAATACAATGACCGACGTATCCAACATATCATGGAATACCCGATTCATAAGTTTCATAAAAGTTGTTGGTGCGTTAGTCAATCCAAAAGACATGACCAAAAATTCATAATGTCCATATCTCGTTCTGAATGATGTCTTGGGAATATCTCCGTCCTTAATCTTCAACTGATGGTATCTTGACCAAAGATCGATCTTGGAGAACACCTTGGCACCTTGAAACTGATCGAACAAGTCATCGATCCGAGGCAATGGGTATCGATTCTTGATTGTCAGCTTATTCAGTTCCCGGTAGTCTATACACAGTCGAACACTACCATCCCTCTTCTTTACGAATAATACTGGCGCTCCCCATGGTGATATGCTAGGTTTGATGTAACCCTTGTCCAGTAGTTCTAGTAACTGTACTTTTAATTGCTTCAGTTCAGTAGGAGCCATTCGATATGGTGCTTTAGATACTGGTGCGGCTCCGGGTATCAGATCTATAACAAACTCTGTAGCTCGATCGGGTGGTAGTCCTGGTAGTTCTTCAGGAAATACATCTGGAAAGTCACGTACAACATCAATATCCTCCATTCGTGGTGCTTCCTTTGTGAGGTCGACCACTGATACTAGATACCCAACTCCTCATTTCTCGAGGCATTTCTTAGCCTTTAATGCAGAGAGGATGAGTTTTCGTTTGTGGGAAAGTTTGGTTCTCGCAAAACTGAACTCCGCTCCTTTATTGTCTTTAAATGTCAGCTTCTTTTCGGCACATGGTAGGTTTGCAGAATGCCGAGCTAACCAGTCCATTCCCAAGACGACGTCAAAGTCTGCCATCTCAAGTTGAATCAAGGTTACATCCAAGGTTTTCTCGTCAATAAAAACTGAACATGGTCTATAACCTTTTTCTAATTCTACTTCTAATCCCATCGACGATCGTACAAGCAGTTTATAGTCTAAAGATTTGAGGGGTAGGTTCAGCTTCTTTCCAAATGACACAGATATAAAAGAATGAGTAGCTCCTGAATCAAAGAGTACTCTAGCGGGAATGCCATTAATAGGTATGATACTTGTGATTTGTTTTAATTTAGTCTACATGTTCATACAATGTAACATAAAATGAAAGGTTCAGGCCATACCTGTGACCATATCAGGCGATGCGACAGCATCCTCAGATGTAACAGCATAAACCTTTCCTTGCTGTAGCTACTTCCTGGGTTTAGGACACTCCCTTGAATAATGTCCTATTTGATTGCAGTTATAGCATTTTACTCCTTCGTTATTTTGCTTTTGTTGCTATTGAGCTGCTGGAGTAGTCTTGGTTGCAGCATTAAAACCTTGAGTACGGAAGGGTTTGAATGTCCTTGTATTCTCTCCATTATATGAATTTCCAGTTGTCCTTTTAATACCCCTGTTTTGAGCAAAATAGCTCTCTTTCTGGCTCGACTCTATCACCCGAGCAATTTGTACAGCTTCATTGTAGACTTTCTTCTCAAGTCCTAGAACATGTTTACGAATACTTCCCCTAAGTCCCATGATGAACCTTCGGGTCTTCGTATCTTTCGCTTGCATATTGACTGGTGCAAAGAAGAACAGCTCCTCATAACGCTGTTGATATGCATCGACAATCATCTGTCCCTGATACAAACTCAGGAACTCTTTCTCCATAGAATCTCTGAAACTTCTAGGAAAGTACTTCTCAAAGAATGCCTCCTTATATATATCCCAGGTTAGTTGGGCGTGCTTTATTAACAGATAAATCCGTGTGGATTTCCACCAATGGTGTGCATCGCCTTTCAGCATGAATGTTGCACACAGTACTTTCTCCTCCTCAGTAACCGTCATCATCATGAAATTCCTCTCCATTTCATCAATCCAGTGTGCTGGCCACAAAGGATCAGCTGGCTTACCATTGTATTCCTTGGGCTTCATCTTCAAGAAACGCTCGACCAGTCTGGAGTGGTCCAGCTGATACGGAGCGTAGGCCCCATACATAGGTGGTTGGTACTGATAACCACCTTGAGCTACTTCAGGGTTCTGCACTGGAGCCTGCATGACTGGAGTTTGAGGTGCATGGGGTACCGTGTTACTACCCCCTGATACTGTGCTTGTCTGTCCTGCTGGCATCGGTGTCGTCTGTGCACCTGGAAAAGCCATGCCTATGGCAGCTTGCATATTAGTTTGTACCTGTTGTATTTGCTGCAGCTGTTGTGCCAAGTTCATTACGGCTGTAGCCAGGTCTGTAGGTGGGGCTGGCAAGTTGGTAGTATTTATCTGGCCATTAACCACGGACGGTGTCGTATTCAGATTCTCCTCGTCTCAGGATGTATATGGCTGTCTTCCTCCATAGGTGGTGGTGGTGGAATAGAGTTACGGTTTTTTCGGGTCACTCTTCACCCAGCCATTTGCTATTCTGATAATGGTAGTGCCTGTAACCAATCATAGCACATGTGAGGCAATCAATATAGTTGTTTTCCAGTCAAAAATCCAACTAATCAAGATCATTTTCAAATTTTTCAGATCATTCTGACAAAAATACTGTATTTTCCATCGTAGGGTCAATGGTAGGGTCGATCATTATGCGACCCTAGGGTATGCGACCCTGAGAATCACTGTAAGACCCATGTCAATCCAACCCGGTCTTATCACCTTGAACCAGGTTCACCCATCGTGGTCGAGTCAAATGGACCAAGGGCGTGAAGGAGATCGAGATCCCAGGTATCAAATCGACCCTAAAACACTTAATTTAAGGGGAGGGTCGCATACCCATCCAAGGAGGGTCGGACCCCCCAAAACAGAAAGTCAGACCCTCAGTTTTGAAGGGAGGGTCGGATAACTTAGAAACCTAGGGTCGACGGGATCATCGACCCTCCCATCGACCCTCAGTTGTCGCCGAAACTAAAATTAAGAAATTTCCTAATTTTCGATTTAGATTCTTTCCTAATCTCAAATGGACTTAATTTAGGATGTTCCTACTCTATTTAAAGGACGTCCCTAAGCCTCTTTCACTCCTTTTACAACCCTAATTGAATTAAGAGAAAGAGAAGAGAAGGAAAAGAAGAAGAAGAGAAGCAAGGAAGAGAATTTAGCCAAAAAGAGAAGAGTTGCAGAGAAGGAGTAATCTTCTCAGGTATGGATACTAACTCCATGAGTTTCTACAGACCTTAGGTTAGATAATGATGAGAGTATGATCTCGGAGAAACCCAAACCATCAATCTATGGTTAGGTTTTCATGGAAAACCTAGGGAGAATACATGAAAGGTATTAGGTGGTTGATTCATGGTTCTAGACCACGGGATGAGTGTTGAATGGACTGTATGAGAAAGTCATAGGACCCCAAACACGAAGAATGGACTAAAAAGAAGGAATTGGACCAAAATACACCGAGGGTCGCATAGAGGGTCGATGACCATCCGACCCTAGGTGATCCTGAGTATCGACCCTCAGTGTTCGGGAAGTTCAGATTTTGGGGAGGGTCGCACCCAGGGTCGATCATGACTCCGACCCTACCTCCGACCCTCAGTTAACAGAATGGTTTTTAAATTCGGAATAAATTCTAATTAAATTTTATCGGCTTTGTTAGGTCTTCTAGCAATATAATAACATTATAAATGTGATTCTAAAGCTTGGAAGAGTATTTATTAGCAAGCTAAGGTGAGGGAACAAGACCTAAACTAACTGGTTAATAATAAACTGTTTTACTTCTTGAGTCCAATGCCATATTGATTCTATGCGTGTATGCTTGTATGTGCATTTAACATGTCATCCAATATTTCTATTATTTGTTCATACATATTTACTTTATTATTTATAACATGATGATGATGATGATGATAGGAATAGGCATGTGAATGTTTGTGTTTGGCTAGTGTATATGGTGAGGGTAGGAATGGTATCAACTGGTACAACCATGACCGTTCTTCATGGGGTGTATATTGTGCTATGGTCTACTCAAGTCATGTCCACTGATGTCATCGTATCGCCATTACCTTAGCAGAACTATTATGTCGTAGAGCATCAGGGGAGGTGGTCTCGGTCCTTGTAGTCTCTGACTCTACCGGGGGCCTTAGCTCTATCTCTATGGATGTTCTGAGGGATGCTGGGGTGAGGCCTTGGATACACTGTTTGGCATTAGGATTGGTTAGTTGTGAGCCCAGTTTGCAACCCTAGCCAGCAGGGGTTTATTTGTTGGTATGGTATCAACTAGTACAGCCATGCTGTTTTCATGGGGTGTATATTGTGCCATTTTGGATGCTGTGGGCGACAGTGCAGGAGTCATTGGGCGTATCCACACACTTGTGTATAGAGTTGCGGCGGCCACCTATCCTTTCTATAGCACAGTGCAAACTATAAACCAGACCAAAGATATGAATTGATTGCATGCATATGTATTGTTGCATTGTTTTGTTTGCTCACTGAGCCATGATGTGTGCTCACCTCTCGACGTCGAATATTTTTAGTTGATGATGCAGGTTTTACTGTTGAAGACTATGTAAATGCTCCAGAGTACGGGAACGTAGCGGCGATGAAAGTGGAAGATGAAATGGATACACATGACGTCACTTACGAGTGCAACTCATGTGTATTCAATTAGATTTTTGGTTTATTTATTTGGATTTATTAAAGACATCTATTTGGTATTTAATTAATTATGTCTCAGTTGATACAGAATAATTTGTTATTTAAATTTTAATATCACATAGATTCTCAGTTCATTTTATTATAAGACTTCCGCTATTGTGTATTTACTCTGATTATGAATGTGGATGTATGGAGTTTAGATAACACGGATATAGCCTATTCGAGATCCTGGTTGAACCATTGGTTTGCTAGCGGTTCATCACACCATTCTGAAGAGTGCGGAATTGGGGTGTGACAATCACTGTCAGCTTACCGAGAGCCTAGGGTCGATGGTAAGGTCGGTATATGTCCGACCCTAGGGTTGACCCCTAGTTCTCTGTCAGATTACTGAGAGGCTAGGGTCGATGGGTGGGTCGGAGGTAGGGTCGCATGTCTTGGTCGAATTATGCGACCCTACGATCCAGAATCAGGTTTTTAACCCCGATTTTGGATTCATTTCTCATTCTTTCTTCTGTCTCGTTTCTCTGAGTTGCTACAGTAACGACCCCTACCTATTTGGTGATACTATCCTTCGTTCGCAACTACCACTCCTTCTCTACAGGTATGTTCTCTACTGTTTCATGTTTTTAATGCTTTCTAGCTAGGTTTTTGTCTATTTACATCGTTTTCTTCAAATTAAACTTTTTTCAATTGTAAAAATTTCATTTTTATTGGGGGCTTTTGCTATTGGTCACTCAATGGATGAAAGCCCTCAAAAATATTTGAGTTTCATCGGTTGGTTGTCGAGAAACTTGAAATTTTTCATTTTTGCCCTAATTTTTGATATTTTTTGAATTTACTAAAATTTCTTCAAATTTGATCTCTCAAATTTAAATTTCCAACTGTATGAGCCTTGCAGGATAGTTTAGAACCTATGTAAGTCCTCCTGCCCAAGTGTATGGGTGAAACGTGAGGCTTTTGATCAATTTATGCTGTTATAATGTCGAAATTTTTGGGTTTTTCACCATTACTGATCTATTATCCGTTTTTCTTTGTTTTGCTCGTACCAAGGTTCCTAGGTCTCGTAACCCAGTCCACTTCCGTTCCAACAAGGCCGAAGCTCAGTATGCTCATTATGCACGTAAGAAGGTAGAGGGAGGTCGTCATGTGGACTTGGCTAGTCTAGCCTTGTTCGACGTGGAGAGGGCATTTGGTGACATGGGCTGGCTTCCTATGATTACCTATGATGCCTGTACCCGTCCGAATCTGGTGAGACAGTTCTATTGTAATCTCCGGGTGGTGGGAGATCACAATGACACTGAGAGGGGTAGGAAGCTCAGGATCACGAGCTACGTCAAGAGAGTAGAGGTTTCCTTTGATTGCCAGCAGTTGGCTGATCTTTTGGGCATATCACATGACGGCCCTACAATGGAATATACAGTATTTTTGTCAGAATGATCTGAAAATTTTGAAAATTATATTGATTAGTTGGATTTTTGACTGGAAAACAACTATATTGATTGCCTCACATGTGCTATGATTGGTTGCAGGCACTACCATCATCAGAACAACAAATGACTGGGCGAAGAGCGACCCGACAAAGCCGTAACTCTATTCCACCACCACCACCTGTGGAGGAAGACAGCCATATATATCCTAAGACACAGGAGAATCTGAATACGACACTGTCCGTGGTTAATGGCCAGACAAATACTACCAACTTGCCAGCCCCACCTACAGACCTGGCTACAGCCGTAATGAACTTGACACAACAGCTGCAGCAAATACAACAGGTACAAGCTAATATTCAAGCTGCCATAGT
>CM053272.1:58377768-58542169 GCA_028583415.1 Protea cynaroides
AAGCCCAAGGAATACAAGGTAAGCCAGCGGTGCTTTGTGGCCAACCACTATTTGGATTGATGAAATGGAGAGAAGGTATTTCATGATGATGGCGTTCTTGAGGAGAAAGTCGTATTGCAACATTCATCTTTGAAGCGTACCTGCTTGGTGGAAATCACATGTGGACTCTATCTATTGACAACAAAGCACGCCCAATTGACCTGGGGCTATATATAAAGAGGCATTCTTTGAAGTATTTTCTTAGGGTTTTGAGAGATTCTATGGAGAAAGAGTTCTGAGTTTGTGTAGGACAGGATGGCTATCGATGCATATCCATTGGTATTATGAAGGATGTATTCTTCTTTACACAGTCGGTATGCAAGAGGAAGATATGATGACTCCAAGGTTAATCTGTGGGACTTGGGGGAAATGATACGTGAACGTATGCTAGGACTTGAGAGAAGAAAGTCTACACTTGAAGCTATACAAAATTGCTCGGGTGATTGAGTCGAGCGGAAAAGGAAACTATTTTGCTCAAAAGGAGAGGTATTAAGAGGTCGGGAAATTCCATATCGGAGGATAAGGATATTCAAACTCTTAGGTACTCGAAAGGTTTTAATGTTGCTGACCAAGACTACTCCAGCAACTCATGACAGCAAGGCAAAATGATGAAGGGGTAAAATGCTTTCAGCGCAATCGAATAGGACATTATTCAAGGAGTGTCCTAAACCCGAGAGCAGTCAGAGCAAGGAAAGGTTTATGCTGTTACATGCGAGAATATTGCCGCATCACTGATGTAGTCCTCCAGTATGGCTTGAGCCCTTTCATTTGTTGATATTATATTGTGTGAGCATGTAGACTAAATTAAAACAAATCAATTATCATTACCTATTAATGGCATTCCTACGGAGTACTCTTTGATTCGGGAGCTACTCTTCTTTTATATATGTGTCATTTGGAAAGTTTGAACTGTTCCTCAAATCTTTAGACATAAAGCACGCATACGATTGCGATGAGATTAAGTAGAATTAGAAAAAGGTTATAGACCATGTTCAGTTCTTTATTGACGAAAACCTTGGATGCAGCATGATTCAACTTGAGATGGCGGACTTTTGATCATCTTGGGAATGGGTTGGTTAGCTTGGCATTACGCCAGGAAACCTACCGCTGGCCAGAAAAGTGACATTTAAAAGACAAGAAAGGAGCGGAGTTCAAGTTTCGTGAGAACCAAACTTTCCTGACAAAACTCGCTTCTCGCATTGAGGCTAGAAGCTACTCGAAATGAGGAGTTGGGTATCTAATGTGATGGTGAATACCTCACCAAGGAAGCACCCACGAATGGAGGATATTGATGTCGTACGTGACTTTCGGATACATTTCCTAAGAAATACAGGGACTACCATCGATCGAGCTACGAGTTTGTGTCATCGATACGGGCGGACGGTATCCAGCACCTTCGAATGGCTCCCTCTTGGCCCGAAGAGAATTAAAAGTCTGATTACAAGAACCTATTTGGACTAGGGTTACCTTCAGACCTATATGTCACCATGAGAAACGCCGGTATTGTCGTAAAAGAAGGGCGGTAGTGTTTGGCTTTGTGTATAGACCCACGGGGAGCCAGACAGTTGACAATCAAAATGATTACCATTTACCTCGGATCGATGACTTGACTGATGATTTTGGGATGCCCAGGTGTTCTCAGGTGATCTTGGTCAAGATACCATCGGTTGAAGATTAGAACTGAAGACATTCCCAGACAGCATTAGGGCCAGAGATATGAACATTATGAATTTTTGGTCATGTCTTTGGATTGTGCGCACCAGCAACTTTTGTGGAACCATAATTCGGACATTCCATGATATGTTGAATCGTCGGTCTTCATGTTCATTGATGATATCGATTACCTCTAGGACAAGGAAACTCATATTATGAATCGCGCTGCTTCTGCGGCGATGGAAAATAGAAGCTTTACGCCAAATTTTAAAGTGTGGTTTTAGTTTGTGGGTGTTTCTGACCGTATTTGTCCACTGGAAGGAATTAAGTGGATCTATGAATTAAACCGATGTGAAATTAGGAAGCACCGAAGGCGTTGCGAAATTAGAAGTTTCTAAGGTCTAGTGGGCCATTATTGGCAGTTCGTGGAAGACTATTTTCCATTGGTACCTCTACCAGTTTGACTAAGAAGATGAAAAAATTTTATTGGACTGATAAATGTGAGATGAGTTTTCAACGGCTGAAGGCTAGATTGATATCACGCTCCCGATCTCGACTATTACGATTCAGGACAACCATTATTTTGGACACGATCGTTCAACAGATTGGGTTTTACGAATGTGTACTTATGCAAGGAGAACAAAGTAATTTGCATATGCCTCAAAAGACAGCGAACACATGAGAAGAACTATTCCACTCGTGACTTGGAAATTAGCGGCGGAAATGGCATCTTTGTCAAGATATGGAGACGTGCTTGGCTGCCCGAGAGAGAAATTTGATTAAATCAGATCATAATAGTCTTACTTATCTCTTTAAATCAGGGGTTGATGTATAGATAAAGATGGCGGAACTATTGAAAGACTATAGTTGTGATATCGGTATCATCCGGGAAAAGCTAATGTGGTAGCTGATGCGGTAGGAAAAGCATTGATAAAATTTCAAGAAGATTAACATGGCCCAACACAATGTATACTCTACACGAAGTGTTTAATATGAATGTCTTGGCGGTCCGTGATAGATGCACGGGTGAATCCACCAAACAAGGGTTTACATTCTGGTTTCCAAATATGACTGACATTTGAAGATTGTGCGATACTGTTGAGTAAGAGGGAGGTGAAAACGACTGTTAAATCGAGACCCTTATCTAAAGATGGTACAGAGGGACATTGAAAAGGTAGGATTATCCCTGATTTACTGGAGACGATGAAAGGTACTGAAATTCAAAGGAAGAGATATGTATACCTGAAATAGAAAGTTTGGACATGAGACACCGACTCCAATGATGGAGAAGCCCACACCACCGCCTATTCGATACATTTCGGAAGTATAAAAATGTATCATGAGTTTAAAAAAATTATATTGGTGGAAGGAATGAGCGGATGTTGCCTAAATTAGTGTCTCAATGCCTAAATTGTCGGAGGTTTAAGGCTAGCGACAAAGACACTATAGGGCCCATTATTGTTATTACTGAACCTGACATAAAAATGGAATCATCACTATGGACTTCATCACGGGTTACCATTGACTCCACGAGGTAGTTGGTGTGGTTTGGGTGATTGTAGACCGCTGACTAAAACAGATGAGTGTACCGCTTTTCTACCTCGGTATACACTAGAGGTTAGATAAGTTGTATATGGATAATATTGTCGGATTACCACGGTATACTGAAAGCATTGCTGTCCGAGACGAGATCCACGATTTACTTGAGAAGTTTTGGGAAGGATTGCAAAGAGGCTATGGGTACAACATTGGAGTTTAATTACTTTACATTCCATCCTCGAGACTAGGCCAGACTGATCCAGGCGTACCATTCAGATTTTAGAGGACTTGCCGAGCACTGTAATTGATTTTAAAGGATCATGGGATGAAAAATTACCATTGATCGAGTTAACCTCTTTCGCTTGACTATCGGGCTACCTCTCACGGATGTCACCCTATGAATCCTTTGTATGTGGAAGGAGGTGTAGAACTTCTTTGTTTTGGAATGAAGTTGGAGAACGATGGCATTGTTGGACCAAATTTGTTGAAGAGGCATGTCAAGTGAGTCGACATTATCGAGGAAGAAAAGAGTAGAGCATTTCGTGGAATCATGTCGAGGAAATAGTCGCGGATGCCTCGGCCTTGAGACAGGTGATGTGAAAGTATCACCTATCACGAGGGTTAAAGCGGTTCGGACTGAAGAGGCTAATTAAGATGTGTGCGGGCCCATATGGGATTCTATTAAGCGTGGAAAAGTGACACAACTTATGCACTACCACATCTATGTGAAGTGTGCATGATGTATTCCATTGTTTCATTGTTGAAGGAAGTCATGTAGGAGATCCAGCGGACGTTTTGATACGTAGATCCACTGGTTTGGTGATGATTTGACATTTGAAATAGCTCCAGTGAAATCACAAGCCAAAGGTTCAATAACTTCACTTATACCGTATTGACATAGTATATTAAAGTCACACAGAGACGGAGATATAGAAGAAATCACTGGGAAGAAGAAAATGCTATGTAAAGCAATACCCTCATCTTTTCGATTTCGGAAGGTATGTACCAATTTAAGTCAAAATTTTTAATAAGAAGGGGAGTTGTAACACCGATTATCAAACTAACCGGTCTTACAATCTTTTGATTACCGGTCTACCTATCATGAGTCGAGCCAATTGGATCGAAATACGTGAAGGAAATACTGAGACCGGTATGAAATTATTAAATAAATAGTAATTTGAGGTAGGATCGCATGCCTGAAGCGGTGGGGATCGGCCCACCTCCAATGGAGTCCAACCCATGACTTTTCACTGTACTAGGGTGAGATGACTTGAGACCCTAGATTCGACGGATCTCGACCTAGCATCGACCCTAGGATGACGGTGAAACCGTAGTGGGAAACTTTCCTAATTTCAAGTGGGATGCTCTAATCTCGATGGGACTTATTTTGAGAGAATTTTTTCTCTATAAATAGGATGTCCCTTGGTCTCTTTCCTCACTCTTTGAAACCCTAATTTGTGAAAGTAAGAGAAGGAGAAGAAGGAGAAGTAGGAGGGGAGAATAAATTCCAGAGAAATCTATGAATCTACGACAACCCCTAAGGTATGAATACATTCTCCATGAATTATTTAAGACCCTAGAATAGTTCATGAATAGGGTAGGATCTAGGAGAAACCAAATCATCCCCATCCATGGATAAATTCCAATTGAATCCATGGAAATCATTATAAACAAGTAAAGTGTGTAACTTAGAATTTTGAGCCATAGAACAATCATAGAATGGACTATAAAAAGTAAGCCAAGGGATCCAAACATAAAAGAATGGGGTGTGGGATAAGGTCGACTCAAATTCGTGTGGTAGCACATAAGGTCGATTGGTAACTGACCATATCGGACCCGGAGGATCGACCCATGCTCTTGAGAAGTCCCGGGGAAAATTGTGTGCTAGAAGATGATGGATAATAACCTATGACCATTTACCACAGGGTCTCAGGACAAGCTGCTACCCTACACGCAACCCAACACATGACCTTCTTCTATCGACAAACTTAAATTATTTAAAAATTAATTAATTAAATCTATCATTAATTAGAGGTTCTCTGAGTGATACAAAGTGATTCTTAAGCTTGACTAGATCTACACTGAATCAAAGATGGGGAACAGGGCCCACAAACTGGTGAGATTGTGACAACGGAAGGTATCACACCCCAATTTCTTATTTAAGTGGTATGATGAACGCTAATGAACCAGCGGTTTCAACGGGATCTCAAATAGGTTGTATGTATTTGCTTGAAGCTATACACATCCCACAACATAATGTTAAATACACAATAGCGAAGATACCATATTAAATAAACCCACATTAAATGATAATCATAAATAAAATATAATTATTTGTCATTAGTACGAGACACTTAAGTAAATAGGAAATAATCAATTATATTTATTGAATAATTCGAATAAAATCTGATCAGAGCATGGATGGTTTGCATTAGCATGTCGAATCCATGCGTCCATTATATCTTTGCGTCCATCGCGCAACATGCTCAAGTGCGGAGCACTCGTATAATCTTCACGGTCATGCATCATCATGCTATATTTGAATTCAAAAGGTGAGGACATACATGGTCAATGAGCGAACAAAACAATGTAGCAAACATACCATACATTTTCAATTCCTATCTTTAATTACGGTATATAAATTTGCAATGTCTATAGAAGGTTCGGTGGCTTCCTCACTCTACACGGGGTGTGTAGAGCCCACCCAAGGATCAAGCTCACCACATTGTCGTCCACATCCACTCCACCATGGAATAGAGATAGAGCTAAAGTGCTTGGGACATTTGCGTCGCACTTCTCGATGCTCACCAGACTGTACGTGGCTCCTATTGGCGAGGCTTGCAGGATATTGGCTATAGTAACTAATCTGATCTATTGGCATGATTGTATCCAGGGCTCACTTTGAGGTCTCTCCAAATGATCCGCAGAAGATAGAGCTAAGGCCCAAGTAGTCGAGGAGATTACGGTCCAAGACCGCCTCCTTAGTATCCCTCTGACGTGCTGTAATAGTTACGCTTAAAGTAATGGCGATAGTGATGTCTTGGTAGACAAGACGTGGTAGAGATAGGGCTAAAGTGCCAGAGCTCGCACCTCACCACTTCTCCACGATGCCCAGCTCCTTTTATCAAGTACACTAACCACACATGACATTCGCATGTTTATTCCTAGCATCATCAGTCATCATCATCATGTATTGAAGTAAGCTGAATTAAATATACATGAACAGTAATATGAGGGAATAATAGATGACATGTAATATGCACATTACAATCTTTCAATCATAGAATCATGCATGAGTATTGGAACTCAATAACGAATAATGGTTTATTATTAGCCAGTGGTTTGGAATATTGTTCCCTCACCTTTGATTGAGTGTGATCCTCTTTTCAAGCCTTAGAATCACTTTATATCACTAGGAGGAACCTAACTAAGTCGATAGATTTTAATTAGAATTAATTCCAATAATTTGGCTTGCTGTTCTTAGCTAGGGTGCGTGGGTTGGGTGCATGGGTAGAGGTAGCAATTTTAGGACCCAGGGTGGGGTCGATCGGCAGAGTCGATTATCCATCGACCCTAGGTGCATTTCACAGCCTCCTGGACTTCTCGAGCATGGGGTCAATCCTATGGTCTAGTGGGTTGTGGTTACCAATCGACCCTCGTGCTACCTACGTAGTTTAGGTTGACCTTTTCATCCTACAGGTCTATTCTTTCCAATGTTTAGTCCTTTGACACTTTTTATAGTTTATTCTATGAGATTGTTTTATGACTCAAACTCAAGTTACCACACTTTACTTTGTTTACAATGATTTTATCCATGGATTCAATTGAATTTATCCATGATGGATGATTGAGTTTCTCCTAGATCCTACCCTCAGTATTCTGGGATATTTATAACTCATGGTGTATTCATTTGTAGATTCTTGGGATTGGAGGATTTCTCTGAATTTCTTCTCCTTAGTCTTCTTCCCATATTCTCCTACTACCTTACCTTCTCTTTCTCTTACTTTCCAATTGGGGTTTCAAAGGAGTGAAAGGAGGCTGGGCGTCCTATTTATAGAAGAAAAAACCTCCCAAAAATAAGTCCCATTGAGATTAGGGAAGCAATCTCCCTTGAAATTTGGAAAGTTTCTAATTATGGTTTGATCTTGTCATCTAGGTGATGCTCGAATTCGTGGGATCCATCGACCCTAGGGTCTCAGAGTCATCGGACCCTAGTCTTGAAAAGTCATGGATTGGACTGTTGAGTTTGTGGTCGGCCTACCCTACTGACATCACGACCTACATTTATACCTGGATCATTGTGATTTCCTTCACGCACTTGGCCCACTTGGCTCACGACCATGATGAGGTAGACCTGGTACAAGGTGGTAAGACTCTAGGTAGTTTGATCTGGGTCTTACATAAGTCGTGTGGACTTCCACCGAGTGGTGTGTCATCGCCTATCCCGACATGAATGTTGCACACAACACACTTTCTCCTCCTCATTCGCTATCATCATAAGTAAAATTTCTTTCCATTTTCATCAATCCGGTGTACCAAGTCACAAAGGATCTGTTGGCTTACAATTATATTCCCTTGGAGCTTCATCTTCGAATCGCTCGACCAGTCGTCGGAGTGGTCCAGCTATCTGAACATATGCCCTATACATATGGTTAGAGTGCGGCTGCCTGCCGCTACCTCAGGTTCTAGACTTGAACCGGCACACTGGTGTTTGAGGTGTGGGTACCGTGTTGCTTCCCTCACAGTCTTGTGCTGCCTGCCACAACTAGCATGGTGTCATATCTTGGAAAGCTGCCTATAGCGGCTTGCATGTTGGCCCCACTTTGCGTATTCTTGCAGCTGTTTGTTGCCAAGTTCGTGCCCGATGTATGGATCTATGGGGTGGGGCTTACAAGTTTGTAGGATTTGTAGACCCATTAGCCATGGCGGTGTCATGTCGGTCTCTTATGCTTCATGATTCCACGTGTTTGTCTTCCTCCATGAAGTGGTGATGGGTGGACTGGATTACCACGACCTCGTCCCAGTCACTCCTTAAATGACCATTTCCTGTTCTAGTCTGGTGGTGGTGTGAAACAAATGTAGCACATGTGAGAGCAGATAAACAAGTTGTTCTTGGGGTAAAAAATCAACTAATCAATATAAATTCCAATTTTTAGGATCATTCTGAATAAAATCTTGGCATTTTCCATCAGTGAGGTGGGTAATTGAATTCCGATCATATGAGACTAAATTTATGCGACCTAATAAACATCTCGACTCTTACGAGAGCTAGGGTCGATTGTAGAAGTTGATATATGTCCGACCTAGGTCAACTCCATGGTTCTCTGAATCACCGAAACTAAAATTCGATGGTAGGGTCGATATTGTCCGACCCTGAGGTCGACTCATAGTTCTCGTGAATCACCGAGCCTAGAGGTCAGATTTTAAAACCCTTACTCAGCTAATTGGTGTTTCCGCTGCCCACAGATGCGACCAATCATGAATTAGAACCAAATGGACCAAGTAAGTAAGGGAAATATAAAATGAAGTATGAAACGGATCTGAACACTAAAATGGGGGTAGAGATTAGATCCCACCTCATCGAGAAGTCGAGACCCACGACTTTTTAATTCCTAGGTCGGATAAGCGAAGCCTAGGGTCGGCAGGATCTGCAGACCTAGCATACGACCCTAGGATCACCCGGCCCAGAAACCGTAGTGAGCTTTCCTGACAGGGGATTCTTTCTAATCTCGGCCTGGGACTTGACACTACTTGGGTTTTTCATCTGCAATAGGACTTCCCTTAACCTCTTTTCCTTTCTTGACCCTAAAGAAAGTGAGAGAAAGAGAAGAAGGAGAAGGAAAGTTGGAGAAGAAGACTAAAGAGAAGAAATTCGAGAAACCTGCGAGATCTCGGCAAACCTCGGGTATGGATATGCTTTCCCTGAATTGTTTAAAACCCTTAAAATAGTTCATGAAGGGGTATGATCTCGGAAGAGCCAAATCATCCATCCATGGGAAGATTTTAATGAAATCCATGGAGGGGAATCATGGTGAATCCAAAGTAAGGGAAATAACACAGGTTTTAAGCCCTTAGAGCAAGCATGAATGGGTGTGCCAGTGGCCAAAGGACCCAAACTTCAAAGATTAGGCTGGCAAAGATTTAGGTGACTCAAACCGTGCTTTGCGGTGCGGCACGTAGGGTCGATTGGGGGTCGACGGACCTGAATACGAGATCGAGCCCTAGCTCCACGGGAACTCGGGGAAGCTACGGTCGCACCTAGATTCGATGGGACAACCGACCTAGCATCAACCTATACCACGGGGTTACGCAAACTGCAACCCTACTGCGACCCCATCCTGGAGCCCTGGCTTTACAGCAAGCTTAGCTGCCGAATGAATTCTTAATTAAAATCTATCGAAGCTTGTTAGGTTTTTCCTATTGATATAAGAGTGATTCTTAGAAGCGTGAAGAGGATCTACGCTCAGAGCAAGGTGAGGGAACAAGACCCTAAACTAATTGGCTAATAATAAACTATTTTATTTTCTTGAGTCCAATGCCATGGCTGATTCTATGCGTGTATGCTTGTAATGTTGCATTCAACATGTCATCAATATTCTCTATTAATGTTCATGTATATTTAATTTTATTTTATTATGAACATATGATGATGATGATGAGGAATAGGCAGTGTGGATGTATGTGTGTGGTCAGTGTGCTTGATCTGAGTGGAGCATGTCGGGGAGGACGTGATGTGTGAGGTGGCTGTCTGGTCACGGACTCTAGCTCTATCTCTACTCAGTCGCGTATAACATCATTGATATCGTCATTACCTTGAACACCTGCGTTGTAGGCGGGGAGGTGGTCTCGGTTGATGTAGTCTTCGAGGCTCTGGCCGGGGGCCTTAGCTCTATCTCTATGGACGTATTGAGGGATGGGGGAGGCCTTGGATACTGTTTGACATTAGAGTTGATTGATTATGACGGATTTGCAGCCATGCTAACGGGGCTTGTGTTGGTATGGGTATGGTATGTCGAGTGTGATCTGGTGCGAGTTCCTTCAACCTTTAGTTCTACTCTCTATTCCATGGTGGGTGTGTATGGACAAACTCACTTGATATTCGATGGCGACTTCACACACTCGTATAGAGTGAGGCGACCACAGACAACTTTCATAGCACATTACAAACTTATATACCCGGACCACGAGATATGAAGATGCGTACTATGTTTGTTGCATTGTTTTGTTGCTCGAGCACGTGATGTGTGCTGCTTTTTGAGATTGGTGTTTTGATTTATTGATGCGGTACACCATGGAAGGTGTATGAATGCTTACGTACGGGACATGGCTGCAATGGAAACGAAGATATAGTGCGGAGGGTGCATGACTCCTCATCTGGAGGTACAGCTCAGCCGTTTTTCGATTAGATTTTGTTTGAACCATTAAGGAAATGTAATTTTGATATTTTCTGGACTGCTATGTGACCGGTTGATACAACATCTTTTGATATTTTCATTTTATGATTATTTCAGTTAGATTCTCCGTTCATTTTCCAATATTAAGACTTCCCGATATTGTGTATTTATTAGAATTGTGGTTGGCTGGATATTGTATGGTTTTAAGTTAAGGTTTGATATAATAGAGATCCTCCGGTTGGAACCGTTGGTTTCATTAGCGGTTTCATCACACACGTCGAATAGTGTAGGTGGGTGACATCGATGGTAGGTCGGCTGATAGGGTCCACATTTTGATCAGTGCGACCCTGGTGATAAAATTTGGTTTTTAAGCCCGATTTTGGATTCATTTTATTCCCTTCCTTCTCTTTTCTTCCAACTCATTTCGTTCCCCTGAGTTGCTCTGAGTATCGACCCTAGTGTTTGGTGATCCTTCCTTTCCGTTCGTGACTTTAGCTCCTTCTCTTCCCAGAAATGCTCTCTATTATTTCACATTTTCAAACTCTCAGGCCAGGTTTCACACCCATTACATAGTTTCTTCAGTCAAACATTTTTCCAACCATAAAAATTTAGTATTTTATTGTTTGGCTGCCTTGTTGATCTTTTCTTGATGTTCCCTATAAAATCTTGAATTTTTTCATCGGTTGGTTATCGAGAAGAAAACAGTTTCCATTTTGACTAATTTTTGAGATTTTTTGAATTTATTGAAATTTTGTCAGGTTCGATCTTTCTAGATTAAATTTCCAAGCTGTATGGGCTTTACCCGGGATGGTTTGGAACCTACTGTAAGTCTCTCTGCCCAGTTGTTTGGGTGAAAAGTGGGGCTTTTGGCCAAATCAGCCGTTATATTGCCAAATTTTAGGTTTTTCACCATTCTTAATATCACTTGTTGTTTTTGTGTCCTCTGGCAGGATGGTATGGCTCACTACCAAGGTGCCTAGGAGCTCTTGGGGAATGGTATTTCAACTCAAAAAAGAGGCCGAAGCTCGAGTATGCTGCGCTATGAGGCATGAAAGTAGGGATATTGATATGTGAACTTGGCTAGATCTGCTCTGTTCAACCGTGGAGGTGCTGGTGACATGGGCTGGCTCCTATGATGCTTATAGGGCTTGTGCCGTGCCCGATATGGTGAGATCAGTTCTATTGCAGTCTCAGGGGTGGTGGGGATCGCGCCTGAGAGGGCCTGAGGCTGGATCACGAGCTACGTCAAAGGGGTGGAGGTCTCATTTAATTGCCTTGATTGGCGACCTTTTGGAGCACTGTCAAATGACAGGCCCCTTGTGTACTATGCTCCCAGGGAGCTTCCCAAGTTCCTATCCTTGGAATCGTGCTGAGATTGAATTAGCTCATTGAGATGTCGTGGGAGATGAAGCGATCAACCTCGTCCGAGCCCTCGGGTATCTTGCAAATTATCCGGCCTGACACAGTACGGAGTGGACATTATGGGGGATCTCGGTTGACTCGGTATATCCTCGTGTGGCCTTACCAGAACTACTTTGTCGCCTTCATATGCTCATTATCTGAAGAAATCCGTACTCTGTTGCCTGGTCGGTTGGAGCAACCTACCCTACGGACGTGCAGTCACCACATTGCTCACCCGCCTACAGTTGTTAGTAGATGAGAGGATTCAAAGAAGACCTTCTCCGCCGGATCTTGGCGGAAGCCATATGAAATAGGTATGCGGGATGCTCGGTCGAGTGATGATGAGGAGGAGCGCTGCAGTGCGTCCTCGTACTCGGTAGGAGTAGCGAGATACCGTGGTGGCAAGCCGACAACTTGATGGGAACAAAAGGGTCCAGGGGGATCTGTGAGGATGAGGGATCGTATGTACGTGGATGAACTCGCACCTCCTCTGTCACCTCACATTCTACTAAGACTGGATCCTCTGGGCTCCTTCACTGTGGCTGGTCGCTCACCGCACCTGTGATGCGATGGGACTCATAAAGTTAGAGAGGCTCGGCGCGTGACTGATCGAGGTGGAAGCTTCTAGATGCTTTCGACACATGACCGATGAGAAAAGTGACGAAACTACCTGGGTAACCAAGCGTGCTACTAATGGGAGAGTAAGCGAGCTCCTAGATGCTGGTGCGTCCGATCAGCGGATGTAGGGTTGACGGCTGTAGTCTCAGGCGACCAGTTTCGGAATTGCTTTGGTTGACTGGTGCATGCGAGGACTATAGCTTGGTCGTGAGGCACCTCCTCCTCGGCCTCCCGGCTCCATGATGTACCTTTTCTTGTTTCCAGCCTCTGATGCTTCGCTGGATTGTGGACATTACTAAATTTGGAGTTATATATATCACGTTGGCTGTTTTGCTAGAGTGTATGTGAACTTGTTTCTCCTTTTATATATATATATTATTCTCTTTCTTAATTTTTATCTCAAACAACACAAGTGCTTATGGTGTGTTATTATTATAGCTTTTAAATTTTTCTCCTAACTCAGTTTATGAACTTTTGTGGAAGTATATTGGTTTAATAGACCAGAATTTTGAGGACTACGATACCAAGTTGTCACACCCCAATTCCATACTATTCGAGGAATGGTGCTTGATGAACAACTAATAAATCAGCAGTTTAACTAGAGATCTCAAATAGGAATGTGCAATTTGTTTAAATATCATATATGATCATAGTAAAGGTAAATAAACAATAGTGGGATGTATATATTAAATGAATTGAGAGTCTGAAGATGATAACATAAATAAATGTTCAGCATTATACTGATACTAAGACATAAAATAAAATAATTTAATCAATTACATGCGTGCGTATAATTTGAATAAAAATCTAATGTCGAAAACACCAGAGTTACTGCATTGCGAATCATGAACTCATCGTGACTCACGCATCCATCGTATGTCCGTGCATGGGAGCATTTTATATAATCTTACTGATTGTACTGCATCATCAACTAAAACGTTCAGCGTCGAAAGGTGGCACATCAAACCGGTCAAGGCAAACAGAGCAATACATCAAACGCTTGTGCATTACGTTGATTCATAATATCTTTGGTCGGGTTATCAAAATTTAAGTAATATTTATGAAGGTTTTGATGAAGCGATCACCTCTGCTGCGAGTTATTGTAAGCCCTGGCGGATCAAACTACCATTGTGAATCCCTCACCCCACCATGGAGACAGGAATTAGAGCTAAAGTGTCGAATCAGCTCTGGCGCGACGCCCCGGTCCTACGAAATAACGCTGACTGTTGATGAGGCTTGCAAAGCGGGCTGCCAACTAACCAATCCTAATGTCAAACAAAGTGTATCCAAGGCCTCACCCCGAAGTATCCCTCAATACGTCCATAGAGATAGAGCTAAGCCCCCGCGACGTAGCCGAGACTACACGATCCGAGACCACTCCCGATGCCCTACATGTAATGTACAACGCTAAGGTAATGGCATACAATGATATGCGGGTAGGACAAGATTGAGTAGAGATAGCAGCTAAGTCCGTGACTCGTGATCACCCACCGACATCACGCTCCCCACGATGCCCCACTCCGCATCAA
Source organism: Protea cynaroides (assembly GCA_028583415.1). NCBI lineage: Eukaryota > Viridiplantae > Streptophyta > Magnoliopsida > Proteales > Proteaceae > Protea > Protea cynaroides. The sequence goes on from CM053272.1 coordinate 58,391,942, forward strand.
ATACACTAACCACACACAAACATTCATACTATTCATATTTCATCATACGTCATCATATTATAAATAAACGAATTAATGTCTTATGAACAATAAAGCGAGGAATATTGGATGACATGTTAAATGCACATTACATGCATACAAGCATAGAATCATTTATGGCAGCTCGGACTCAATAAATACAAAAACGGTTTATTATTAGTCAATTAGTTTGGGTCTTGTCCCTCACACCTTTGATTGATCGTAGATCTCGTTAGAAAGCTTTATGAATCACTTTTACGTCACTAGAAGGACCTAAAAAAATTGATAGATTTTATTTAAATTAATTCGAATAGATTTAGACTAACTAAAATCGTAGGGTCGCGGTAGGGTAGCACCTAGAGGTGCAGTTATGACACAGATTGTGGGAATTGACGTTGCGGGGTGGACCACCATTATAGACCCTGCGGCCACCCACAAACCCTAGGACTTCGGGTATGTGGTCGATCCTATGGTCTCGCTGGGGAATTGGGATGTCATTAGACCTACGTGTGACCACACGATGATACGAGGTTGACCTTTCATTACAAGTCCATTCTTTCATATTTTGATCCTTTGGCTTACTTTCATGGTCCAATTCTAAGGTGTTCCTTGACAAAACTCCAAGTTATGTACTATTCATTAATGCAACAAATTTACCATTGAATCTCTTGGAACTTGTCATGGATGGATGAGATTTAGATTCCTACTAATCCTATGTTCTTCATAATTATTCTAGGATCTCTCTTATTGGAGTAAGGAATTAGGTTCATACATTTTATTCCTTTAGGTTTCTCACGAAGTTTCATTCCTTAGACTTTATTCAAGTTCCATTCTCTTCTCTTCTTGTACATATTTCTCTTTCTCTCTTTCAATTGGGATTTGTAGGGAGTGAAAGGGGCTAAGGACATCCTATTTTATGAGAAAAACCACTCCTTATTAAGGTCCCAATGAGGTTCGGATCTCTTGGAATTAGGAAGAGTTTCCTAATTTCAGTATCTGTCATAGGTCGGTGGAAGGGGTCGCGGGGTCCTGTCGACCCTACCTTGTAGTCCCATCCCAGGCCCTACGATTAAAAGTCATGGGTTAGACTCACCTGTTGAGGTGGGGTCATCCCTACATGTTTGGGCATGTGTCCTACCCTCACATTTACTATTTTTGGGATTTTAGACTCATACACGGTCAATTGAACGATTTCTTCACGCACTTGGATTCGCTTGGACTCCAGCCACTTGATAGGTAGACATGAGTACGAGGTGGTAGGATAGATTAGTTCGTCTGGGGTCTAACTAGCTCCCCCTCCGATAATGAGTGGGAATCCCAAATTGCCTTCCTACTAATTCAAGAAGTCTTCTAAACTCTTTGTGACTTATTATGGAGGATTTTCCTCAATAAAATAAAACGTCCCTTAGCCTCTTTCCTACTCCTTTAGAGACCCTAGTTGAAAGTGAAGAGAGAGAAGGAAAGAGAAGAAGGAAGGACTTGAAGAAGACTAAAGAAGAGAGGATTGGAGGAGAAATCTAAATTAAGGTATAGACACTAATTTCCTCACTGAGGTAAGCCTAGAATAGTTATGGAAGAACATGGGATTGAGGAGAAATCCAAATCATCCATCGTGAAGATAGTTCTATGCAATGGAGGGAAATCTTTATGGACAGATGAATGTGCTATTTAACTTTGTCAGTTTGGAGCCATAGAAGAGTCATAGAATGGACCATGATAATAGGCCAAAGATGTCTGAAACATGAAGGGATGGACCTTTAGAATGAAAGACAGGCTGAGAACATGTGGATGCATGTAAGGTGGTGTTATCGAACATTACTGATGATCATTTTGTACTATGTGCTCCTTGAGGGGGTCGGGAGGTGTGATGTACGGGGCTCGAATGTTTTGCGACCTCTTATGAGGGTCCACTGAAGCTTTGCTACCCTGGTGGCTACCCTACACTGACGACCCTACAATTTGCCTTGAGTGAAATATATTAAAATTAATTCTAATTAAAAACTATCGAAGCTTGTTAGATCTTTTAGTGATTCATAAAACTGGAACTGAGGATCACACTCAATCAAAAGTGAGGGAACAAGACCCAAACTAATTGGCTAATAATAAACTATTTTTATTTATTGAGTCCAACACCATGAATGATTCTATGTTTGTGTGATTATAATGTGCATATCACATGTCATCTACTATTCCCTGTTATACCGGTTCATGCATATTTAATTGTTTATTTATAACATGATTGAGAATGATGATGCTAGGAATAGACATGTGAATGTATGTGTGTGGTTAGTGTACCTTGATGCGGGTGGAGCATCGGGGGAAGGACGTAACACTGTGGTTTATCCCCGGTCACGGACTCTAGCTCTATCTCTCCAAGTTTTGTCCACTAACATCGATCGTATTGCCATTACCTTGAAGCGAACTATTACGTCGTGAGGGCATCGGGAGGTGGTCCTGCACCGGGTAGTTTCGACTCTGCCAGGGGCCTTATCTCTATCTCTATGGGGCGAGGATGTTGGGGTGAAGCCTTGGATACAGCGGTTTGACATTAGGATTGGTTGGTTATGAGCCCGAGTTCTGGAGCCCTCGCCATAGGGGGGCTTACGTGTTGGTATGTGTAGAGTTGGGTGAAGTGTGATCTGATCAGGTCCCAAGCACTTTAGCTCTATCTCTGGTTCCATAGTGGGTTGCATGTGGGGGGCGGCAATGGTATTTGATCCATTGGGTGGTTCCACACATTCGTGTATCAGAGGTGCGGCGACAACTATCCTTTCTATTACATTGCAAAATTATGAACGAACCTAAGATATGAATTGAATACATGCATATGTTTGTTACATTGTTTTGTTTTCTCACCGAGTCGTGATGTGTGCTCACCTTTTCGGAGATCGAATATTTTTGAGTTGATGATACAAAGGTAAGGCCGATGGAAGATTATATGAATGCTCAACATACGGGCATGCGGGCGTAATGGAGGGCGAAGTGATGATGGAGTCGCATGATTCGACGCGCGAGTGCAACTCCTATATTTTTATTGTGATTTTGTTTAAGTTATACGGATAATGTAATTGATTTAATTATTTTAATTTATGTCTTAGTCCTTTTGAGAGATAATTGGATAATTTTATTTACTTTATCACAACTAGACTCTAATTCATTTTAATATTAAAGACTTTCGCTATCATGTATTTATTCGATTTTTGTTATGGATGTATGGTGTTTAAAACAAACGGACATGACCTAATCGAGATCCTGTGAAACGTTGGTTTATTAGCGATTCATCACACCATTCCGAATAGTGCAGAATTGGGGGTGTGACAACTTAGTCTCGAGTTCTCGGGCCCGCTTTATTAAATCGATATACTTCCATAAAAATTTGTGAACTGAGTTAGGATAAAAATTTAAAAAATTATAATAATAACACACCATAAACATCTGTGTTATATGAGACAAAATTAAAAAAGAGAATAATACACATATAAAAGGAGAAACAAGCTTTATATACATCAAATAAAAAGTAATGTTTATACATATCAAATCTGTGGTCAATCCACAATCGAGGCAGGATTCTCTATAATACAAGGAAAAACTAAAAGAAAAGGTACATCATGGAGCTAGAAGGTGTTGGAGGAGGAGGTGCTTCGCATCTCTATCGTAGTCCTCGGCATACACTCTGGTCAACCGGGCTACCGAGTGCGGGTCGTGGAGACTAGGCATCAACTCAGCTATCGCTGATCGGACGCACGACGGGGGCACCTAGGCTCGCCACTCTCCCCATCATTCAAGGCCTCCTCTCCACCTGATAACCCCATCAATGTCATCGGACGGTGGGTGTAGGACCGGCCCGTGTGTGAAGGAGCTCGAAATGGACCAGCTCCGTGGGAATGTAGAGAGGTGATGGAGGAGGTATGGCGTCTACATCCATGAACATACGATCCTCATCCCAGAAGATCACCCCCATGGACCCCGCTCTCTGCCGGCTGGGTCGGCTGCCTGGCCGCCCGCTATCTCTACCGAAAGTGCAGGGACGCACCGGAGGAGTTCTTTCATTATCACGGACCTGGCATCCCACATACCCATCCCGCATATGGCCTCTCGGTCCAAGGTCCCGATGAAAAGGTCTTCTCCTGAATCCTCTCTCATCCCAATAAATCAACGTGGTAGGCATGGCTGAGGGCGGTAGGTGATCGGGGACGTGCGTAGGGCGGAGTTGCCTTAACCGACTAGGCAGCGCGGCGCGGATCATCGTTCGGATGATAATATAGGAAGGCCCGAATAGTTTGCGTGGTGCAAATGCAGTAAGGACATACCGGGAGTCAACTGAAAATCCCCTATCATAGTGTCTACCTGGGAATCAGAGTTGTGTTGGATGATCTTGCGTTACACCCGAGGCTCGGCCATAAGTTGACGCTTTCATCTCCCGGCCCGATCATCTCTAAGAGAGCTGATTATCAATCTCAACACGCATCGCCAAGGGCCAGGCCCCTGGGAGGCCTGGGGCACACCAAAGGGGCCGTCATTTGATATGCCCAAAGATCAACCAACTGGTTGGCGATTAAATGAAACCCCACCCCTTTACGTGAGTAGATGTCACACCCCAATTCCACACATTTGAATGGTGTGATGAACCGCTAAATAACCAATGGTTCAACCAGATCTCAAATAGGCTATCAGCACGTTACTGAACCCTTCATACTACTACCATCATAATCGAGTAAATACACAATAACGGAAGTCTTATAAATAAATGAACGAAAACTAAAATGATATTCATAAATAATAGCAAATTATTCCGTGTTTAACCGAGACATAAATAATTAAGTACCAAATACATGTCTTATAATTCCAATAAAGAAACCTATAAAAAATATCTAGTCAAATACACACACGAGTTGCACTCTCAAGAGGAGTCTCTGTATCTCTTCGCTCCAACTTCCATAGCTGCTACATTCCCATACGACGCGTTCATAAAATCTTCAACCCGTGTAACTCGATCATCAACTAAAAATATTTGACGTCGAGGGGTGAGCACACAACACGGCTCAGTGAGTAGCCAAAACAATGCAACAATACATATACATGCAAAAATCAATTTATATCTTTGGTCTTGGTTTATAGTTTACAATGTGCAATAGAAAGGTTGGGTGGTCAAAAGTTAACGTTTATTGACACCGCCTCTATACACAGGGTGTGAAAGCCCGCCCTGAAGGTTAACGCTTATCGTCGTCCCCATCCACCCTACCATAACATTATACAACAAAGGTTAACGTTTATTGCTATATAATGCTATACCAACACGTAAGCCCCTGTTAGCGAGGGCTTGCAAACCGGGCTCAGTCGCTAACCAATCCTAATGCCAAATAGTGTATTCAAAGGCCTCACCCCAAAGATCCCTCGAACATCCATAGAGATAGAGGCTAAGGCCCCCGGTAGAGTCGAGACTGAGGACCGAGACTACCTCCCGATACTCTACGACATAATAGTTCCGCTAAGGTAATGGCGATACGACGATGTCAATGCACAAGACTTGAGTTAGAGATAGAGCTAAAGTCTTGGAGACCCGCCAAAGGTTAACGTTTATTGACGTTCTCATCACACCTCCCGATACTCGCTTGCATCAAGTACATCAACCACACACACAAAAGCACATGCCTATTCCTCCTATCATCATCATCATCATGTTATAAACAATAAAGTAAATATGCATGAACTAGTAATAGAAATATTGGATGGCATGCTGTATGCACATTACAAACATATTCGCATAGAATCAAACATGGCATATGACTCAAGAAATAGAAAACAGTTTATTATTAATCAATTTAGTTTGGGATTAAGGTTCCTCACCTTAGCTTGCTAAAAGATATTTTTCCAAGCTTTAGAATCACTGTTATAACATAATTATACTGCTAGCAAACCTAACAAAGTCGATAGAATTTAATTAGAATTAATTTAGAATTTAAAACCACTCTGTCAACTGAGGGTCGATGCTAGGGTCGATGGGTCTTCTCGACCCTCCCTCCATTCCGAACTTCCCGAATCTTGAGGGTCGATGGTCGAGAAACACCAAGGTCGGATGGTCTATCGACCCTCGGTGCGACCCTCGATGCACTCTGGTCCAATTTTCACTTTTAATCCATTCTTCGTATTTGGGGTCCTATGGCTTGCTTCCTACATTCATTCAACAGTCATTCCATGGTCTAGAACCATGTATAATCCATCTAAATAGTTTTTGTGCATCCTCCTATGGTTTTTCATGAAAACCTAACCATGGATGGATGGTTTAGGTTTCTCCGAAATCCTACACTCAACTATATCTATCCTAAGGTCTATAGAAACTCATGGAATTAGTACCCATACCTGAGAAGCTTACTTTTCTCTGCAATTTCTTCTCCTTTTTGCTAAGTCTTCTTCCTTGCCTCCTTTCTTCCTCTTTTCCCTCTTCTCTCTTTCTCTCAATTCAATTAGGGTTGTGAAAGGAGTGAAAGTGGCTTAGGGACGTCCTTTAAATAGACTAGGAATGTCCTATAATAATCCCATTGAGATTTGGAAAGAATCCCAACCGAAAATTAAGAAATTTCCTAATTTCAGTTCCACGAAAACCGAGGGTCGATGATCCCGGTCGACCCTAGGGTCTTAAGCTATCCGACCCTCCCTTCAAAACTGAGGGTCTGACTTTCTGTTTTGGGAGGACCGACCCTGTTTAGCTGGGTGTGCGACCCTCCCCTAGAATTAAGTGTTTTTGGGTCGATTTTATACCTGGGATCTCGATCTCCTTCATGCCCTTGGTCCATTTGACTCGACCATGATGGGTAAACCTGGTTCAAGGTGGTAAGACCGGGTTAGTTTGACACGGGTCTTACAAGTGATCTTGAGCTCCCTACCCCTCTCTGTGTCATTGCGATCCCCCACTACCTAGAGATTGCAATAGAACTGCTTCACCAAAGCAGGACAAGTACAAGCCTCATAGGTGATCACAGGAAGCCAGCCCATGTCACCAAAAGCACTCTCCACGTTAAACAAGGCTAGACTAGCCAAGTTTACACAGCGACCCCCCTCTACTTTCTTACGCTCATAGCGAACATACCAAGGTTCTGCCTCGTTGGAGTGGAAACGAATGGGGTCATGGGCCCTAGGAACCTTGGTATGAGCCATACTATCTGCCAAGACACAACAAAACAAATAATAGATTAGTAATGGTGAAAAACTCAAAAATTTTGGCATTATAATAGCATGATTTGGCCAAAAGCCTCACTTTTCACCCAAACAAGTGGGCAGGAGGACTCACATAGGTTCCAAACCATCCTGCAAAGCTTATACAGTTGGAAATTTAATCTAGAAAGATCGAATTTGATGAAATTTCAACAAATTGGAAAAACCTCAAAAATTAGGTCAAAAATGGAAAATTTCAAGTTTCTCGATAACCAACCGATGAAACTCAAATATTTTTTAGGGCTTTCATCCATTGGGTGACCAATAGCAAAAGCCCCCAATAAAAATTAAATTTTTACTGTTAGAAAAATTTTAATTTGAAAAAAACAATGTAAATGGATAAAAACCTAGTTTAGAAAGCTTAAAAATGGGAAACAGTAGAGAGCATACCTTAAGAGAAGAAGCGGAAGTCGTGAACGGAAGAAACAATCACCAAACCCTAGGGGTCGATACTGTAGCAACTCAGGGGAAGCGAGTTGAGTTGGAAGAAAAGAGAAAGAATAGGAAATGAATCCAAAATTAAGTTTAAAAACCTGATTTTGGATCGTAGGGTCACAAAATTCGACAAAATGTGCGACCCTATCATCGACCCTAGGCTCGGTGATCGGCGGGACACCATGGGTCGGACCTAGGGTCGGACATATACTGACCCTACGATCGACCCTAGGCTCTCGGTGAGCTGAAGGAGCGACCCTACCATCGACCCTACGATGGAAAATTCAGTATTTTCACTAATTGATCTAAAAAATTGGAAATTTACATTGATCAGTTGGATTTTGACTTGGGAACAACTTATAATGATTGCCTCACATGTTCTATGACTGTTTTTCAAACACTACCACCACCAGAACAGGAAATGGTTGGGCGTAGAGTGACCAGACGAGGTCGTAACCCAATTCCACCACCACCACTTGTAGATGAAAACAGCCATGTAAATCCTGAAGCACAAGAGAATCTGAATATGGCACCACCAGTAGCTAGTGGCCAGGCAAATCCTACAAACTTGTCAGCCCCACCTACAGATCTGGCTACAGCGGTAATGAACCTGGCACAACAGCTGCAGCAAATACAGCAGGTGCAAGCTAATATGCAAGCTGCTATAGGAATGGCTTTTTCAGCTGCACATATGACACCTATGCCAGTAGGACAAGCTAGCACAGTACCAGGGGGAAGCAACACGGTGCCCCACGCACCTCAAACACCAGTTATGCAGGCTTAAGTGTAGAATCCTGAGGTAGCTCAAGGTAGTTACCAGTACCAACCACCTATGTATGGGACCTATGCTCAGTATCAGCTGGACCACTCCCGACTGATCGAGCATTTTCTGAAGATGAAGCCTAAAGAATATAATGGTAAACCAGCTGATCCTTTATGGCTAGCACATTGGATCGATGAAATGGAGAGGAATTTTATGATGATGACAGTGAATGAGGAGGAGAAAGTACTGTGTGCAACATTCATGCTAAAAGGCGATACACACCACTGGTAGAAGTTCACACGGACTTATCTATTAACCAAGCACGCCCAATTGACCTGGGCTATCCATAAAGAGGCGTTCTTTGAGAAGTACTTCCCTAAAAGTTTCAGAGATTCTATGGAGAGAGAGTTCCTGAGTTTATATCAGGGCCAGATGACTGTGGATGCTTACCAACAGCGTTATGAAGAGCTGTTTTTCTTTACACCCGCCAGCATGTAAGAGGAAAATACTAAGACCCGAAGGTTCGTCATGGGACTTAGAGGAAGCATTTGTGAGCATGTTCTGGGACTGGAGAAGAAAGTCTACAATAAAGCAGTACAGATTGCTCGAGTGATAGAGTTGAGCCAGAAAGAGAGCTATTTTGCTTAGAATAGAGGTATCAAGAGGTCAAATGGGAATTCTTATAACAGAGGGAACACAAGGACATTCAAACCCTTCCGTACTCAAGGCTTCAATGCTGCAGCCAAGACTACTCCAGCAGCTCAATCGCAACAAAAGCAAAATAACGAAGGAGTAAAATGTTTTAACTGCAACCAAATAGGACACTATTCAAGGGAGTGTCCTAAGCCCAGAAAGCAGCTACAGCAAGGAAAGCATTATGCTGTTACATCTGAGGATGCTGCCGCATCGCCTGATGTGGTCACAGGTATGACCTGAACCTTTCATTTTGTGTTACATTGTGTGAGCATGTAGACTAAATTAAAACAAATCACAAGTATCGTACCTATTAATGGCATACCCGCTAGAGTAATCTTTGATCCTGGAGCTACTCATTCTTTTATATCTGTGACATTTGGAAAGAAGTTGAATCTATCCCTCAAATCTTTAGACTACAAACAGCTTGTACGATCACCTATGGGATTAGAAGTGGAATTAAAAAAAGGTTATGGACCATGTCTAGTTCTTATTGGCGAGAAGACTTTGGATGCAACCTTGATTCAACTTGAGATGGTAGACTTTGACGTCACCTTAGGAATGGACTGGTTAGCTCGGCATTCTACAAACCTATTATATGTAGAAAAGAAGTTGACATTTAAAGACAAGGAAGGAGCAGAGCTTAGTTTTTCGGGAACCAAACTTCTCCGTAAATGAAAACTCATCCTCTCTGCATTAAAGGCTAGAAAATGCCTCGAGAAAGGAGGAGTTGGGTATCTAGTATTAGTGGTCGACCTCACCAAGGAAGCACCACGAATGGAGAATATTGATGTTGTGCGTGACTTTCCAGATGTATTTCCTGAAGAACTACCAGGACTACCACCTGACCGAGCGACAGAGTTCATTATAAACCTAATACCCGGAGCCACACCAGTATCTAAAGCACCCTATCGAATGGCTCCTACTGAACTGAAGGAATTGAAGGTACAGTTACAAAAATTATTGGACAAAGGTTATATCGGACCTAGCATATCACCATGGGGAGCACTAGTATTGTTTGTAAAGAAGAAGGACGGTAGCGTTCGACTATGTATAGACTACCGAGAATTGAATAAGCTGACAATCAAGAATCGGTACCCGTTGCCTCGGATCGATGACTTGTTCGATCAGTTGCAAGGTGCCAAAGTGTTCTCCAAGATCGATCTTTGGTCAGGATACCATCAGTTGATGATTAAGGACGGTGATATTCAAAATACAGCATTCAGAATAAGATACGGACATTATGAATTTTTAGTCATGTCTTTTGGATTGACTAACGCACCCGTAACTTTTATGGCACTCATGAATCAGGTATTCCATGATATGTTGGATACGTCGGTCATCGTGTTTATTGATGATATATTGGTCTACTCCAAGGACAAGGAAACTCATGTCGTGAATCTAAGAGCCGCTCTGCAGCGATTAAGGAAAGAAAAGCTTTACGCCAAATTTACAAAGTGTGAGTTTTGGCTAAATGAGGTCGCTTTCTTAGGCCATGTTGTATCCGTTGAAAGAATTAAAGTGGATCCTAGCAAGATTGAAGTCATTGTGAAGTGGGAAGCACCTAAGAGTGTTGCAGAAATTAGAAGTTTCCTAGGTCTAGCTGGATATTATCGATGATTAGTGGAAGACTAGTCCAGAATTGCCGTACCTCTCACCAGTTTGACTAAGAAAGGAGAAAAGTTTGTTTGGACCGAAAAATGTGAGAAAAGTTTTCAAACATTAAAGGCTAGATTGATATCTGCTCCGATCTTGACTATTCCTATTCCAGGACAGCCATTTACCTTGTACATCGATACGTTTGGATTAGGTTTAGGATGTGTACTTATGCAAGGAGAACAAGTTGTTGCGTATGCTTCAAGACAACTGAAAACACGTGAGAAGAATTATCCTACTCATGATTTAGAATTAGCAGCAGTAGTACATGCTGTCAAGATATAGAGACATTATTTGTATGGAGAGAAATTTTAAATTAAATCAGATCATAAGAGTCTCACTTATCTTTTTAATCAGAAGGAGTTGAAAATGAGACAAAGAAGATGGCTGGAATTATTGAAGGATTATGATTGTGATATCCAGTATCATCCAGGAAAGGCTAATGTAGTTGTTGATGCGCTAAGTAGAAAAGCAATGATAAAATCTCAAGGAGAGGTTAACACGACTGCAGCAATGTATACTACAGGAAAAGTATTCAATTATAGTAATGAGCAGTTCATGATAGATGCACCAGGTGGATCAACCAACCAAGGGTTTATTCATCGATTTTCAAATATGTTCGCAACATTAAAGATTGTACCTGATATAATTGATGAAGTGAAAGCCGTTATTAAATCAGACCCTTATCTGAAGATGGTACAAGAAGACATAAAAAAAGGTAGGACTATTCCGGAGTTCACCTTGGACGATGAAAAGGTACTGAAGTACAAAGGAAAAGTATATGTTCCTGAAACAGAAAATTTAGACATTAGACACCGACTAATGAAGGAAGCTCACACCACCGCCTATTCGGTACATCCCGAAAGTACAAAGATGTATCATGATTTGAAGAAATTATATTGGTGGAGAGGAATGAAAGCAGATGTAGCTAAATTCGTGTCTCAATGCCTAAATTGTCAAAGGGTGAAGGCTGAACAGAAAAAACCTGCAGGACTGTTGTAGCCGCTGCCAGAACCAGTATGGAAGTGGGACTACATCACTATAAACTTCGTCATCGATTTACCATTGACTCCTCGAGTAGTTGACGCGGTCTGGGTGATTGTGGATCGCCTGACTAAGACAGCTCGCTTTATAGCTATCACGACCATAGTATACCTCGAGAGGTTAGCCAAGCTATATGTGGATAACATTGTCGGATTACATGGTGTACTGAAAGCATTGTGTCCCGATAGAGACCCATGCTTTACTTCAAAGTTTTGGGAAGGATTGCAAAAGGCTATGGGTACAACGTTGAAGTTCGATCTTGCATTCCATCCTCGGGACAGGACGGACCGGTCGGAGCGTACCATTCGATTTTAGAAGACATGCTTGAGCACATTATGATTGATTTTAAAGGATCATGGGATGAGAAACTACCATTGTTCGAGTTCGCTTATAACAACAGCTATCAGGTTACTATACAGATGTCACCCTATGAAGCATTGTATGGTAGGAAGTGTCGAACTCCTTTGTTTTGGAATAAAATTGAAGAACGGAGCATCGTTGGACCAGAGTTTGTTGAAGAGACTTGTCGAGTAGTCGACATTATCAAGGAAAGAGTTAGAATAGCTTAGAATCGTCAAAAACAATATGCAGATACTTGACGTCGAGACCTTGAATTTATCGTAGGTGATAAGGTATTCTTGAAAGTATCATCTATGCGGGGTTTAAAACAATTCAGACAGAAAGGGAAGCTAAGTCCGAGATATGTCGGGCCATATGAGATTCTAGCTAAACGTGGAAAAGTGGCTTATCAGTTAGCACTACCACCATCTATGTCAAGTGTACATGATGTATTTCATATCTCATTGCTGAAGAAGTACGTTAGAGACCCAACACACGTTTTGACAGCGGCTCCACCAGATCTAATCGATGATTTGACATTCGAAGTAGCACCAACTGAAATCACTAGCCGAAAAGTTCAACGACTATGCAACCGTAACATATACTATGTTAAGGTCACCTGGAGGAGCCGAGATATAGAAGAGATCACATGGGAAGAAGAGAATGCTATGCGAAAGCAATATCCTTACCTTTTTTACTCGAAAGTATGTACAAATTTTGAGGACAAAATTTTTAATAAGAGGGGGGGGGGGAGTTGTAAGACCCGTATCGAACTAACCGGTCTTACCACCTTGTACCATGTCTACCTATCATGGTCGAGCCAAGTGGACCAAGTACGTGAAGAAATCACAAGACCAGGTATGAGTCTAACCCAGAAACAGTAAATGTGAGGGTAGGGTCGCATGCCTAAACAGGTAGGATCGACCCCACCTCAACAGAAGTCCAACCCATGACTTTTTAGTCGTAGGGTCGGATGACTAAGAAGGTGTAGGGTCAACAGATCCTGCGACCCTATGTTCGACCCTACGATGACAGACAGAAATCGAAAATTAGGAAATTTCCTAATTCCAAGGAGATCTTTCCTAAACTCATTGGGACTTATTATGGAGGATTTTTCTCTATAAATAGGATGTCCCTTAGCCTCTTTCACTCCTTTACAACCCTAACTGAAAGTGAGAGAAAGAGAAAGAGAAGGAAGAGAAGAAGAGAAAGAAACTTGAAGAAGAAGACTAAGGAAGATGAGGAAGTTCAGAGAAACCTCTGAATTAAGGTATGAACCTAATTCCCTACCTGAATAAGAGAGCTTAGAATAGTTATGAAGAGCATAGGATTAGGAGAAATCCAAATCATCCATCCGTGGATAGATTCCAAGAGATTCCATGGAGGAAATCTTTATGGACAATGAATGGTGTATAAATTATAGTTTTGAGTCATATAACAATCATAGAATGAACCATGATAGTAAGCCAAAGGATCCAAACATGAGAGATGGATTTTAGAATGAAAGGTGACTCAGAACACGTGTGGTCGCACGTAGGGTCGAATGATATCCGACCCTACGAGACCATATGATCGACCACATGCCCTCGGGAAGTCCCAGGGAGGGTGTGGTCGCACGTAGAGTCGAATGGTATCCGACCCCACCTGCGACCCTACACCCTGGGGTCGCAGAAACTGCTACCCTAGGTGCTACCCTATCGGCGGCCCTACAATTTCTGTTAGTCTAAATATATTGAAATTAATTATAATTAAAAACTATCAACTTGTTATGTAAGAATCGTATTCTAAAACCGGGTCTAAACCATGGTTTTATGTGATGACAAGTGTCCCAATTATAACCGGACCGGAGGGCGAAGCTGGGTGACGAGCCACTCAAATTTCAGGTAAGAAAAACTATAAAAATGCCTAGAATCTCATACCGGTCTCACTATACCGGTTGCAGTATAGTGCAATCGGTATGTGCAACCGGTATGGTATACTGGTTGGACTATACCGGTTGCGGGCACTCCAACTGGTACCTGTGACCGGTATGCCTGATTCCGGCTGTAGATAGACTCCAGTGAGCCTTTCTCTCAGAATGGAAACTCTGAGGAAAAGCTTTCCATGGATGGCCTCCCTCTATTAATAGAGAAGGAGACACTCCATTGCTCCTTCTCAAAACTCTAGCTGTCTAGAGAAGAGCTGAGAAGGAGTAAGGAGGTGGAAGCCACCCAGGAAGGAAGAGCACGCCGCCAACTGACAACGCTAATAAGTGCTCTATACTGTTAGTAATGTTAGGATGTCGGATCGGAGCCGCAAAGCGGCGCAACGATCCAAAAAAACTATAGTTTCCATTGTTTTTCCTCATTCAAATCTAACCTAGATTTGATACGGCGTTCTAGCCGAAATCCGAAGGCCACTAAAGGGTTTGGACCTTAGTAAAGGATAGGGGAAACCCTAGAGACCTAACTGTTAGCCGACAAGGAGGGGAGATCCGAGATCTCGCTCTCGGATCCAAACCGCGGGGTATATCGGATGGACTATAGGTCCAGCGGTATGGCCTTGCGGTATATACCGCAGGCACATACAGGTCTCACTCAGTGAGATCTGAGTGAGATCGGTAAGTGCAACCAGTATATACCGGTCGCACATACCGGTCTCACCTATGTGCAACCGGTATAGTGAGACCGGTATGGTTTCTGAGCCTGGTTTGCTTGGCCAAACCTGGTTCTGACCTCTGTAACCTAAATAAATTGATTCTAACTTAATGCTATGATTATGTAGGATCTGTAGACCACGTGAGTAAGCTCTCTAATGCAGAACGGGATCATTATCACGCGTCAGGTAAGGAACAAGACCCCAAACCTAAATAACTAAATAACAGTAAACTTTTGTAATATAATTTGGTATCTGAAAATACATATTGCTTGATGTTTGTGCATCTCACATGTCATGTAGTCGTTTCTTTTATCTTATTATAATCATGCATTTCATATGCTAGGATTGTTGTATGTTTAGGCATGTGTATGTTTTCATTAGTGTGTGGAATGTGAAGGGGGGTGTACCCTGGATATATCCACAGCTAACACTTTTCTCGTATCGCCTTTTACCTTAGCAAACTGAGTGCGAATAGGGTATCAGGGGGAGGACGTGGGATTGTGGTTCTTCCTACCCACCAGACTCGAGCCCTATCTCTATGTCGTAGGGGTTGTCTTTGGGGTAGGGTTATATAGTCTTTACCTTAGCAGACTTGGTGCGAATAGGGTATCAGGGGGAGCACGTGGGATTGTGGTTCTTCATGTCCGACAGACTCGAGCCCTATCTCTATGTCGCAGGGAGCCGTGCTGGGGTAGGACCATTGATACTGTCTTGACATCTAGGACTGGTTAAAAACGAAACCCATTTGCAAGCCCTTGCCAATAGGGGTTTAGGTATTGGTATGGGGTATCAGGGGAAGGACGTGGGATTGTGGTTCTTCCTGCCCGCCAGACTCGAGTCCTATCTCCATACCGGAGTGAGTGATGTGGGGAAACAGCAGTAGTGTGGTAGGCGCCTGACTGTTGGGTGTGCTCACACTCTCGTGCATGGAGGTGCGGTGGCCGCCAAACTTTATCATAGCATATTTGCAAGTTATACCTGGCCCAAATTGTAATGTTATCTCATGCATATTGTACTATTGCATTGGCCTTGTACTTACTGAGCTAAGTTGTGAGCTCACCCAAAATATATATATTTCTTTTCAGATTTGGATGCAGGGTACACCATTGATGACTTCGTGGCTGCTCCAGCATACGGCACTATAGCTGCCATTGATACCCAGGCAGTAGAGGACGAGCATGATGCGTCATGCGAGTGCTCGTTTTGTGTTTTCTCCCAGTGACTTGGTTATTTTCTGTTAAAGCATTGTAATAATTATATTTAAATTTGATGGATGATGGAATAAGTTGGATATTTATTTTAAGTTACAATTAGATCTCGGCTCATTTATTTATTTCTGCTGCTATGTATTATTCTCTGATTTTGTTAGATTGCTTGGGAATGATTGGTTGACACAGTCTAATGAGATCCTGGTGTGAACCGTGGCTTAGAGCCGGTTCACTCACACTTCTGGTTCATCCGGAATTGGGGTGTGACAACTTGGTGCCTTTCTAGTGATTCATAAAGCTTGAACGAGGATCTACGCTCAATCAAAGGTGAGGGAACAAGACCTAAACTAATTGACTAATAATAAACTATTTTTGTTTATTGAGTCCAACACCATAAATGATTCTATGTTTGTATGATTGTAATGTGCATATCACATGTCATCCACTATTCTTGCATATTTAATTCTGTTTATTTATAACATGATGTGATGATGATGCTAGGAATAGATATGTGAATGTATGTGTGTGGTTAGTATACTTGATGCGAGTGGAGCATCAGGGGGAGGATGTGACACTGTGGTTCATCCTGGTCACCAGACTCTAGCTCTATCTCTACTCAAGTCTTGTCCACTAACATCATCATATCGTCATTACCTTAGTAGAATTATTACGTCGTAGGGCATCAGGGGAGGTGGTCTCGAACCATGTAATCTCTAACTCTACCGGGGGGCCTTAGCTCTATCTCTATGGGCGTATTGAGAGATGCTGGGGTGAGGCCTTGGATACACTGTTTGACATTAGGATTGGTTAGTTGCGAGCCCAGTTTGCAATTCCTCGCCAACAGGGGCTTACGTGTTGGTATGGGTAGAGCATCAGGGGAAGTGTAATGCGATGCGGTCTTAAGCACTTTAGCTCTATCTCTATTCCATGGTGGGTGCATGTGGGGGAGAAAATGGTATTTGATCCATTGGGTGGTTCCACACATTCGTGTATAGAGGTGCGGCGGCCACCTATCCTTTCTATTGCACATGCAAACTTATGAATCAGACCAAAGATAAGAATTGAATGCATGCATATGTTTGTTGCATTGTTTTGTTTGCTCACTGAGCCGTGATGTGTGCTCACCCTTTTCGAATTTGAATATTTTTAATTGATGATGCAGGTACGACAGTGGAAGATTATATGAATGCTCCAACATACGGGCATGCGGCGACAATGGAGGCAGAAGTGATGATGGAGTCGCATGATTCAGCATACGAGTGCAACTCCTGTGTTTTTTATTAGATTTTAAGTTATACAGATAATGTAATTGATTTAATTATTTTAATTTATGTCTTAGTCCTTTTGGGAGATAATTGGATAATTTATTTACTTTATCACAGCTAGACTCTCAGTTCATTTAATATTAAAGACTTCCACTATCGTGTATTTATTCTGATTTTTGATTATGAATGTGTATGGTTTAAGCAAACAGACATAGCTTATTCGAGATCCTAGTTGAACCGTTGGTTTATTAGCAATTCATCACACCATTATGAATAGTGCGGAATTGGGGTTTAACACAGCCAGACCTGCGACCACTCAGCTTCTAGAAGTCTAAATTGATGAAAATAAACTCTAATTTAAAATTTATAAATTTGTTAGGATTTCAAATGGTCTAAAAGTGAATTACAAAGCTTGGACGAGGATTCTATGCTTGTATGCTTGTAATGTGTATTTTACATGTCATCCAATATTTCTATTATTACTGCTCATGCATATTTAATTCTATTTATTTATAACATGATGATGATGATGATGTTAGGAATAGGCATGTGAATGTATGCGTGTGGTTAGTGTGCTTAATGCAAGTAGAGCATCAGGGGGAGGACGTGACATTGTGGTTATCCTGGTCACCAGACTCTAGCTCTATCTCTACTTAAGTCTTGCCCACTAACATCATCGTATCGTCATTACCTTAGCAGAACTATTACGTCATAGGGCATCAGGGCAGGTGGTCTCGGACCGTGTAGTCTCTGACTCTGCCGAGGGGGCCTTAGCTCTATCTCTATGGACGTATTGAGGGATGCTGGGGTGAGGCCTTGGATACACTGTTTGCCATTAGGATTGGTTAGTTGCAAACCTAGTTTGCAAGCCATTGCCAACAGGGGCTTACGTGTTGGTATGGGTAGGGCATCAGGGGAAGTATTATGCGGTGTTTGATCCGGACACTTTAGCTCTATTTCTATTCCATGATGGGTGCATGTGGGACGGCAATTGTATTTGATCCATTGGATGGTTTCACATACTGGTGTATAGAGGTACGGGGGCCACCAAACCTTTCTATAGCATATTGTAAACTTATAAACCAGACCAAAGATATAAATTAAATGCATGCATATGTTTGTTGCATTGTTTTGTTTGCTCACTGAGCAATGATGTGTGCTCACCCTTTCGACGTCGAATATTTTTAGTTGATGATGCAGGTCCTACAGTGGAAGATTATATGAATGCACCAATGTACGGACATATTACTGCGATGGATGTGGAAGCTATGGTAGAGTCGCATGATTCGTCGTACGAGTGCAACTCATGTGTTTTCGATTAGATTTAGTTATTGGGTTATCAGAACATGTAATTGATTACTTTATTTTATTTTATGTCTTGAGTCATTTGGAGATAATTGGATGATTAATTACATTATCACTGTTAGATACTCAGTTCATTAATATTAAAGACTTCCGCTATTGTTATTTATTTACTCTGATTATGATTGTGGTTGTATCTGGTTTAATTAAATGGGCACGGCCTATACGAGATCCTGGTTGAACCGTTGGTCCATAGACGGTTCATCAAACCATTCTGGTTGGTTCATAATTGGGGTGTGACATGATATCTTCTATCCTCTATAGAAGTCTTATTCCATAGAGTTTACATCTCCAAAGATTCGATTCATACCTTTGTCTGTGATAGAGAGCTAATCTCTTCTCAGTAAATTCCTCTCCTTAGCCTTTTTTTTCTTCTCATTCTCTTCCTTCTCTTCCCTTCTCTCTCTATAGGGTTTACTAATGTTCTAAAAGAGTGAAAAAAACTGAGTGACGTCCTTTATATAAAGGAAAACTCTCCATATAGAGTCATCTTTCAATTAGGAAAGAAATCTCTTAGTTTAGAAAAGTTTTCAAAACTTGGAGTCTGATTTGGGGTCTCACGGTCGATGACTACAGTTGTAGAACCCGTCGACCATGGGGTCGAAATCATCGACCGTAGGGTCCTGGATCCGTGATCTTCATTCTTACCATATGGTCAACCATACCTATCCAGGTATCCGACCATATGCATACAGCTTTGGGTGTTGAGTCGATTTTTATACCTGGTTTGTGATCCATCTTCACACGCTCGGTCCACTTAGTCCAGGAATGATGGGAAGACCTGGCACGACACAGTTAAACCGGGTTAGTGGAGTGCGGGTCTTACAACTCCCCCCTCTTGTATAAATTTTGTCCTCGAAATTTGCACATACCTTCCGAGTCGAATAGGTGAGGATATTGCTTCCGTATAGCATTCTCTTCTTCCCATGTGATTTCTTCTACATCTTGGATTCTCCAAATAACCTTCATATAGTAGATGTCGCGGTTGCGTAGACGTTGCACCTTCCGGCTAGTAATTTCAAAAGGTACCACTTCGAACGTCAAATCTTCAGTCAAATCTGGTGGATCCACTGTTAACACGTGTATTGGATTTCTGATGTACTTCTTCAATTATGAGACATGGAATACATCATGTACACTAGACATTGATGGTGGTAGTGCTAACTGATATGTTACCTTTCCACGTTTAGCTAGAACTTCATAAGGTCCAATATATCTGGGACACAGTTTTCCCTTTTGTCCGAACTGTTTTAAACACGCATAGGAGATACTTTCAGAAATACCTTACCACTTATGGTGAATTTGAGATCTCTGCGTCGATTGTCCGCATATTGTTTCTGACGGTTCTGAGCTGTTCGGATCATTTCCTTGATAATGTCAACCACTCAACAAGTCTCCTCAACAAACTCTGGTCCAACAACACTCCGTTCTCCAACTTCATTCCAAAATAAAGGAGTTCGATACTTCCTACCATACAGTGCTTCATAGGGTGACATATGTATAGTCGCTTGATAGTTGTTGTTATAAGCGAACTCAATCAATGGTAATTTCTCATCCCATGATCCTTTGAAATGAATCACGCAAGCTCGGAGCATATCTTCTAAAATCTGAATGGTACGTTCTGACTGTCAATCGATCTGAGGATGGAATGCACTACTAAACTTTAATGTTGTATCCATAGCCTTCTGTAATCTTTTCCAAAACTTTGAAGTAAAGCGTGGATCTCTTTCGAACACAATGCTTTCAAGTACACCATGCAATCTGACAATATTATCCACATGTAACTTAACTAATCTCTCTAGGGTATACTGAGGTCATAGAGCTATGAAACGAACTGTCTTAGTCAAACGATCTACAATCACCCAGACCGGGTCAACTAGTCGGGAAGTCAATGGTATTGAGGGATGCTCAGGTGGATACCACAACAGCTTATGGTATCCACTTTCATTCTTGAATCATTGAATGCATTAAAAAAAAAAAAACAAGGCCCATTCTAAAACGTTGCTCTTTAAACATTCTGCATTTTGAGCCTAGAACATCAACGCTTCACTCTTTGGATCAGATATACATTGATTGGATGCATGTTCCGATGCACTCTCAGCCATGAGATGCCTCACTGTTGCGCTCTAGAGGATCTTGATTGGGGGCACAAAGATTCTCATGCTGCACCGAACCCAACCCAATCACGAGCCATAATGGGTCCAAAGGGGTCTGGGCTGAGAAGAAGAAGTTAATGGGCCTCAGATTGGGCTTAAAGAGGTCTATGAAGTTGTGATCTAAGTGCGACTTTGTACAAATCTTGAATTCAAAACTGCTTTTGGTATGCATTCTTGGAATGTAATCTAGATCAAAAATACATTCTGAGATGATAAAAACAATGTTTGGTTTGCATTTTTGTCTTCGGATTATGAACCCGTTAGATCTTTAGTCCATGTTTCATTTTAAGTCTAGAATGGAAATGCTTCACTCTTTAGTCCAATATACGATAATAATGCATTTTTCATTTGGGAGAATGCATTTCTAAGAATAATTCCGAGAATGCATACTATATGCGAAATGTTTAATACTGCATTCTAAAGAAAACCATTCTATGAGCTGAAATTACGTTTAAAGTAAAATAAAATACTGACTTAGTTGGACAGTTCCAGATTATAAAAATGTAGGTATTTGGATCAAACATTGAGAGGTAATTGTAGGCACTTACATTATGATATAGAATGTGGTAAGCAATGTTCAAGTGCATGGACTCGGGAATTTGATCAGCCATTGGCGATTTTGATCTGATCTGATTGGGCTTGCCAAAAAAAACCCAGAATCATTGTACACCCATGGAAATCCCAATCCGATGAACTGACTCAGCATATTTATTAAAACAAGAACATGGGCTAGATTTAGAAATTTAAAAACGTGTTGTCATTTTAGTGCTTTCCTCATTTTTCCTGTGTTATCATCACCTGAATCGTGAGATTAGAATTATATTCTGCATGAAGTAACTCAACAGAGACAGAATGAATTATTGATGTGCAAAGGGACACAGTTTGGTGAGAGAATAACTGAATAGCAAATGACAGGTTGGTGAGAATGATCAATGACTTTGACATCTTTCTTTCCTTTCCCTTTTTTTTTTTTTCATGGTCAAACCATCAAATTTTGTTACCATGTTGAATGTGTTCATATGCAACTTTTCCCCTTCCAATACTATTTTTCCCTCCTCTGAAGTCTTACAATTGCACTTCTTCATAATATAATTTTAAAACCTTAGATGATGGGCCCCACAAAGGTATAACCAGACCAACATCATTGACTTATTAACTTAAGGAATAATTTGGCTTTGCTTCAAGCCAAATCCAGCACTAGCGAAATCAGGGAAAAATGACAAAATATATAGTAGATTTTTTTGGGGGAGGGGGAGAGGGTCCTCTAAGCAAGAGGAGAGACTTTGTATTTACCCAAAAAATAAAAAAAGAAGAGAGACTTTGTCAAGATGATAGAGATAGAAATACATAGCGCTAGCATAGCCTACGCTGCTTGCTCAGAGATATTTTTCCTTTTTTTTTTTTTGAAATTCTTTTCTACAAAGTACTTGGAGGGAAGGCTGGTTCAAAATTCTTGAAGCAGTGGTTTCAGGCGATTTTGAATCAAAATGGTGAACCCCTAGATGAGTTTGGACAATAAGGTCCAGCCCAAAATTTTCAGCCCTAGAGTCAAACCTAGTAGGTATATTTAAAATGGTGAGAGAATTGAGAGAATGGAGGAGAGAGAATATGAGAGGGAATTCGGGGCGACGGCGTGTGCAAAATTTTTCGATTTATAATAATCCATGATTGATTAGAATTGAAAACTGTGAAAAATGTCCTCATTATCAGGAAATTCAAAGGGAAGCTCAAAGAAGGAGCACATGCAATTCAAAAGTTGTGAGCTGTAAAGCCTTGATACAAGGAAGAATATAAATCCTTGCTTGTAGCCACTTGCTACAGACACCCATCTTGCACTTTCAAGTTGGAGTCTTGGAGCTATCCTTATAACAGCCATCCCCTTTCGCTTATTATTTTAAAATCCATTTTGTCCCAATTCTGTACTTCCTTGGAAAACCCTTTTTTAGGGGGGATGGGAGGTATAGAAAATCTTTTATTCTCAATGAATAATACAGATATAAGTCAGTCTTCTTTTCCTTTCCAGTTTTTGTCCCTTGTGCTTGAATTTGATTTTTATACAATAGATATCCTAATACATGAGTGTTTGCAGCTGTTCTTGTAACCAAACAATCTTAAACTCTCCCATCCCAAACTAATGATACATATAGTATACATTTTGCTGGTCCAAGATAGTAACTCAATTCTGTTTAACAGATGTATAGTTAGAAGTGTTGAACAGGCTATCACGTAAGATAATCTAATAGATTTTGATAGGACAGAAAGCAAACGAAGAAATGATGAATAGAGTTTTCTATAGTTACAACTTCACCTGCAATACAGTAATAAAGAGGAAAAAAATTTGACAGGTTACAAAGTTTTTATTGACTGCTTGTTTGTAATTATACCAAATTAATATGCCATAAGAATCTCAGATCACAATTGCCCTGATTGAGCAACTTTGCAGATCATTAAGTTGTATTTTAGTAGTCTTCAATATGACAAGCAATAACAAGGGTTATGAACTTGACAGACACAAATGCTCATAGATGAGATTAGCTTGAAAGTATAATAAAGGAAGCAACAAACTAATCATAAACAAGTGTTACAGAAATTTTAATAAGGGGAACAGATTATCCAAAATGAGATGAGTTCAGCACTAGTGATTTTAAATTAGTTACTCACAGTGACATCCTGTTTATTCACAGATGCTAAGGGGAAATCCACAGAAGTCTCTCAGTGCTGATAAAGTTTTTATTTTAACTACAAGTCACCTAGCTCAGGCCACTACAATTAAAATAATCCACAGATTAAACAAATAAATTTGGCTCATTGGCCACGCATTAGCAACGTTCCAACCATTATGCTAATCTGTTAGCGCAATTTTATATTACCATGAGTCTCAGATTGGTTCCCAAAGTTAAAATCAAGGGAAAGCCACCCCCTCTTTATTGGCTAGAGTTTGGCAATTAAATCCTCAACTTTATGTCCATTCTTTTGCATAACCCTCTTTGCTCCCAATTGTTTTTTCCCACTAATAAACATTGAATTACATTGTTCAGTCCCAGTATTGTTTTCAATCTTTAAATCCAGCATAGGCAAGATCAAGTAATGTGAGGAAAGAGTGCATCTTGTATCTAAGATTACTCTGAATTTATCAAGAAATCCTGTGAAATGAACACCTCCTACCATAATT
The DNA here is from genome assembly GCA_028583415.1 of Protea cynaroides. Lineage (NCBI taxonomy): Eukaryota > Viridiplantae > Streptophyta > Magnoliopsida > Proteales > Proteaceae > Protea > Protea cynaroides. Next base: position 58,415,902 of record CM053272.1, read on the forward strand.
TCAGTGGAAATGCCAACTAAATAGTTTGAAAGAGAAAGAAGATTGCAACATATGTCCTTAAAAAAAAAAAAAGCAAACACCACAAAATTCATCCCTACTTCCTAAACTTATTTGTCGATAACCAATTTGATCATACACATTGGAATGAATCAGCATAGCATTAAGGAAAACAAATGAGACAATGGATCAACATATTGAAGGAGGGACATGAGAGATGCTCCTTTTAATTTAAATTTATGCCTAATTCAACATACAATGACATATGAACATCGAAAAGGCCTCATGGATGTAACAAAGAGATAAAGGAACTACATACTGCACTACAACAATTCTGCTCAACTAGTGCTACTAGTGGGATACATTACAACTTATACAACTTACAGGCTTGAGCCCTCTACCCTCATAAAATTGGAACAACAGATGCAGAGATTTCTTCAATCAAATACAGAAGGAACTATAATGGCTTAGCTGCTTGGGTTCTAACTGCCCTGCTATCAACACAACTAATCCTCTGCCTTAAGCTTCCTCCAACAGATTGGTTTCTACTCAATTGGAAGACACCGTACCTATCATAGTGGTACTAACAGAGCGGATTCTTCTCCGACCAAAGAATCCTTCAATTGCAGACAAGGATGAAAGCTCAACACCATCAGCCTCACCCCTGAAGCTAGACACTCCACCTGTTCCAGCCATGAGATCCATCAAATTGCTCTTAAAAGCTAAACCCCGATCAGAATAAACTCTCCTTGAGTTCCTCAATGACCGAGAACTTCTGTTCTCCACCATAACTCTATTCTCTCCCACTGATAGACTTGCTTTTGAATCCAAATGGGTATTTTCAGATTGTAGAGGGAAGCCAACTGTCTCTACCATCAAACATCGATTACTAACAGACAAACCATTCCAGGAATAAAGAGGTACCATCTTACCGTAAACACTAAGGCATTCAGCAATCTTCTCCTTCATGGATGGCCTTCGCTCCCTGCAAGACCTCACACACTTGGCTACAATCACTGTCAATTGTTTCCTCACCATTGGGTCCTTCGGAGGTGGAATTCTGGGATCATAGATGCTCAGAAGTTTACCTTTCCTTGTAAGTGGAATAGCCCAATTGACAATTGAAGGTGCTGAATGCCCAATATCGATTGCTTTCCTCCCACTAATAATCTCTAGCAGAAGAATTCCAAAACTGAACACATCAGTCTTTGTGCTCAGATTATCCGGCGTAACATAACCAGGATCAAGATACCCAATTGTTCCTGCTGGCGACGTCGACCGGAACAGGAAATCGTCATCATGGCACCGCAACGCTAGCCCGAAATCACCCAATCTGGCATTGAATTTCCAATCAATCAAAACATTTGCAGACTTAATGTCTCTGTGAATTACAGGAGGAATGGAAGAGTGAAGAGTATCAACGGCCTTAGCAGTCTGAAGGGCAAGTTTGATTCTTCAACCCCAGTTTGGGGGTCGAGGGCTTTTGTGAAGAACTTCGTAGAGGGTTCCATTACACATGAATTCTGTCACCAGAAGACGATCTCTGAAATCATTGGTGAAACCCACCAAGTTCACAAGCCGAAGACTGTTGATTTTGGAGAGGATATCAATCTCGTAGTCAACTTCGTTGCTGTTATCGGCAGAAGTGGCGGCGCGGGGTGCCAGGAGAGATCCGTGTAGTACACGAAATGATTTCTGCAGATTCAATTTCCATTACCGGTTTATTTTTTATAGACCAACTTTTTTTTTTCTCCCTTCTTCACACTTTCGATGTGGGATTTAATGCACAATACCATGCATATCTTTCACACACCATCTTTGGTTTGGTTCATAATGGCAGCTCGTAAGTCATAACAGGACTGGCCGTGGGCAGCTGGGTTGCGTGAAAGGTATATTGGGCCCTCAACTTCTAATTATTCTTTATCTTATTTATGATTATGGACCCTCTTATGCATGGTTGCTTCTCCATTTTGTGTATGATACAGTTTTCTGGTTCTGTATTGTTCGAAATTTCTGTTTGAAACCCGTACCAGTCGATTTCATTTTTTCAATTCTAAAAAATGAGACCATATTTTTTAACTACCCATTTAATTTCTGGGCCCTTTTAAACGCGCCGTACCATTTAAAATTTTTTACCGTTTCCGTATTAACTAACTATATTTTCCCAATCCTTGTATATGAAATTCTTACATATATAATGGATGGTCTCTAACGCCCAACTCATATCTAATTAAAAAAGAAGTATAAATAAATAAATAAATATATAAATAAATAAATATATATATATATATATATATATATATATATATATATATATATATATATATATATATATATATATATATTTTAAGAGCTGTAATTTTCTCATATATTTTTTAGTACACACTTGAAATGACAAGATTTTGCGATCATGGTTCAAGTAATTGGTTTCGCATCCGTCAGATCAACTGATTTGTATTGGTTTTAGACTTGACTGATTCCCGATCCGATCATGTTTTAATATTATTATATACGATATCGGCCACGTTGTCAACTTCCCATTATTGACTGGGTTGGGTTGAGATTTGACAGGCTCACCTCCACTTTAGTTCACAAGAAAAACTACAAGAATTGCTTGCCTGAAGAACAGAACTCATTTGTTTGCTCAAATCCCGTGAGTTGGGCTTAAGCTCACTGTTAAATTGGCTGATGAACAGGTCTGCAACTGCAAGAATTGCATAATGTAAGCATTATGTACCTGAGAAGGTTGAGGAAGCAGGGCCAACAGGGACTGGTATTCATGCAGTCTAAGCAATGCAAGCTCCACTTGAACAGGAATCTGGAATTATCATTAAATGACGGACTTTTCACATAGGCTCGGATTGGTTGTAAGGAGAATTAAAGGGAAGGGAAGTGAAAATTTTCATTGCAGCATATGCTATCACATGGCTATGTAATTAACTCTAAATCATTCTATATCTCTGTTTCTGATTATGATGTGAACAAGTTGATTACAATGACTCAGTTTGGCAAGGAAGTAAACATTTTTCAAACCCAAAAAATAAACTTTTATAGATATACACAACATGATTATATAAACTTCCTAAATTTCTTACCATATTTTCTGTTGCCCTCTTAATTTTTTTTCTCTTTTAAATTTAGTTACCAAGTGCCCCAGAAAAAAGGTTTATGGTTATTGTTTAAAAAAAATTAAAGCAGAAAATCACTTCTTGGAAACAGCATTAACCACTAGCAGAACCTTGTAAACAAAAATATAGTGCTTCCAACAATCCAATAAGATTGATATGAGTAAAACTCCTGTCATATATAGATCAATGAAATCAGTTGAGATAAAATAATCAAACATATATACTTGCCTTAGTAGATGGTTGTGTATTGAAGTCAATGAGTTGGAAAGGCAAATCCACTCATCTGTCAAGTCTTGATGAAAACTAAAAGGAGTGTCTCCAAGCGCTCGCTTTCCCAATGCCTCCCTGCCTCTTGCAAGTGCAGGAAATATGGTCTGTTGAAGGCTTGAAGTAGACATCACTCAAAGTCTCTGCTTCTTCTGATGCTGATGCTGAAAATCATTCATTCCTCTCGGCTATTCCTTCCCCAACCCTTCCTATACGAACGAAACAAGCCGATCTAGCTGTGACGTCCAACACAGCAGTGGGGCTACGGTTCGCCACTTCACCCGGCGCTTGGAACAGCTAGCCAGATAACACGAAAGGAAGAAAAAAAGCTCTGTTCAAAATGATCGGGCATTCAATTCTCGATGGAAACGGAGTTTTGCGAATTCTCCCTGGCTACGTCAGTCAGGCCGGCTTTCTTCGCGTCTGGTGGTATCGTATATAAGATCACGGCTGCATTTAGGAGTGATCTTTCCCTCTTCAACAAGCCGGTAGTGCTGTTTGTGATGAGATTATTTCAGATGTCCTGGAGGCTGGACCGTTGTAACAACCGGCCATGTATACAGTAACTGTTAACAGTACAAATATGCATTCCTTCCCATCAACCAATGTGGTTTCAGAGGAAGCATAAGGACCTACATATTATGTCAATTCCACCACCCATGTACTCAACAGATTGAGGGCATGCGCTTGACGTTAGTGTATCAAGAGGGATCAAGTTTCCAGTCAATCTCTAAATGGATGCAATTGACTTTGTTCAGAGCTGCCTGCCTATGTTGCAATAGAGCACGGGATCCGTTGTCAACTTGCTTCGACATATCCTCGGATTTTCTTTTGTGGGGCAACTTCCGGGAGATGCTTTTCCATTTTGATTCAAATCCACAAGCTAGAAATAGGGAAAGGGAATAAAAATCAACTTTTCACTTCCAAAGATAAACACCATAGATATGATTGTAAAAGCAGCAGTGATCATGGATGGTCTCTAACGCCCAACTCATATCTAATTAAAAAAGAAGTATAAGATACTTTTCCAGAAAGAAAAGGAGGGAGAAAGAATATGAGCTAAACATGAAGGCAGCTTCCATTCTCATTGGCGAACTGTTAAAATGTGTTTGAAATACAGTTGAAAGAACAAGATCTTATGTAAAATAATATTTTCTTGTGAACTCCAAATCATTGTGCATATGATGTACAAAATGAAATCCATGGATGCATATGCCAAAGCAGATCAACCATCATGAGATGCAGATCAACCATCATGAGATGCAACATTTCCCGTATAGTGACCATTTTCGCTACTTAGGTGGAGAAGAATCTAAGGGTTGCATGGATCTGCACTCAGATTAAGAACATGAAGAGCAAGAAAAGCAACCTGAACTGGAACCCACTTATTAATTGGGTTAAAAATATAGTCTAAAACAAGAGGAAGGGATGCAAATGGGTTAGTTGGGATTTATATCCCAGTTCCCAGTTTTGGCTGAAGAGCTTTCAAAAGCTATAGCATAACAAACATAAATCAGGATGTAATCAGGATGTACAGAGAGATCATGGTGTCCTCAACATTATCACTATTCAAGTAATTCACGAGATTATAGGCCATTAGCTTTCATTTGTGAATCTTCAAGTTTTGTAATGTTCAGAAAATATTTCCTCTCAAATGAAAAAAAGAAAAGAAAACACAAGCCAATGGGGGTTTATGATTCTAGGGCAAAATAATACCTTCCCTTTGATCCTTAAATCCTCGAATGAGGCATGCACAAATCCAAGGTCTTCCAGCACGGGATGCCTTTGCTCCACCTTTAAGTTCTCCATTATGTTGTTTCAGACTACAGAACAATTGCATGCCTTTAGTAGTTTTTTAAAGCACTTAAATCAAGCATTCAATATGGGAATACTCCTATATATCCACTTGGTGGGAGGTAAGAGCCGAAACCTTAAAGTGCAAAAAGAAAATTTAATGACACAAAACAAAGAAATACAAATAGAAAAGCAAGATTTAATTTTTACTGAATGACACAGACTTCCAAAATACAAGGGTTATAAAGCTCAAAGATACTTCCAAGTTCCAACAAATTGTGATGCATCCATGCTCCAAGATGTGTGATGGAACTTATACCCTTGGCTTCTCAATGTAGGCCCAGTTAGCATCATTCCAAACAGCCATTCCACAGTGAAACTATAAGATAGACATGCTGTAATGGCTTTCGTGCTAGCTAGAAGTGGCAACCTGTTATGTGTGTATTGAATTTTTCAGCATTTGGATTCATGACCTGTTTTGAAGATTGACCCGCTCCGACAAATTTGGTGGCAACACGAATGAGAATTTTTCTGAGGTCTGTGATGGTAGCAGAGGGCTTATATATATATATATATATATATATATATATATATATATATATATATATATATATATATATATATATATATATATATATATATATATATATATATATATTCTAAGGTCAGTGATGGTAGAAGAGGGACTTGGGAGAGAGCTTGTTCTTGAGAGATCTCCATTGTAACTTGTAACCTCCTTTTTGACATTGTGAATCATCTTCATTTTCTCACGTGGATGTAGCACATCACATTGGTGTATGAACCATGTTAAATCATTGTCATTTTTGCTTGAATCGTTTTCTGGTTTCTATTTGTGTTTCTTGATATTTGCTCTAACACAACCCTTGGAGGCCACAGGCACTTTCAGGTCATCAACATGACAACATTACATTGCCACCACCAAAAGCATTCTTTTCAATGTCTCTAAGCCAAGTCAATCCCATAACAAGAGCACCAAATCCTCAATAAACAGGAATTTCTGTCTCTTCAACTCTCATGCACTTAGCAGCATCCACATGGATCAAAATTCAGCCAGAGTTTCCTTCAGCCCTTAATACTATTCACTTACTGTATTATCTCCACTCTATTAACATTTTTTTCCCTATATGTATCAGTCGCGTGTTCATGCCTAGCATCTCAATATATGGAAATTTTGTATTGCAAACATAAGAACATAGGCCCATCCAAAAGAAAAGGGAATTTAAGGAGAAAAAAAAATTAATGTTCCAATACTTCAGAAGATATACTAATAGGCCATCCAAGTTTAAACTCTTAATATTCAAATCTGGATTCCTGTTATTATAGGCTTCAACCATCCCAACATTTGAGGCTATACCGAAGGATCAACAGACAGAATTCAAACAAAGATGAAGAAGGAAATTGGATTTTTAAGGGGTCAAAATAAAAGTAATCTGACAATGAAATGCTACATTTGCCAAGAATTCGGTTTTTAATTTCTGACTTTTTTTCCCCATTCAAAATCCTGAGAGTTTATCTTAAAATACCCCAGTAGTTCTTATTATATGCTTCGACCGCCCAAAAAAATTTGGGGCTCATAATGAAAGATCAACAGAAAGGACTCAAACTAAGATGAACAGAGGAAACAAAATTGGAGATTTGAGGGATCACAGAAATCTGATTGAGTCCAGGTTCATTGGAGATCTAATAAAAATACATATGATTTAGCCCCCTAAATCTGCCAAATTTCTGGGTTTTATATCCCCATCCAAAATTCAGAGAGATTGGGCTTACCGGCGACAGAAATTGTTGGTGACGCCAACGTAAGTCTTGATGGGTGCATTAGTGGAGAGGATGAGATAGACGAACCATGACGATGATTTTGAATTTGGACTTGGGTTTGCCTTGGAAATCCTCGATGATGAAGACGAAGATGGAGACGATGGAGTTGACGATTTGGGTTCTTGCGGGCGACGGCGTTTAAGGGTACGAAACGTCCTCGAGAGCGTTCTCATCGTCTCATCTCAGGTTGCTTCTGCTTCTTGATTACGTGGGTGAGACTTTCCTCTTGCCTCGCTTGGTTGTTGATCCGATTTCAGTTTCCAGCAAAATTAACAACCGGTTTTTGAACTGGGGTAGTCATTGACCGTTGCTGAAAGGTCTCAGGCATAGCACATCCATCTGCTGAACCGACGGAAAGGATTTGATGTAGGTTAATATATTGTCACTTTCAATCAGAGCGGTTGGATCTGGGGATAAGATTGTGTAGATCTGGCGATTCATATGTAGCGGTTTCGGCTTTGATACTGATCATGACCAAATCGATTTGATACAATTTTTTTATTTTATAATATTTTATTGAGGGGTGCAAGTTTTACCCTGACGACCCTAACCTGCCCACGCCCACCCTGAACCCTATCAGTGTTAAACCCGGCCCCAAAACCTAACAGGGCTGGGTTAGGGCTTAATTTTATCAACCCTGGCAGGATTGGATTGGGTTAGGGTTGACCCCCTGGGTTGAGCCCGGCCGGACCGGGCCCGACCCTGTATATATATGAATATATTCTGGGAAGCGTTACCGACTCTAAGAGGCATTGAGATATTGTCTAAGAGACTGAAAGTCGACTGTCGAAAAATATTAAGTAAGAATCGAAATCTCCTGAGGAGTTTTCCCTATTTCGAGTTAAATGTTTTTTATAGTTTGATTGTTATTGTTTCGACTTCATTTGCTGATCTATTAAAAAACTGTAAGGAGATTTTACTTTGTTTTGAGTTATGTGTTTTCAATCTTTCTGTTGTTCTTTTGATAGATTGAGTATGTTGTTTGATTTTTATTGTTTCTATTTTATTTGTTGATTCTTTAGAGTTGCCCTCTGGTTTGGCTACCAATCTTGTTTATATTTTCATCGATAGAGATTTATGATTCCCATGAGTGTTGTAATGGATAATCAACAGCATGTTTAATGATTAACAGGAGATTTCGATTTGAACTAAGATCAAATTTAGCTCAAATGGTTTTTAAAAAAATTGTATGATTGATGTTGTTTATCCTCTCTTTTTTTCTATTTTTACCTTCTGAATCAAGGTTAATCAAGGTTAACCCGGCCCAACCAGGTCCTGTCAGGGTCAATCAGGACAGGTTAGGATTAGGCCAAACCCTGCCCAGGTCAGGGTTAGGGGTGTACATTTTCTGACCCTGGTAGGGTTGGGCTGGGTTGGGGTTAAGTTTAAATAGTCAGGGTTGGGGTTAGGGTTTTGAAAAACCCGGCCCAACCCAGCCCAATTACAGCCCTAATTTTATTCACATGCCAATACCCTATTGATTAGATTATTGATCTGTATTAGTATCAGATCAGTTTCAACGTTGGAGAATACTGTGTCTGATACTGATACCTTGAACCATGGTTTCCACCCGAATGAATAGCTTTATTCTAAGAGAGGGATCAAGAATGAATGATTCTATTTTGATTATGAAGAAGCTTGGTTTCTCATGAATGAGTCAATTTGGATTGTGAAGAAGATCAAAGATAGCTTTTGGGCGTGGAACTCTATTTTGAAGTTGAGGGATAACCTATTAGAGCGGGTTTCCATCCCTGTTGGGTCTGGTGAGAAGACTCACTTTTGGCTTGACCCATGTCACCCGACTTTGGACTATTTTCGGGTCTACTGGCCACAGTATGGGTTTATGGAAGATGTCCAAGGTTCAAGAAATCATAGGTACATCGGTATGTGTGCACAATAAACTACAACCACTGGATTTTCTCATGCTAGCATGAGGGGCATGAGAGGATTTCTATCCATCCTAATGGGTGGACAGTCAGGGGATCCGCATCCACTCTTCCCAATGGTTCTGGGAGGACAGCGGTAGCCTTACCTGAATGGGCGACACGTGGCTCTTGGTGAATCTAAGACCTACGTCCGAGCCGACACCCAGCCAACAAGCTGAGCTGACAGGGGGTGTCGGCTTGGACGTGGGTCTTAGATTAACTTGAGAGCCACGTGTCGTCCATCCGGGTAAGCCTGCCGCGTCCTCCCAGAACCACTGGGAGGAGACGATCTGAATCTGATAGTCAGGCAATCGGTGATCAGAAGATTGGGGAATAGGGAAGATGAGGTTGTGTGGAGAAGCTCCCCAAGGGAACTTCTCTACCAAATCGGCTTGGAATGAGATAAGGGTTAAAAAACCCCCTGGTGGCTTGGTTCAAAGTAGTGTGGTTTAAAAGTAATATCCTAGACAATCCTTTGTGGTGTGGCGTGGCATGGCGTGGCATCCTTAACTTTGGCTACTGCTGATCAGCTAAGAGTTCGTAATATTATCATTCATCATGGGTGTTGCTTCTGTTGGTCGGGAAAGGATAAGGCAGATCATCTGTTCTTTAGGTGTGAGTTCTCAAAATTTATATGGACTTCTTGTATAGGCAGATGTATTCAGAGAAGGATCCAGTCGCTTCAATTGATTCAAATAGAAAGCTGGGTTACTCATTGATAGGGGGAAAATGTGGCATAATCAATCCGGACCACACGATGAAGTCAAAGGTCAATCGGCAGGGAGCTGTCCACGTGGCCTCGATCAGATGAATGCAAATGGTCCTCAATAGAGCATAGAGTCATCCCCACTTGCGCCCACCGGGCACCCAATGGGAGCGACCCACTAGCCAACAGTGACATGATCGCTAAAAAGGGTGTCTCCAAATAAGTTTGACATGGAGGGGGTTAATCGCAATAAATGCAAGTCATGCACAATAAATGCAAGCCATGCTATCAGTATCAACAAAATAAGGGAACGTAAATCCCAAAGGGGGATACGCCAACTCGATTCAGCGAATTGAAAACTCATCTAAATTAAATAGGCATGGCGATTGGGATGATACGAAGGCTCTCAGAGGGCCCTAGGATTGTCCACAGAAGCGGCACCCTAAGCCTGCAACCACATGGGGAGTCTATTGATCGTCACAAATGGACAAGCGGGCCATGCCGATTGTCCTGAAAGGGACCTATAGGCTACAATGTCTGAATGTGGTAGATAACCTGGAAAGCTAGGAGAGAAGCTAAGACTTTCTTCGTCGGCTATAAATAGAAAGAAGTAACAAGAAGAAAGGTACGCTCAATCTAAGCCATTTTGCTATTTTGCTTTCACTCTAGAACTCTCTACTTGGAAGGTGATTTTCTTCACTACGAAGCACCTCAATCTCTTCTCTACAAGGAATTCGGGTCTCATTTGACCAGATTCCATCTGTTTGTCCTGGTTCTATACTGATTTAGACATCGGAATGGCTGTGGGGTTAAAACCCAACCACCTCACTGTGTGTTGTTGATCTCTTATTACAGGTAGCATCATCTAAAGCATCGGGCAACGACAACATTCATATATTCGAAGGGGGTCGATACTTTGAGATGATTGGGAAATTAGCCATTTGTTCTTCTATTTATCATATTTGGTAAGAGCGCAATAGAAAGATTTTTACCTCTAAATCAAGGAGCAGGGAAAGGATTAGAGATATTATCATCAGAGTTATCCAAGATAAGATCAATAATTTACATTGTGAAAGGCCAGATTCCTCGACCAGAATTTGGTTCTTAAAAGCTAATTGGATGTTTGATGTAAATTGAGTTGTCTAGGTCAGCTTGGGGTGGTCCCCCTTTTTTTTTGGAGGTAGGTAGAACCTTAAGGAGAATTGAACTCATGACCTCTTCATTTTGAGGGTTGGTCTTTTGCCAACCGAGCTATCCCCTTGGGGTTTGGGGTGGTCCCCCTTGCTGGTTGTGTATTCCTTGTTTCGTGGCATTCTTTGGGGCCTCTGTTTCATGTCCTTGGCTCCCCTATTTGTGGAGGTAATTTCTTGTGTTCTCTTCTCATGGGTTAATAAAATATCTACTTACCCAAAAAAAGAAACATCGTGTGACCCTTCTGTTTTTTTTTTTTTTTAATTTTCTCTCTCTCTCTCTCTCTCACAACCAGCATGACCCTTGTTTCTTTTTAATACTTTTCCCCTTTCTCTAATCTGATTTTTTTAGTTTTATTTCCCTGTCTTGTAGGGATGGTAAAAATCCTCTCCTATTGCATAGTCCATCAATCGTCTATCGAACGAGTTAGGATGCTTCTACTTACGTGCCAAGCATTTTAGACACAGGAGACGCTTCAGGTACATGTGGTTGTTGAACTGTTGATAGCCACTAATCAAGGAGATTATAAGAACTTTTTTATTTGTACACTGCTGTCACTTGAATCTGAATTAGACACTGGAATGGTCCCCTCGAATCCTGACTTCCGCTATTTTTATGCTTTCCTCTCTAGTCATTTGCAAACTAAATCCCACCTCAAGAGATCAGCTTGGATTCTTATGACAACATTTGCATTTGATGAGCTCAACTTCTACCTGTGCGCTACTGATCTTAATGGTGGTTGATTGAGATTCTAGAGCAACTTTCCCATTGAATCACAAGAGAATTGTATTAGACATTGCCCTCACCCTAAAAATTAAAATTGATAAATTAATAAATATTATTAAATTTTCAAAGAATAACAAATCATTTAATATGTAATCCAAATAATAAATTTTGTCGGACCAACACTCAAATTTCCAAATCCTAAAAGAAAATTTTGGTTAAAGTTTACTGTTCTCGATTGTTTCTCTTTCAGCTTTTTGTTTCTTTCCATGATATTATTAAATCGGTGCTTTGAATCATCAGTAAGGTAGGCAGACCCATGGGGCGACGCAGCATTCATATCTCCGATTGGTTTCCTTATCTCTCCTCCCAATAACATTTCTCCAATATTTCTCCATCCCCAAAAAAAATTCACATATCAAGCATCCGGATCCACATCGTCTCCTCCCTGAGATTCGGGAGGAGGGGCGGCGGCCTGGATGGATGGCCGCCACCTGGCTCTCGGGTGAATCCGAGCCGACACCCCTGTCGGCTCAGCTTGTCGGCTAGGGTGTCGGCTCGGATGGATGGCTCGGATTCACCCGAGAGCCAGGTGGCGGCCATCCATCCAGGATGCCATCCCTCCTCCCGAATCTGAGGGAGGAGACGACGTGGATCCTCAAGCATCCATCTCTCTCTCTCTCTCTCTCTCTCTCTCTCTCTCTCTCTCTCTTAATATCTAGAATAAAAGAATGAACTATTCATTTATGTGGCTAATGCCGCTAAACATTGGATCCACATCCTCTCCTCCAAGAGAAAGGAGGAGAGGTAGCGCCCCCATTGCATGGGCGACACTTGGGACTCGGATGAATCCGAGCTCTCCATCTGAGCTGACACTGATCTGTCATGCTGAGCTGACAGGGGGTGTTGGCTAGGATGGAAGGCTTGGATTCATCAGAGCCCCAGGTGTCGCCCATCCAATGGAGGCACCACCTCTCCTCCAGATTCTCTTGAAGGAGAGGATTTGAATCCCTAAACATTAGGATATTTTTGTTTACCCTTCAAATCAATCAAAAGATTAATCAATATCTTTTTATAAGGAGCCCCTACAAAACCTTCAACCCAATTTCATCAATCACAACCCTATAATCATTGTGGTGCTTAAACAAATCTCCCTTCACTAATTCCATCTCCTTCGGACCATATCCAATTTCAGTAGTTCCCCTGCAATCATATGCATGCATTCCATTTTGTTGTGTGATTGGTTTTGGCAGGCAACGATGCCATCTGATCTAACATCATCTATGGTGGTATGCAGCCAATGTGGATTCCCTGGTTCTCAGTCAGAATCGTTTCTATTCTGCTCCTTCCACACCCATAATATTTCATTGTCACAAGCGTAAGCTCAGTTTGTTTTGACGTAAAATTTTACGATTTTACCATTAAATTTTACGTGTAACATTTTATATGTAAAAAAAACTTTAAAGTTTGTTTCCAGTAGGTAAAAGAAAGATAAAGTTTCTTTTCCATCCCCTTTAGAGATTATTATATTTTATCTCTTGAAAATAAACATTGAAATTTTTTTTTTGCATATAACACATAAAATTTTATGTCAAAACAAACGGAGCAATAAATAAATGGATGGCAAGAGAAAGATTTCATGGCAAGAGATAGTCTTTATCATTTAACACTAGAGATAAAAGAAAAAGTTCGCACAAAATGGGTGGATTGATGGAATAATTCTTTACTTAATTTATGATTTTACCCTTTTGACATGTGATTATGATAATTTTCTATAAACCGGATAGCTTTTCAACGTTTATATGAAATCATTATTTTACCCTTTAAAATATTCTATATATTCAACTGTGAAAGATTAGGTTGGAGTTAGGTTGGGGCGAAGAAAATGAAGTGCCAAATTTTTTGACACCTTGAGAGGTATTGACGTTGGAAATCGTGTAGACTTTTTTTGAGTTGGATGGTGCCCACAAGAGATGAGGAAGGTAGACAGGAGAGGTCAGGTTTTGGACCTAGGGGCAAATTCGATGCCTACATTGGTATTTTGAAATATAAACAGCCATAAAATTTGGTCTATTAGGGAACCGAGTTCTGAGATAGTAGTGGGGCAATAGCAAACAATTTATATTATAAAAGTAAGGTGTGATGAAAGTGAAGTGTCTGAACCTGTGGAGGTTACCCCCTGTTTATGGAGTCCAAACAAGAGCTGAGTAAGGCAAGGTGGGATCCATCCCATATCAAATTGTTCCGAATAGAGTAAGATTCGTTAACTTATTTGAGGCAAAATTTTCCAAGTTGAATAAAGTAAGATTGTATTCTTGCCTTCTTCGGATCATCAAGGATATCGGAGTTGAATAAGGTAAGATTGAATTCGTTAAGAATATAAGAACTAAAGATGGCAACCGAAACCAAATTGAGATCGATCTGATAGTAAATTGATAAGAGTCCATTTGGCCAGTCTAATAAAAAACCCGAAACCAAACTGGACCAAAACTAAAATTGAACCAAAGCCCAAATATTTTATTAGACAATAATTGAATTGAGGGGTATAAGATTGAAATCAATTGACCCAGACCGAAATTAGACCAAATCAACCCATTGACACCCCCTATATCTAGGTCTCTACAAAACTAGCAGCCAGTAGAAGTTCATGTACTTAGTAAATCTTTTTTAATAGGGAAAATATCTGCCACATCCCCTGTAGTTTGTCTTAATATCCCTCATCCGCCTTTGTTAGCGATAATATCCCTAACATCCCCTGCTTTTGAAAAGCTGTATCCATCAGACCCCCTCCTTTAAAATATGTCCCTCAATCGATGAAGTGGCACCACTTTAATTTAATAAATGACAGAACTACCCCTCTCTTTTAATTTTATAAAACTTAAAAATTTATTTTCTCTATTTCATATTAGATATTACATATTACATATTACATATTACGAAAATAAAATTTTCCCATGTTAAAATTCTGGAGAGCGTTTCAGGGGAAGTTGAATTCAAGAATGTCAAGTTTGTGTACCCATCGAGACCCAATAACGTGATTCTCCCAAACTTCAACCTTAAAGTAACAGCCGGAAAAACTGTGGCCTTAGTTGGAGGAGGAAGTGGGTCGGGAAAATCAACAGTTATTGCTCTATTAGAAAGGTTTTATGATCCTCTTAATGGGAAAATTTTACTGGATGGAGTAACCATTGATAAGTTTCAGCTTAAGGGCCCGTTTGATAAAACTTCTGCTTCTGGATTCTGGATTCTGGTTCAAATTTGGATTCTACTCCAAGCTACTCTAGGATTATTTTGGAATAGAAACTTGTTTGATAACGCAATTTTGAAATGGATTTTAGAGCATTGGTGGTGGTGGTGGTGGTAGTGGGCGGTGGCGTTGGTGGTGGTGGAGGTGGCGGTGGTGGTGGTGGTGGTGGTGGTGGTGGTGGTAGAGGTGGCGGCGGCGGCGGTGGTGGTGGCGGTGGTGGTGGTGGTGGTGGTGTGGTTGTGGTGGTGGTAGTGGTGGTGGGGTTGTGGTGGTGGTAGTGGTGGTGGTGGTGGTTATGGTGGTGGTGGTGGTGGTGGTAATGATAGTCATGTGAGTGTCGACTCTTTTTTCTTTAAAAGTTGATCCAACAATGGAGCAAGTATTTATGACTCCAAAATTTTGGATTCTGGAGTCATTCTGAATCCGGTTCACTCTGTGGGAGTTGGAATCTAATTGGACTTATCAAACGCGCTTTTACTCCAAAATGGCTCCCTGGGAGTCAGAATCCATAGAATCCAGAAGCAGAAGTTTTATCAAACGGGCCCTAAATGGCTACGGTCGCAGATGGGCTTACTCAGTCAAGAACCAACTCTGTTTGCAACCTCTATTAAAGAAAACATACTTTTGGCAAAGAAGATGCCAACATGGATGAGGTTGTTGCAGTGGCCAAAGCTGCTAATGTTCATAATTTCATATCTCAATTGCCTCAACGATACGATACCCAGATTCGTTGCTAATCTGTTATCAGTCAAGTTTAATCTATGTTCACCATGTCAACATGCGAAAGGAGATTGATGATTTCTGGATTTTTTATTGAAATTTTTCCGAAGATTTCTTCAAAGGAGAGCCACTGTCTAGTCGGTGGTGGCTTCGCCAGAGCTCTGGTCATCGTCGCTTGGAAACAAATTGGTGGAGAAGTGGGAAGGCATTTGGGTGCTTACCTTTTAGAAATCTCAGCCCTCTGTCTCAGCCTAATTCGACATCAATTTCTTCAGGAACCATCGATGATCGGACTCAGAGCCACGCCTCACTCGATTGCGGAAGCTTCGTCATCTCACCAAGAAATAGAAGACTTTGATTTTGTCGGTTCTAACCAGAAAACTTTCATCAATCACAATTAATGATCATGTTATTGTTGCAGGTTTTTAAAATCCATCAATTGAATAGTGCTTAAATCTTGTGGCAAACAAGGATCCAAATAAGCAAATAAAAGATTGGAAACCCCAAGATTAAATATGAATAGTAAAAGAAATGCAATAAAGTTAGGTGTGTTTATTGAAAATTTCAGGAAAAAATGTCTTTAAATTTCAGAACCCAAGATTAATTCTGCTTCGATAGAATGCTAGTAAATTCCAGATCCTGAGAGTTCACTTTCTTGTTACGAGCAGGCATCAAAATTCTTTATGCAATTAGACCTGAGAATTCTGTTGAAACCTATAAGCTACCATCCAATGTTCGAAATCAAAGAAATGAAGGCTCTTGATTCCTGTGGAGACAAAGTTCCAAGAAGTCCTAAAAGAGCGCGATCCTTGCTGCCTCTCTCTTCTTCTTTCCTCTTCTGCTCTTCTTCTTCTTCTTCTTCCCATGATTCTCTCTCTTCTTTTTTTTTTTTCCTTATTTTCTCCTCAGCCGCATGCCCGCCATCCGTTTCCCTTCTTTCCTCCCACGGCTCTTCTTCTCTCTCTACAAATCAGAGAATTTTTCCCGTCGCAGGAGGTTAGGTTATGGAGGAGCCTAAGAAGAAGATGCTAAAACCGGTAAAGAAGATGCTTGAAATAAAAAGGTAAAGTTGAATATAAGGTGACTCTAAAAATGAAAAAGAAAATAAATAAATCTCAAAAAAAAAAAATAAATATATATATATATATATATATATATATATATATATATATATATATATATATATGAAACTGAATAATGTTGAGATAAAAAAGTCTTTTTAGTATTTAAACAAGGTTTGCGTGTCCTCAGAAGGTGTTAGGGATATTATCGCAAGCAAAGGCGGGTGGGGGATATTAAGACAAACTACAGGGGGTGTGGCAGATATTTTTCCTTTTTAATATTTAATATCATTAAATGCTTCTAATTATAGAAAAATGACTATTGCTATGTTACAACGGAAAAACCTCAGATTTCCAGATCATATGTGTCTCATGTAATTAAATGTTTCCTATATTTAGCTAGTGTTATTATCTTCCATAAGTGGGAGAATGTTAGATTTCCTGTCTAGCAATTTAGGTTTTAGTTTTCGATTTAGACCCAATTTTGGTAATTTACTTACGTAAGGCCGCCTTACCCTGTTTTGTGGAGACACTACAACTGTATAAATCCAATAAATCAAGTGATCGAGTGTCAAAAAAATTACCATAAAAATCGTATCTTTCTTTTCTGTCATTTTTTATATGGGTTCTATTCTAAATTAAACAACTGGGGTGGGGAAGGGAATAGATGCAAGGGAGGAGACTCAAACTCGAATTTGAGACCTCTTCACAAGTCCTGCTTCAGCAAGCGAGACCAACCATCCGACCAAGCAGATGTTTGCCCGCTATTTTTAACAGTAGGAGAAAATTCTATGAACAACAGAGTAGAATCTGCATCAGCATTTCACACTAATTGATGTATGATTCAAAATAATCGAGGTACGAATTGAAATCACAACAATCAACAACACAACAACACCCCGATTTAAGGCAGATGGGGGTGTTTCGATCTCTGGGATGGGGGTTGTAGTCCGTCTATGAATTTTACGTCAAAACAAACAAAGCAATAGGTAAATGGATGGCAAGGGAAAGATTTTATGGCGGGAGAGAATCTTTATCATTTAACACCAGAGATAGAAGAAACGGTTGGCATGGAATAAGATGGATTGATATAATAATCCTTTACTTAATTTATGATTTTACCCTTTTGACATGTGATTCTGATCATTTTTCATTAAGTGAGATAGCTTTTCAACATTTATAACAAATCACTATTTTACTCTTTAAAAGATTCTATATATTGAACCATGAAAGATTAGGTTGGGGTTAAGTTGGGGTAAAGAAAAAGAAATGCCAAATTTTTTTACACCTTGAGAGGTGTTGACGTTGGAAATTGTGCAATCTTTCTTCAAGTTGGATGATGCCCGTAAGAAATGAGGAAGGTAAACAGGAGAGTTTGGGTTTTGAGCCTACGGACAAATTCGATGCCTAAATTGGTATTTCAAACTACAAACAACCGTAAAACTCGGTCTACTGAGGGACCAAGTTCTAAGATAGTGGTGGGGCAATAAAAAACAATTCATATTATAAAAGTAAGGTTAAATGAAAAGGAAGTGTTTTAATCCGTGGGGTTGCCCCCTATTTATGGAGTGTAAACGCGAGTTGAGTAAGGTAAAGTGGGATCCATCCCATATCAAATCGTTTCGAATAGAATAAGATTCATTAGTCTATTTGAGGCAAAATTCACCATGCTCCACAATGTAAGATTGGCTAATTGAATAAGGTAAGATAAGATTCTTGCCTTCTTTGGATCATTGAGGGTATTAGAGTCATCCATTTTAGGGTGTGCTGCTTGACATCTGGAATCTTCAGTGATATAGCTAGACAAGCCCTCGCACGATGCCTCGGGGCATTCCTTGATAAGCGGATAGATTACATTCCCAACAAAATATATATCAATAAGAAAAACCTTTAATTAAAAAGGGTAAAGTACATAAACCTCTCCTGTACTTTGACTAAAAGACACAAACTTCTCTTATCATGTTTAACATGACACTTCCCCTCAATTTTGAAATTCATGACATTTAACTATAGTTTGTTAATTAGAGGATGGTAATTACTGATGTCACGTAGGCAAATTAATTATACTAACTATACTACCTTTATAGGTAATAAAATTACAATTTACCCTTAAAAACCCAAAAGTTTCTAAACAAATGATTAAAATAAATATACAAATTCAGTGGAAAGATTTCTAGCGTTGTCAATTCAATGATTGTCTATGAAATCTGTCCAATTAAGATGGGTTTTCACCTTTACCAAAATCTTTGAACTTCTTCAATTGCATGCATGGTTCTAAATCAAGTATCAGATGTGTTGGGTTTGGTTTCTTGTATCATGTTGGATCTAGACGGTTATTGGGATTATACTTGTATTAGGGTTTAGGTCTACTACATGTATGGGGTAAATCGATAATCATGTGGGAATTAGGGTTTCTAGATTTGCCTATATATTGTCTCCATATGGGAAAATCTAGGCAACGCTGACAGAGAAGAAGGCTCTGTCAGGTACATAATTTTGTAGACTGTTCTTGAGAATAGAGGAAATCGCTCTTTCCTCTAGTGGACGTAGGCATCCCACGATGGGGTGTTGAATAACGTTAAATATTCTTGTTTGCACACTCCCAATCCTAGGCATCGATCTGATCCATCTATTTTTTTGTAATATTAAAAAGGAAAAATTTCATATACACCCCAATAAATTTGTTAAAATCATCTATCACCCATAAGTTTGCAAAAACATCATCTACCACCCAAAATCTTTGTACCGTTAATCAAAGAAGCCCACCTCGTCTATAGATTCTCCTTAGTTGCTAATATCAGCTGAAATGAAACCATTGATGGACAATACTACCCTTTGAGTCGAGTTAAAAGACGATTTTATCCTTTTTTTTTCTTCGGTTTTTTCATTTTCTTCATGGGTCTCCATTCGTTAGGTTTAGGAGGAATTACAAGCTTTTCTGAAGGATTTAGGCTTTGGAGGCGTCAAACTCTGTCATGTATTCATGCTTGATTTCTCCACTGCCTTTGGAGTTGTCTTCTTCGAAATTCTCAGTGGGCTTGTGTTGAATTGGCTGCGAAGATGTTTTGAATGAAAGAGAGAATGATAGTTTCATGCTTTCTTAATTCCTTTCTACTTTACAGAACGAACGACAAAGAAAGATGAGAGAATCAAATCCACACCCTGCTTAATTCCCGGGTTCGTTGAAAGATTAAAACCCTAAATCTCATTTAAAACAGCCCTGATTTGGTAGGGTTCAAACCTCAAAGGTGTTTATCCAAACCCAAGTCACGAACAGGGGAGAGAGAGAGAGAGAGAGAGAGATTTCAATGAGAACTCTGAATCATTCAACAAACGATAGTAAAGGAATTCCAATCCGTAAATCATTCAGAAGGAATCCCTAAACTCAAGCCAAAATCAGGGTTTTGATTGCCTTACCAGACCTGAATCTATCTCTATATCTTTCCACAAAATTAGTTCTTTTGTTTTAACACTAATCCTTCTCTTTCTTCTTCAGCACCGGCTCCATTTTCTCTCAGTTGTCGATTGGCCTGCATCTCTTTCCAAACTTTTGGCTCCGTCGAGAACCATCAATTTCTTCGTCGTCTATATTTTCCGTTAATGTCATTTTTTTTATTTGTTAAAAATTCAATGTTGTATTTGTTAAAAATTCCAATGGGGCTGCCGCCACAGGAAACATGAAGGCGGGTGTTGGTGGGTCAATTCCAGTTGCTGGCGATTTTACTATTGTTGGTGTGCTTGGAGGTATAAGAGAAGAAGAAATGCTGAAAGGTAAAGAAGGTGACCGGAGCTAGTTCACCCCCTGGATTTATCTCTCCGGCCGTTCCTTGCGCTTGAGTGGCACAAAGTTGAATATCCCCTTTCGAAAACCAAAAGTCATCTACTCAATCTATTCAGTCTCATCGCCATGAAAACGTAACAGTGAGTCAGTGACAAACAATATAATGGAAGAAGATGATGATGACAAGATTAAAATAAAAAAAAGAATAGTTTCATTACAAGGTCAAATTAGTTATTTAATTTAATTTTTAAAATTTTCAATTTATAATATGAAGGGTAAAACTGTATATTAACAATTTAAGTGATTTTCGTTAGTTAAATAGGTACAGTTGATGTTTTTCCAAACTTGTGGATTGTAGATGATTTAGCAATTTTTATTGGAATGCATATGAAAATTTTCCTATTAAAAAAGATAAAAAAGATGAAACAATTTATAAAGATAAAAAGTAAAAAAAAAAATCCCACAACTATTAAACATATCTTATTCTCCACCATAGAAAAAAAACTGGCGAAAAATAAAACTAAAACATCTAGATAACAGAAATTATGTGAGGCCAATCCCCGTTTGTATGGCCATTGTATCATCGATCAAGCACCAGTAAAGGAAAGATCAACCAAAAAAGAACTTTTCATCAAAATTTCAAAGCAATCAAATGGTTGTTTTTTAAGTAATCAAATCTGCAAATATGGTTCTTTCAAAACTTCCGAATCTAGTTCTATATTTTATGGTTGATTGTTGCTTTTCCGCGTGTGTACCAACAATCAGGAACTAAAGTACTGTAGTTCAACCAAAAACGAACAGTCTCTGAGAGTTTGAGGTAGATCTAATGGTTATTATCGAAGAAATTTAAGATTGAAAATCTTTGCTAATTTGGATCTTGAAAACGGAGTATTTTTTGTAACCCTTTTCCAGCCAAACGATGCTTTTCTGGCCGAGAACTTGGACACAAACATTGATTCAACAGAAAGAGTCCTTTTCTTCAGAACTTGAAATTCCGTTTACATATTTATGATTTTATTCTTCGGTCATCTTGGAACTCTTCGTAGCAACCCCGAGTGGCCGTTGCAGGTGTTGATGATTGAACATATTTGGAAAGCTCCTAGGGGTAGATGGTGCAAAGTAAATATAGATGGCTGTTCACATGGAAATCCAGGAGACAGGGGTGTAAGAGGTTTACTTTGTGACCACTCTGGTAAGGTGATATCAGCTTTTGTAGAATACCTTGGAGTTGAAACAAATTTTAAGGTTGAAATCTATGCAGCTTTAAATGGTATACAGGGCTGGTGGAGGTGGATTTGTATTACTATATATGGCTAGAATGTGATGCACAATCTATAGTAAATTGCTTCAACAATAAAAAGTGTTCCATGGTTTGGCTTACGGTACAACATTCAGAGTAAGTTGGGTAACAAAGTGTTGTGTATCACTCATTGTTTTAGAGAGACCAACACTCTTTAGATAGGCTTGCAAAGTGGGCTGCTACAGATTGTCTTTTTGAGTCATGGACATCCTGTCCTGACTTTGTAGCTAGAGTCACTTTGGCATGCCTCTAGAGGTCCAAGATTTCCGTTCAATTAGGATTACACTTTTAAGTGTTTTCAGTTGGTTCCTGCTGATGGTAATGTTGAAGGTGGGATATTAATGACTGAAAACTTGTTATTCCTTTTACCTTTCTTTTTTCTATTAACATACACTCTGACTTCTAGCAAAAAAAAAAAAAAAAAACAGCCACACCCCCTGTAGTATGCTTAATCTCACCCACTCGTGGTTTTAGCTATATATGGTTCAATCAGACCCTCTCCGTTAAGTCATGGTTGTTAACTGATGACGTGTCACCGTCTTAAATTTGTTAATGACCAAACTACCCCATCAATATGACTTAATATTTTACTTTTTTAAATTTAAAAAAAAAAACTAAAATATTAATTTGTTATGTAGGGTTCAGTTGTTCGTCGATTCAAGTGGTATGTGAGTTGGGTGTAATAGATTTAGAATTTCTCTTTTCACCATTTTACCATTTACCGTCGATCGTTATCTTACCAGATTTCGAAGATGCTTGCTTTTTGCCTCAGTTGCGATCTAAACTTTTTCTTCTTCTCCTCTATTTCTCAAAACCAGATCCGGAAGATTCCACTCCTCATTCGTTCTTCAATTTTTCTGCAACTTCCTCTCTTCATTCACTTCTCTCGTTGCTGCCTCTCTCTTTTTCTTTCCTCTTCTACTCTTCTTCTTTTCTTCTCCTACTTCTTCTTCTTCTTCCCATGATTATCCTTTTTATTTATTTATTTTTTTTTGTGTGTTGGCAATAGTCTCACATTGCTTAGAGACTAGAACATTGGGTGCCTTATATATGTGAGAGTCCCTCCACTTACTAATTCGAACTTTTGAAATAGAAACTTAACATTTTGTAATTTTCTGCAAAGCCGCAATCCCTTTTCCCTCGTTCCTCTCACGGCTCCTTCTCTCCTTATTTTTCTTTCTCCTTGTTGCTATTGAAAACTGGTCTAGCTGAGTTGTTCACACTATATCCAAGTTGGATAAATTGTAACTGAGTTGACCAGTATAAACCAACTTGTCACGGTTTTAGCCGAGTTCAAGATAAGAACTTGAAAGCAAAAGAAACTTCACTGAGGGATGGATTGGGTAATCCGATGGCCACTCCAATGATTATGTCAGTTCTCAGAACAAGCAGTATGAAGTATATATGGATAAATACTTATTTGAGAGTGGGGTAAGGTTTGAGTGTAAGAGTGAGAAGTAAGGTTATCGTCTCTATACCTTTGTGCTCGAGAATATATACCTATAGGACTATGCAACTGGTTGGAGTGGTCTGAAATACCCTGTTTGGTTATGGAACGGTTGAGAACTGTCCTTCAGAGATTCACCATTGGATAACAATCCTACGATTGTTGTAGAGATAGTTGTCAGCATACAGGTCCATCGAATTTGGGCCTTATGCGCCGGTTAAGGAAAGGTTTGCTACCAGAATTGGAAACCACTTATTTGAATTGTCTCATCCCACGTGTAGGACACATGATACAATGTTGATGTCCCTGAATCCAGGGACACGCGTCACTCTGACATTGGTTGGCGGAATATGGTATTAACACTACTATTTTTCCTTTACTCTCTCACTTGCATTCTCTTTCTTATTTTTTGCACAGCCGTATTCCCTTTCCCCTCTTTCCTCTCATGGCTCTCATTTTCTCCCTATTTTTTATCCTATTTTCCCTCTACTCTCACATGCAATCTCTTTCTTCCTTCTGACAGAATTTTTGCAAGTCTATAATCCCAAACTTAGAATTGATTCTCAGAAATTTTAGTCTAAACTAAGTTGCATATTTAGGGAAAGAAGATGACGATCAATAGAGCCGTTGCCAGAAAAGAGTTTTGCCGGACCATGATGGGTTTCACACTTGAGAGACGTGAGAGAGAACTAGGGTATATGTGAAAATAAAAAGGGAAAATCTGGAAATGTAAAAAGTAAAGGGTAAATTACACAGACATTCCCTCTACTGCAGTGAAATTACACAGAACTACCCTGTTTTTACAAAAGCTACACAGAATACCCCTCTAACAACGCTATCATATAATCTCACCCACGCCGTTACTTTCAACTTAATGGTAGAGGGTTAATTTTTTTAAGACAAAAATACCCTTACTAAGTGTATTTTTGAAAATGAAAAAGAAAATAAAAAAATCACAAAAAAAATAAAAATAAAAAAAAATTGAAAAGTTTTGCGGGTAAAAAAATCTTTTTAGCATATAAAAAGAATAAACCCTTTTAGGTCATTTTATACTTAGTAAGGGTATTTTTGTCTAAATTTTTTTTTGACCCTCTACTGTTAAGTTGAAAGTAACGGTGTGGGTAAGATTGTATGATAACATTGTTAGAGGGGTATTCTGTGTAACTTTTGTAAAAGCAAGGTAGTTCTGTGTAGTTTCACTACAATAGAAGGAGTGTCTGTGTAATTTACCCAAAAATTAATATGAAAATAAAAAGATAAAATAAAAAGGAAGATATATAAAAGCAAAATGAATAATGTTGGGGTAAAATAGTCTTTTTAACTATTTTGTGAGTCTAAATAATTTTTGAATGTCTTCAGGGGATGTTAATGATATTATTGCTAAAAAAATGTGGGTAGGTGAGATTAAACTATACTATGTGGGGTGTAGCTGATATTTTCCCCAAAAAAAAGGTGTTAGATGGCTGAGTTACTTGCTGATGGGATTGCACGAATGTGTCCCTTCCACGCATAAGCCCTAATGAAATTTGTTGAGAGGTTGAAGTAGAGGACTTGTTTTTATATGGATTTGAAGAAGGTAAATAAGATATTTTACTCTATCATATTAACACTGTTAGGTTATAGTAGTTGAGTGTCTTAAGAATTTTGGCAAATAAGACATTTAACTCTGTCATGTTAACACCTTTCGTTTATGGTAATTTAGTGTCCTACGTGGTTAAGCCGAAATATTTCGATTTTTATGAAATCCGAAACGATATGGTCTGTCGGTACACGAGACACGTTCGAAACAAAATCAAATCAATTAAGTTTGGGCTATTTAAAAGCGTCATACCCACGAAACCAGTCGTCTCCTTCTTGTTCGAGAATGCCGAAACAGGTGAGTTTCCTTCATTCTTCCCCTCTTTACCTTCATTCTTCCCCTCGTTCTGCTTGTTTTCATCTATTCTCCTCCATTGTAAGCACCATTCAATCCATTACAGGATTTACGACATCTCTTTGAAGATTTTAAAGTTGAAGGTTAGGGTTTCTTCAAGCTTCAAGGTTAGTGTAAATTTTTTTTAGTAAACATGAATTAGTCTCACTCTCAGTTACAGAAACATCAATGGTTCTCTTAAAAATTTTTCTTTGTTTGCAAAGAACAAAAAAAATTATGATTTTGAGAATAAAGAGACAGTAGAGTTTTTGTTTTCACAATAATTCTTTGATAAAAAAAGAAATAAGTTTCTGATTTTGTTTACATTGGTTACTGCAATGGTTGTTCTTCAACAGTTTTAAACTCAATACGAGTTTTCTTTGTCATGTGATATTTATGTAGGAGCATCTAGATGTTCTTCTCAGGGTATTGGATTAGTTTTTGGTGACTGGAAGTATTGGATTACAGGAAATTGAGTTTTATAATCAGTTTTGTAGGGATTAATTTTGGAGGTTCAAGACTTATTATTAGACAAATCATAGAGAAAAGTTTGTTTTGGTGTTGTGGTTGGTTTTCATTGTTCCAGAAGAAAATTGCTCTTGTTGTGGTTCTTCACAGGGTATTGGATTAATCCCTGCATTGTTCCAGAAGAGATTGGGCTTGTTGTGGTTGGATTTCTTTTTCTGTAACAAACCAGAAACAAGCCATAGCAACCCTCAAGTTCGTTTTGGTGTTGGGTTTCTTTCTCTTAGTCTTAGGGCTTGGATTGATACACAAGGATTTCAGTGTAAGCAATCGAGGCAAAGATTTGCCATACTAATATAAGTATATAATTAAAGTGTATTCTTTTCTCAGATTTTGGTCTTTTAATTTGATCAAAAAATGTAATTAAGCTTTTCAGAGATTTCATTGAAGGGAAAATAAATTATGATTTATTTTGCTTTCATTCCATTCTCCCCTGTCTATACATAGTATATCCTTTAATATATCCTTTTTTTTTTGGAGGGGTGGGGGGGGGTTACATCACTCCATTCTCTCTGTAAAAAACAAGAAAAAAAAATGTTCAGTGACCTCTGATGGAGTTTTTAAACAGATGCTATAGCATCTTGCCTCCTAAGCAAATCCTCTTCTTGAAAGTGTACTCTAGAGGATTTGGTTAAGGATGGCAGAGCATCTGGAAGACTGCATCCCCTCCAGGATTGAAAAACTTTACTGATGTTTTAGTGCTTTTAACATTTCTTTATTCACCCAAAAGAAAAAACAATGCTGAGGATTTGAGGAACCTCTCACTTGTATGTTGCCAAGGAGAATGAGTTTTAGATGCTATGTTATAGAACTGAACAAGGTGATTAAACAATGATCATTATAGTGTCAAGTCTGTCGACATAGAATTACCAATTATGATGTTGGTTTTATGCAAATGATTCAATAGATATGTTATAGAGGTAAAAGTTGCATTACGGAAAAAAAAAAATTGAATTCAAAAAGCTTGTTTTTTTGCCACCGAAACCAGATCTGAAACCATGATTTTTTTACCAAGTTTTGTCGAAATTTCGGCCGAAACCACCGAAATTTCATGCACGAAACCGAAATTACGATCCTTGGTGTCCTGTTAAACATGACAGATGAGGTTTGTGTCTTTTAGCCAAAGTACAGGGGAGGCTTGTCTACTTTACCCTTAATTATGTGTTTCATACCAGGAAAGAACTGAAAACATCTCAGAAAATTGGATACCATAATTAGAAATATTCTTCATGTCCAATATATGGTTTCTTGAATGATCCAATCAATCAGAAGACAAGAAGGAAGCCGAGCTTCAATAACTTTATTATATTTTTATGTGTAGTTTGTATGGTGGATTTTCTCTCTGTTCAACCTGCAACTTTAGTCTCTCTTTCTTCTTTCATAAGGATAGGAAGAAATCTATAAAGCCGAAGAAACTAATTTGATTCTTGGTTTTGGAGGATAAGAAAGTTTGAATCTGAGGAGGGAACATGGCAGATCAAGTCTTGGAAGGGAGCCAACCAGTAGATCTTTCCAAGCATCCTTCTGGCATTGTTCCTACGCTTCAGTAAGTGATTCTTCCCTTCTGGTTTCGTAGGATTCATTTACGACCTTGTTTTCTTTGCTAATACTCAAGTATCTTATCAAATCTTCAGCCACAAATAGAAAGCTTCAGTGAACGGTTGAATTTTCATGTTCCTTCAACTTCTTTTTGTTTTCTTAAAGTAGCATACTGTTTTCCCGAGTTAGTGAAACCCTTGGATAAAGATGGAGTTCTCATTACCCCATTCTTCAAATCCAATTTCGATGATGACTTTTTGGTTCCCAGTGATTTACTGTAATTATTTTGTTTGTAGCTAGGTCTCCATGCTGTGAAGTTTTGATTTTAGGTTGTACGCTTATTATGTTGTGCTTATGTTGATTCATTGAATTGACTACCTTCTCCTATCACCCAACTGAGGTTATAGTGGTTTGGAATGAACCGCTGACTTCACATTCTCTTATTGTTGTGTGATGAAATTCATGCTGCTGTGTGGTCATATTATTTTAAAAGCATAAAATATTGGCCTACCTTCTTCATAATTTGGCCATATGCTTTCTTATGGATTGGGAATAAGTAGATACATGGTTTAGTTTTACACATTAAGACGATTTGGAGTGAATGAGGTAGGATTGGCTTGACATTTCAACAATGTAAAGGTTTGAGTGGTGGACCTCTGATGTGGAGAAAATCAGCGATTTGAGGCCTTTTTATCCTTTTATTGATCTTAATGTGACAGTGAAGTTTTGTGGAAAATCATTTGGGAGTCTCCCCCACAAAGATATGTAAAGAGATAGAAGAATGCTGGAGGGCGCATACTTGTGTTGTTTCTGTAAATAGGCATGAACAGTTCAAAGAATTCCAAATTTTCATTTAAAACTTATATCTTTCTTAGATTCATGTTAATTGGAAAAAAAATTCATGGCCTATCTGAAAAAAGATACAGTCATCTAGTGTCTAACATGTACATATAAAAGTGTCAGCGCACATAATGTCTATACATTTATGTTTGGAATCCCGATAGTGCTCTGACCTACGTGAGAACATGCTTGGTGTAACCTTCCAAATGTGATGTTCTTTCCATATCCTGTACCAGATTTAGGGAATATTGAGCGGTTAGATGTCTTCTACAATGTTCCATTTTTTTTTATTGTCTTAAAATGGTACCTGAGTTTGGAATTTCGAATTATGCACTTCTCTACCATTCTCTACTTTTGCAGTGGTAGCTAATTTGGTATTTTTTTTTTCATATGCAGGAACATTGTATCAACAGTCAATTTGGACTGCAAGTTGGATCTGAAGGCTATTGCACTGCAAGCTCGTAATGCAGAATATAACCCCAAGGTTTGTAAATCCTTTAGAGCATATTTGGCCTCTTTAGCTTCCCTTATGTTAAGTATTATGAATATAGGTTATATATTCTTCGTTAAACTCTTCTGTGCAATGTGTACCTTGTCTCAATCCTAGTTTTGGTGGTTGATTGGTTAGCAAAGCACACTATTGAATTTTTATTTTTTTTTTCTTGTTATAAAAGGGTAATAATTACTTAGCCCAGTTTATTGTACTTCAGAGTTAACAGATGTGATTTCTTTCCAATTTGAGACTGAATATTTCCTTTTATGCCCTTAGGAGATCAGGATGTTAGATTTTATTTTCTATTTCTGTTCTGAAATTTGTGGACTTATATGTCATTTTGCTTATATCTTGCAGCGTTTTGCTGCCGTAATTATGCGGATAAGAGAACCAAAAACTACAGCATTGATTTTTGCGTCTGGAAAGATGGTGAGTAAGATTTGAAGCATGTATTTCGACTCTTATATTGAGTGTTAGTTAAATTTTTTATCTTGAAAAAAATTTCATCTAGACCCCATCAAAGATTGCTAACATTATCTACATCCACAAGAATGCAAAAACATCATCTACACCCCAAAATTTTTGCTGTGGTAATCAAAGAAGTTCACTCCGTCTGTTGATTCCCATTAGATTCCGATGTCAGCTGGATTGGAATATTTCAGAGACGATAATACCCTTTGGCCTATTGAAAAGACCATTATACCCTTGCATATCTTCATCTTCTGCTCTGTGTCTGCTTCTTCTTCCGCTTGAGTTTTTGCTTTCTTTGCAGATCTTATCCTCTTCCCTTTTCTGGGTTCTTTTGGGAATTTAAAAAGCAGGGTTAAGTATTAATTAGTAGAGATGGAAGAGAAATAGGATCTGTTTGAGAATCCCAAGCTTTGCCATTTCACCCCAAAATCGAAGCA
The DNA here is from genome assembly GCA_028583415.1 of Protea cynaroides. Lineage (NCBI taxonomy): Eukaryota > Viridiplantae > Streptophyta > Magnoliopsida > Proteales > Proteaceae > Protea > Protea cynaroides. The sequence continues at coordinate 58,445,245 of CM053272.1, forward strand.
GGGAGAGAGGCAAAAGATTGGAAGACCTTTTGTGTGTAATTAGTGATTTGAGAAGACGGAGAGAGGAGAATGGTGAGTGTCTTCTCACGATTCTCTAGGAGAACTGGGCAAAGATGGGCTCAAAGTGCACTTGTAAGCATCCTACCTCTTGATGATCTTTAAGCATCCCTCCTGTTTGATTTTCTTTGGTAGGAAGACGTTCTAGTTGTTTTGGGTTTGATTTTTCAATTGGGTTTCGTTATATGAGTTATAGGGTGTGTTCTTTGTTTAAAGATTAAACAGATCTCTTTATTTTGTTTTGGGTTCGCCCATCTCCTTCATACTCTGTTATTGTTTTTCTGTTTCTATATTCTTGATTTGTTTTGAGGCAGTTTTTTTATTCCTCCTCAAAGTTGGCACTCTTATTTGGTCTCTGAGATTACGATGGCGATGAAATTTCAAGATCTGATGTGAATGAATCTTAAGAATCATAAGTTCAAAAAATCAAGAAACAAAGGAACGTAGCTTAGAAGAAATGGAACTTGCCCGAGAAAGAATGGATTGTAGCTCAATTGCAGGTGAAGAAGATGGTCGCAGACGACAGATCGCTTTGCAAGAATGTACTCACGGACGATGAACGGAGAAAATTTCTCGGCTACCATGATAAAATTGATTTCTTCTCATTCATTCGAATAAAGTAAAACGTTACAATAAGGTAAAATTGATTTCTTTTCATTCAAGACAACTATAAATTGGAAATAATAAACCTATTCATTGAAACAGGAAAGTTGTAAAACAGAGAATATTACCAGCAAAATCGATTTCTCCCATTTTTGTCCCTCTCATCTTTAAGGCTCAGCCGCGAAGCCTCGACTACGACCAAGACCATAAGAGAGATGAGGCAAAGGGTGAAGATTGGTCGTTGGGCATGGTTTTCCCTGATTGGTCCTTCTGGGGTTGGTGATTATATTTCCTCCCTATTACTTTCTCACTGACTCCGTTATTCAAGTACTGCATTATGCAAAGATCTCTAGTGACCGGGTTTTCCGGCAATATCTACTCCATGAAACACACCGGAGAATCTCGGACAGGAGGAATGGCTCATGCTTAGAGAATTCCGTTGGAGAGAGAGAGAGAGAGAGAGAGAGAGAGAGAGAGGGCAGAGATTTTGTTTCAAGCTTACGTTGCCGGAAAAATATTCACGTCGTCGGAGAAGAAGGCGGTTTGAAAATATAAGTTACATTTGAAGGATAAATTAGTAAATGAACATAATTTTTTAATTTTTCAATGTATAATTTGGAGGGTAAAATTGTATTTCAACAAATTTAGAATTTCCGTCAGTTTAGTGGACCTTGGTGATGTTTTTGCATTCTTATGGGTGTAGATGATGTTAGCAATCTTTGATGGGGTCTAGATGGAATTTTTTCTTTTATCTTTCATTCTTTATTTTCCCTAATTCTTTAGTTTATGGTAATCTCTTGTTTTAGTCTTATTGGTTTCTTCTTTTTTAGCTTACCCCTGTATTTACTTGATGTGATATCCGTTGCTGCCTTAACCAATGCTTGATATGCACTCTTGAGCAATTTTTTACATGTGCTAGGCTTCGCTGACTCATTTTGCTGGTCTATTCATTTCCTTAACACCAAAGAGGGAGCAATGGAAAAAAAAAATTGTATGACTATACTTCTGCAGTTTTGGGGGTAATGGGGGGTTTGTAAGCCAGTGTAAATTGTTCTGTTTGATGTATGGCATGACTAAAATAGAATAATTAATACCAATATTAAATATTCTTTCTGCCATTTTATTCTTGTTATTTTGTGGTTTTTAAGATGTACCACGTGGAGCATGTACTTCAAGACGGATTCACAAAAAAGGTGTGAGTCACATGTATTCCCTTGCATCTCTCCCTATGAGGCATACGATCCACAGGAATTTGCATTTTCTGAATTTGCCCCAGGGTGTCTTCCTGGCAACTCTCCCTGCTGCTCTTCTTGAGGTGTATGCCTCATCCTTCTGAAAACATTGGATGAGAGATACCTACCGTTTTGAAGCTTCTGTATTTTTTATGGTACTATGATTTCTAGTGTTATAGGTCCTTTGGTTCAGGTGCTTTTTGGAGTAAAGGAATATGACTGCCAGGGTCAAGGAAAATAGATTTAATGAATTCTTAATGTAGTCTTTAGTTTTTCCGATATGGTCAGTTGTTCTTGTTTTATGTTTAGGATTAGGCTTGGGGTGTGAGTTATAGGGATTGAATGTGTGGGTTATAGGAATTGCATGTGTGTATCGATAGTTCTTTACAGCAACTATTCAGTGATGCAATAGACAACTGCTCTCATTTCTGTATTTCATGGTCAAATCCTCCAACTGTATATTCTCCTAGGATTTTCTATTTCTCCCTAATTAAAAAATCTAATTTATTAGCAACGTGATGCTGTCAAGAATGTGATTGGGCCTAGGAAGATCTTATTTTGGGCAGTGGACAGATTCTATAGGCCTTAGGTCACTTTTTAATGGGCCTATATTATAAGCCTATAAAGTGGGGTTGAACTCAGTACAGGAGATTAATGTCTTAAGTGTTTGAGTTAGATTAGGAATTAGGTTACTTAATAGCTTGCATAAAGTTCTGGTTTGAGTCCATTAAGTCAATTCAGTGTGTGAGATTGAATAAGTTTTTTTACAAGTCTTATTAGGAATTTTAAAAAGTCTTTGTATGTGTGAAAACTCCATCAATTAAGCATGATTTGAATGAAGAGTTTTGAGTTTTCTCAAGTGTTCTGCTGTTGTGCTACTGTGCGTACGGCACTGGAATGATCCAAATCTCTTCGTTACTCTTCTCTTTACCCTATCATATTTCCCTCTTTTCTGTTCTTATTCTTGAATTTTGATACTTTCATCTAATTCTTCTCCTTCTCCCTGATTTCTTCTAATATTTTCAGCTTCTATACTAAATATTGATTTCAGAATTGTAACTAATTCTTGCTGGTTATTATACCTGAACTGCAAATCTGATGTTCTTCAATTTATTAGATTGATCCCATCTGTTCCTTAGATCTGATAATCAAACTGTGCAATACTTTTTCAATTCTTGTTTGTGGTTTGTATTTAAGCTAGCTGGGTTTATCTAGTTTTAGATCTCTGCTTTAAAAGAATTTTACGTTGAATGATAGGCCTGGTTAAGCTCCACGCTTGACCCGAATTTCATCCAGACCTAATCATTGGATTTTCAGATTTTGAATCTCTCTTTTTTTAGTCGATTCCGTCCGTAACCTGATTCTATTGGCTTTATAGTGTTCACGTTATAGTTCTTTATTCTAGATTCCTTTGTACAAGCTGGAACTGCATTACAAAATTTCACTGTATCCTGACTTCTGAAATCTGCTGTTTTAGGTCTGCACTGGAGCCAAGAGCGAACAAGAATCAAAACTGGCTGCAAGAAAGGTAAGGAATTGCTTATGGAGTTAATTTCTGTTAGGGTATTCTTGGTTTACTTCTCAGAAAATATGAACACTGAAAAGATGGGGAGACGGATTGAAGTGCATATGCTTTTCTATTTTGTTAAGCTCATTCCTTGTTTGTGGATTGGGAATAAGTAACACATGGAAAAGAAGTTGGATGGGGATAATTGAATTGCATATGGATTTTGATTATATTAAGATGATTCCTGGATTATTTGTCAGGAAGAATTAACACAAGAGAACATGGGGAGGGGATATATAATGTTTTTACTGCTATTAGGCTTGTATTTTTTTTTTTTTTTTGATGAGGCTGTTATTGTAGTCATTTCCCTCTGTTAAACCTGACATGTTAACTATTTTTTTTCCCAGTATGCTCGAATCATTCAGAAACTTGGTTTTCCTGCTAAGTTTAAGGTACTCTCTCTCTCTCTCTCTCTCTCTCTCTGTTTATTTATAAGCCAGCAAGTCGTACAGTAGCCTACAACATGACCCTTATATGATGTCCAACATACAAGCTAAAGCAATAGGAAACTTAATTGCCCCTCATCGAGACTTTCAAATTCAGGAGTAGCTTTGGCTGTCGTGCATATCACATCTCCCACTTCTATCTGTTATGGCAACAACAAAAAAAAAAAATCATCATAAAAGATAGCAAACCAGGAATCCAGGATCTAGCTATCCACCTCACCTAGACTAAGGCAGCTTTTGGTAGCTTCCCAATCCCCATTCTTCATTTTCATTCATTATGTATAATGAATTCTATAAAGGTTTTATTTACATTGTAAAATGGATTTTCATTTAAATTGAATCCAACTCCCTTTTCTTCTGAACCATCTCACTATCCCTCCCCCCAAAAGACCAAAATTCCACTGATATTCTTCACCAACAACAATGACCTGTTGCCCATATCAATCACTGCAAGACTTACAAAAAATTCATATGGATCAGGCCAGAGACCAAGTCGGATTCAAAGTCAGCATAATTGTAGACATCTCCAGTCAACCCTGACTGCTGGAGGCTGCCCAAGACACCTCTGTTCGTCTCCAACTATCCCACCCACAACCCCTTCGATCCCTTCTTCGTGGGAGAAACTCAGCTCCATTACTGACAGCGATATCAACTACCAATATCATTACTGCTCCTGTAGCATAAAAAACACTCTACTGACGCCATCTTATCTTCCCCCTCAACGACTCCTCTAACACCTTCACAGCCAAGACCAATAACTTCTGCCTCAGAGGTGGTAAGCCCCCTCAGAATTTCGGTCTTGGCCCTAGAAGTGGCTTCCAACAGCAAAGCCAACTCCTCGAGGGCCATGACCAGAATGTTGAAGCCTGCATGTGGGAGGCTGAGGTAGAATGCACCCACCAGAACCATCTCTACAATATCAACTGTCTATTTTAAATCAGTTCGGAGAATGAATCTAGGAATCATTTTGACTGTTTTTAAATTTCCATTTTACAGTAAAAAAAACCTGTAATGAGCAATTATTCCAGGCCCAAATGAGAAAATAAAAGGCAACACCAAATGCTGCTTAATCTTTTTACGATATCATATTTAGACACACTGACCTTTTCTCCATTTTTTTTTATCCATTTTTGCAATATTTTTCTGATTTTGCAAACATAGACACAAGTGTTTCCAAGAGAAGAAAATGCAACATGAGAATATGTAGCAGAAGTCCCATGTCAAACTATTTCCCCATTTCTCACCATTGTGGGGGATAGTGCAGGCATGTAAAGAACATTATGTAGAGGAAGTTCTGCTGGATTGATCCCAGGAGAACTTGTTTCTTGTGCCTTATCTTCATTCTTGACAGGTGTCTGTATTAATTTCTCTTTGTTGTCTTTAGAACTACTGGTGACAGGGACACTCCAATATCATCTGGATCCTCAACTGTGTAAACCAGCGGGAGTAAAGTGTTCAAAACACATCTGATACGTTGAATGCTCGTGACACCCTACATATTATAGTTAGAGAACATAGAAAAGTAGTTTATTCCAATCAAAAAGATCTATGCAGGCATAACTCCTCCAAGTAAGTCTTTTTTTACAGATGTGAAAAAAATTACAAATAAAAAGGTATTATTTGCACAAAAATGATCAAAATGGACAGTTATTGCAATAAGTTTTCCCACTGGAACATCCTTTGAACCTTCTGATACTAATATCATAGCAAGGAACCTGCTGAAAATTTTCTTCAAAATTCAATGCAATTCTTAAGGGTAACTGAAGTATTTAGAATCAAGTAGGAGCCAACTACCAAAATGCAGAACATGTATAAGTATGATGCAGTTTCATTGGACTGGTTGGATCAATATCATCCCATGTGGAGGCCTCAACAAATTTAGAAGGCCCACAAGGTGCTGGTGGCAATCCAATGGGCTGAAAACAAGCTTTCAGTAACTGTTATAGGTTGGGTCTTTTATTTCTTGGGTTTCATTGTACTGGGCTTAATTTATAAACCCATAGGGGTGAAGTTAGTACACGGGATTAGTAGTTAAGTGTTAGGAGTTCGATTAGGATAGTAAATAGCTTTTAAGAGTTTTGTTTCAAGTCTGGTTACTTTATAAGAGAGTGATTAGGAGTCCTTTTATGAGTCAGTTTAGGAAATTTTGAAAGGATATATATATATATATATATATATATATATATATATATATATATATATATATATATATATATATATATATTATTGTGGCATGTTTCAAATAAATAATTTTGAGTTTTTTTCAAGAGTTTTAGAGTTGCTGAGGTGTGATTTGGGATTGGTATTCTGACTACCTCCTCCTTCTACGTCTAGTTATTTTTCATCTTTCTTCTCATATGTAATCTTTCCTCCCTCTTCTCTTTTAACTATTCTTCTTGCTGTTTCTTTTTTTTTTTTTTCTTTTTAAATTAGCGGCCCCCCCATTTTCTTCTAAATTTGAGATTGCATAATTCTTCATCTCTCTCTCTAGATGGTTATCTGTATTGTCTCAAATTTAGTACATCGGTTTATGGTATACTTCCCTCTTGAATTCTGGTGTCAAATTCTGATTCCAGCAACTAGAATTCTAGTTTCAGAACTCCAGTCCTGTTTTCCTAGTGCCATTAGGAATTGTCTGTGCAGGTCAGACCACTTCTTCTCTATTTCAGAGATAATTTGCAGAGTTATTCTCCTGGTTCTAACTAATATTCAACCTGAGTTCTAACCTCTTCTGGTTTGTCTGCTGTGAGTTGCAAACGTTCTCCTATTTCTGGCCTATATTAATCTGTTTCGGCGATCTTTCTAGTACTAGTTTTTTGCTGGATTTTTCTGATTCAGGATTAGTTTACATTAAAGGAAAGTGATTATAGCAGGGGCAGACCAAGAACTGTATTTTCTTTTTCCTTTTGAAGGGCGGAAAGTCAGGTTTAGGGAGAGAATGGACAGCATAAATAATGCAGATACGTTTGTCGCTTTTGTATTGTTTGATGCTGCTTCTTTTTGGGTCATGAAATCAGTTTAGAGTGTTAGAAACAGCACTTTACAATTTTTGTGACTCCATTGTGTGTCTATTAAAGTACCCTTCAATACTTTTCACAATCCCATTATGAGTATGGTTCTAATTATTGCCGAAATTAGCAAAATTTTGGACAGAAATCTCGGTCTCGCTATGTACCTGCACCGTATGGGCGCCTAAAATGACTATAGGAGAAGTGGTGAGGCAAAACATGCATTGCTTAGAACTAGATAAAATTGACTGGAGAAAGAATATCCATGTAGCTGACCCATTTAGTTGGGATAAAGCTAAGTAGAGTTTAGTTGTTTATTAAAGATAAAAGTAGTAACCACTAGGACCTAGAGTACATTTAATTTATCTTACTATTGGATGTACAAATAATTTATCTTACAAAAGATGAGGCTAATCAGTGAATTTGCTTAAGTACGCACAGCTGCTTTCCTGATTACATGTCATCGAGCCTGTTTGACCAAACATTAGAGATGCTTATTTAGGATTTTCCTGATGTTTTGGGCCAAAATGTATACATTTGGCCCCTGAAATGGCCAACCAAAATTTTCGACCGAATATACCATATTTCAGTTGAAATTTTGCCATTTTGCAAAATATTTACAGAAATTTTAGACCTTGGTTACAACTGCTTATCCCCAAAAGCTCGAGCTGTTGAGTAAGGGCCACAACAAAAATTATCAACAATAATTATTTAAAAGCCTTTAAAAGAAGCCTTCACCATGCTATGCTCATATGTAGTCTAGAGGGGGGAAATACCAACCTACTAATTATTTCAATAGAATTTTGGATGGGAGAGAGAGAGACAAATTATATGAGGAAGAGGGAGTGAGGAATAAAACAGACTTAAACAATATACTCAACAACTTTTTGTCCTTTTGAGTCTTAAAGAAATCAAGAGTTTAGGAGGAAAAGAGTTCAGAAATGAGTTTCAAAACGCAAGCTTACTGGTGACTTATATAATGGGTTTTGGTTCATTTTTTGAACTGAAACCTTGGTTCTGGGTGAAACCTGGTCGAACCCAACCAGGGTTCGACCGAAACCATGAACTTTATGAATTCGACTTCTGGTTTAGTATCAGTAAGGCTCGAAACAGAGTTACGCTGATCGAGACCTCTGGTTTCGACCGGCACCTCGAACCATGCTTTTGACCCATGGGGGATGTTGGGGTTGGGGAGCAGTATTGTATCACATAGTGCCTAAATATTAAAAAGAGAGATAGAAAAAGAAAAAGCAGAGCTATTGATATTAACCACATCTAAAACATTCTGTCAGTAATGCTCAACCAAATTGGAAGAAAACATTGGCAGTTCATAATACACCTTCATCTCTAACATGAACCTTAATTGTATATACCATCGAACATAGAAGCTCATAGTAGGTAAAAAGAGTATTACGCCTCTTCGAGAGAAGACTCAGTCACTCAAATTCAAGAGTAGCTTTATCTGTCTCTATCTCACATAGGATGTCACCCACTTCTATCTGTTAGATTGAATAGTTGACCAACAGAAAAGAAAAAAAACTAGCTTCAGGGACATCAAATCGGTGTGTACACAATGACAGGGGAAACATTTCCTTTTTTCCATTATATTGTTACATTTAACTACCTTATCTCCTTTCTTCCTCCATTTTGCAATGTTACCTTGATTCTGCAGATTTTTTAATCTTTTTTGTTCATATAAACTCATGAGTTATGCTTCTTTGTTATGAATTATGATGTTCTGCAGGACTTCAAGATTCAAAACATTGTTGGCTCCTGTGACGTGAAATTTCCCATTAGGCTTGAGGGTCTTGCATATTCTCATGGTGCCTTTTCTAGTGTAAGTGAAAATTTTATCACACATTTTTGAGAAAAGGAACTACTTTTGATCTGTTAACAATCTTGCATTTTCCTTCATTTTGTAAGTGGGTCTTTTCTTTTGCTGCACTATCTAAGATCCCTTTATGCATGGGCATGTAATGCTGACAGAAAGAGAGATTTTATCTTTTACAAAAGAAAAAAATTTCATTTAACCTCCAAAAACTATGTTAAATTCGATCTAACCCCCAACAATTTCAAATGTCTCATCTACCACCCAAAAAGTTTCCAAATGTCTCATATACCTCCCAAAAATTTTCCACCGTTAGTCAAAGAGACCCCACCCGTTAGTAGAGTTCCGTTAGTTGCAAATATTAGGACAATATTGCCCTTATTCCAAAGGTAAAAAACCGTAATGCCCCCAAACTAAAAAACACCTTTACCTAAAACCAACGGCGGTGAGTTGCAGAGAATGGTTTTGTTTGAAGGAAGATGAAGAAGCACTTGTTTATGGTTACTTCAGTTACTGCACAGTCACACATCTCTTCTTCCTCTATTATTTTACTTCTGCAGCCTGCCTCAAGTCCCTGGTTCACCTTCTAACTTCTCTTCTTCATGAGATATCTGAGGGCGTAAACCGTGAAAGGTAGATATTTCAATCCCAAATAGTCTCTGTGGTAGTGGCATCTGTCTAATTCCAGTTTAGTCTCTAATTCCGTGGTTTGTACCTGAGAATAGCTATCAAATCTCTCGGAACGGATTCGTTACCGAGTCTGAAACGTCCGTTGATGAGTCGATTAAGCTAGAGAGGTCTTGATGCAGGTCTCTGCAAATCGAAATGGAAGAAAATTGGGCGATTTCTAACTGGAGATTATGAATACCTAGATGTGATCGTAGAAAGAAATCGGTACTTGGTGGAAGTGTCATTGGCAGCTGAATTCACGATTGCTCGATCGACAGATGAGTATCTGTCATTGCTGAATGTGTTCCCTGCAATTTTTGTTGGAAAACTAGAGGAGCTGAATTCACGATTTCTCCAGAAACGCTAGTTTCGGTGAGAATAAACCTCATGAGATGCCTGAAATTGCCGAGCTTTCCAGTTAGAGTTCCGACCATGATTTTCGATGAACACAAGTTCTTCTAAGGTAGAACCCAAGGTTGAGAGGAACCCAGGGAAAGAAACCTGGGTTTCTGTGAAACATCTGTAGAAGAAAAGCTTGCGAAGATAGATGAAGGAGGAGAGTCGAGGGGAAAGCATGGAATTAAAAGTGCAAGGAGGGTTAGGAGAGAAATCTGAAACGTAACCGAAGTTGAGCTCTGTGATGTGAGGCGTAATGGAACCGTTTTCGTTTGAGAAATAGTCACATGCGATGCCATGAGGAGCTGAGTTGCAGAGGTCGTCAGGGAAGAGAGATCGCCAATCGATGCCGGAGTTGATTGAATCCAACACTTGATATAGAGATTCCTGCTCGTCGTAGTAGAGGGAAGTAGAAGAGACAAAATATGCAGCAATGAAGCAGAGGACAAGAAGGCAGAGGAGAGCTATAGAGCAGTGTGAAGACGCCATTACTGGTTTCAGAGTACAGGTGAGACAACAATAAAAAGAGAGGGAGTTGGTGCTTTTAAGCTTCGGACTCACCACTCTCTCTAGCTAGCGTGATTTTGGTTCAGTTTATTTACACAATTGCCCCGGATAATGGAGTGTGGAGAATAGTTCAGCTAAGGGTACGTGTATCCTCCCTGTAAATCTCATCATGGTCTATATCCAGTGAAATCATTTTCTAGAGATGGGTTTCACATCTTATTTTACCCAAATGTCACTGAGTTGCGACCATATTTTTCAACCAAAAATATGGTTGAAACTGAAATTTTAGCCGAATTTTTGTATTTTTGGTACCGACAGCACATCTCGTTTCGTATAGACCAAAAACCGAAACATTTCGGCCGAAATCAGAAATTTTGACCGAAATTTGAAACTATGGTCGATACCCAGTATCGTTTCGGGTTAGCTAAATCCGAAATATTCCGGCCGAAATTCTTAACTATTCCCATAACTCAATGTTTTATTTTAATGTTTTAATAATGTTTTAAAGAAAGGACAAATTAATAACTTTATCTCATTTTAATGTTTTAAAGTTTGAAATAGAAATGATAGAAATGTCTACTCATATGTTCAGTCCATTCTGTCAGTTAAATGGGGCCGGTTAGAATATCTGGAAACCATTGGGTAGTAGATCGAATTTGACATAGTTTTTGGGGGTTAGATGAAATTTTTTCTTTACAAAACAATATTTGAGAAAATGTAGGTTGATGAGAAAATGTAGGTTGAAGATTGGCAGAGGGTAAATGCAGTGGGAAAATTTATCTCCTAGAAATAGCATTGTTAAGGTTGTAATGGTTAATGGGTGAATGTAGTGCAAACTAGAAAGTATTGAAGCATTCATTCATTGGCCATGCTAAGTTGACAACGATGAAGGCTGCATTGTGAACCTAGTGCAAACTAGAAAGTGTATTTAAGCATTCATTCATTGGCCATGATAAGTTGACATCGATGAAGGCTGCATTTACTTCATTTGTGAAAAAAATGTCAGATGTTTTGTTTAGTTCATCCGTGTGGGAGAGGGAATTTCTATTTGGTCTTGGTATATCATGCTTTTCTGCGCTTTCCGAGTATGTTCTTATTTTGAATGCAGCTGCATCATGTTGGTACAGTATGAACCAGAGCTCTTCCCAGGACTGATCTACCGGATGAAACAACCAAAGATTGTCCTGCTCATATTCGTGTCTGGGAAAATTGTTCTTACAGGGGCTAAGGTGATATACTGCTCTTTATTAAATTTTTATTTTTTTTATTGGTTATTTTGTTGTGTTTTTCTTTTATTGGCTGATTGGCATCTGTAATTTCTTTTAATGTTTCAGGTTAGAGATGAAACTTACACTGCATTTGAGAACATATACCCAGTTCTTACAGAGTTCCGGAAAAGCCAGCAATGGTACAGACTATTAGCTTGGTGCATGCATTGATGTCTGGATCTTGATCTTGCCTAATGGGATGCATGATAAACTTGAAAAATGATAGTCAACCATCTTGTATATTTTCTATGGAGGCATTAAGTCTCTTGCAATGGGTTAGGTAGTTTCTATTGGACTCTACTGTGTGAAGATGTCAAATCCAATGTTTCTATGAGGCAGAAGAAATTGTTTGAGCTGCGTTTAGGTTGGCACCGGACTGGAATTAATTCATTTGAATGCATTCCCAAGTATCTGGATGTGAAAAAATGCAACTTTTAACTGGATCTCTAGTCATACTCACCTTGGATAAAATAATGCATTTTATTCCAGTTGACATCCAAGCCACCAGAATAGTAATCAGTTGTCAGGTGTTTTTGTAATTTTAAGCCTTTTTTACAGCATGTTTGCTAGCGTTTACACCACATTCTATCTTGTTTTATCTAATGTCATGGGGAAGAGCGCTTATCATCCTCTCTTTATGTTGGCAGATGACCTCCTGCGTACCAGTTCGCTCGTCCTCATGAGTTGTGAGGGGGTTAGTTTGGCACCGTTGCTGAGGGTGAATTCAACTGTAAATACGTGATAGAAGAGGCTGATATAGAGGGCTTTCATCATCAGATAATTTAATGTGGAGTCTGCGGGAGTTTTTCCTTATTTTGATCCTGTTTAGGTGCCCCTAATCAAGGCTGCATTGGTTTTTCCTGTTGGTTGCTACATGTGCAAGGGGGGGTCTGACAGCAGAAATAGGTTAGGGAAAGGTGTAAGATTGGAGAACATTTTGTTGTGAACGTTATGGTGAAATGATCTTTTTTGTTAATAAAGACTGGTAGTTTTGTCTGTGTACTGATGTGTATACAATCGGGTAATGAATCGCCAGCTTTTTCTTCATATTTTGGGTAATCTGATGAACTGAACATTTGTTCTAAATTGGTTCCTGGGAACGTTTGACCAGTTTTCTTTTTCATACTCAGGTTTCGGGGTTGGGGTTGTGTTCGATAGCACTTTTCGTGTTGGGACTGGCTTGTTTTGGTCTTTTCGGGTGTTTTGGGTCATTGGGATGTTGAATTATGTACCAGGTACCAATTTACTTTTAGGAGATATACAATTTTTGTTCTGTTTGATACATTGTACAGACAGATGATGAGCCTTGAAATTCTATTTGAGCTGGTCTTGTGTTTTCCATGGCTCCCTCCTGGACAGTGAAATTGGTTTGAAAAATGAAAAAAGGGTTTAGGAAGGCCAGTATCTCTCTGTATCTAGATCCTTCAATCTCTTTGCTGTTACAGTTGCATTCACTCTACTGCCATTGAATTCTCTTTCTCTACTGCCATCCTAGCTGCTGCAACCCTTTCTCTTTCTCTCCCCTGCTGTCTCCCTCCTTTCGCTTCAGCAGATAACCAATTATGATTAGGCAATCACTACGTTGTTTCATGGAGAAAACCTTTGTTTGGGAGACATCTTGCAAAGTGTAACAAAGATCTCATCGTTGAGATTATAAACTGCATGTAAACTCTGAAGTCGTTGAATTCCCAAACTGCTAAGCCAAAAAAAAAAAAAAAAAAAAAAAAAGAAAAAAACCAAAAAATTTCACTTGTGGCTGTTGATTGGAGAGTCCTCAACGTACCAACTACCAACAGGGTTTTCATATAACTAGGAGCTTACGATCACAGGAACTTGTGGACGTTGTTTTTTATGATTATAGCGGGATACACAATTCATCAGGGTCTGAAGCTGCTCTTCATTGGCGACAGAGCTGTATCTTTTGGGTTTGAAGCGAAAGGCTTATTTCATTGGATGCACGTCGTCTCTTCCCAGTGATTCTGAGAGGACGCGGCAATCTATCTCGGATGACTGCTACGTGGCTCTCGATTGAATCCGAGACCCATGTCTGAGCCGACAACCCATGTCGGCACGATTTGTCGACAGGGTGTCGACTCAGACGTGGATCTCAGATTTACTGAGAGTCATGTGATAACCATCCAAGACAGGTTACCATTGTCCTCCCAGTGGTTGGGAGGACTGGATGCGGATCCTATTTCATTATAAACTCGATGATTTTTCAAGATTTGCGGAAAGCCACCCAACTCAACTTTTCAACAACAGTGTCAGGTTTTACCAGAAAAGAAACAAAAAAAACAAGAGTGTCAGGTTGTGTGGCTCTACCCGTCCTGTTTTTACTTCTAGAGACAGGAAATTCACCACCGTTATTATACAAGAGCATGACATTGTTTATAATGAAGACGGTAAGTATGAAAGCGATGAGAATTTGGGCTGCTTACAAGGTTTGGTCTTGGACACCTCTTACATGTTAGTAATTTTTACTTTCATCTCTCTCTCTCTCTCTCTCTCTCTCGTTTAGCATGTGGTTGTCTAAGTTAGCTTTTCTTTTTCCTTCTTTGAAAGGGTTTTCTATTTTCGTTGCTTCTTCCTTCTTTTCTTTTACTTTGAATAGACATTTATACCAACTACTTTTCTTTGCATTTTTAGGCTAGCCAGTGTTGGACCTTTCAATTTTTGATTGATTTGTATAAAATGTGTTGCAACTACATTGGGGTTCAGTGAGTACATTATTTTTTCTAAAATCACAATGTTTTGGGTTAAAAACATTGCGTAGATATAACTCTGGAATTTATGAATCTGAGCTGATTTGAGCTAGCCGACCCAGTGTATGTTAGATCAAACGAAGTCAAGAAATCAACATGTAGAATCAAAGAACATAAAAAAAACACTTACCTGGATCCATAGCGGTAGTCATTCCACGTAAATCAGTCTTGTCTGCTCCCTTCTCCATATACTTGAGATGACAGCTACCAATGGGTATAGCTGTCTATATATAGACCGGGAGAAAGACCAACCCTGAAATAAGAGTAATTTGATCCTTCCCATAGTAGGGTCAAATTGCCAATGGATACTCACGATGTTTTACACAATAAGACAGTTAATTGGAACCCTGTAATCCATTAGGGAGATCATTCCCAATAGGGTTCTATCCAACCAAGCTTGCCAATCAACAACCATTCACTAATAAGAATCTGCACAATGGCTGATGTCTGCCCATACATGTTGAAAACATTATAGTGTAGGGATCCGTATTGATCATCTGGAGTCAATATTGAAACTGCCAGTCAAATTGGAACAATTTTACTTTTCGTCATTGAATCTTTCCACAATTTATTGATTGAATTGTGTTATTTCATTTATGTTTTAGATTATTTACAAACTATGTGGTGGTTGAATTTTGATGCGTTTCTTTGTGTACTGTTTTTCACCACATCAAGGGCCGATGTTTTGCATTGCTAGCACTGACTGTTGCGGGAATGCTCCCTCTTTGAGCACATACTCTAAGAGGCTGTCCTTTTAAGAACTGTATCATTTTCATGGACTGAATCAAGAGATTGAATTGTAACTGTTGTTTAATTGGTCGGGAGATGACAATTATAATTGTGTCCTTTGCCTTGAGAGCAGCCTTTATGGAGAGATTATTTGTCACATTTTGGGTCTTTAATGCACTCCCCAGCAGTCTTTTTTACTTTTATTTTCCCATTTGGTTGCCCAATATGGGTATGGAGTTTTCCTTTCTGGTCCAAAGGCAATTGCGGTTTCTTGGAGGTAAGGGTTGCATAACCACTTTCAAGATGTTGCAGCACTATTCAACTTGATGAAATAAAGAAATAGGAGTCTTTTGGCAGTGCAGTGGAACTAGCTAGAGACTCTGAAGAGAAGTATATGCACTAGGTAGAGTCAATATAATGATCAGAGGTATAGGATAGTTCATCTGCATAGTTGTTATGGAACCTAGGTGACGCTTAGGCAAGCACCATGTTATAGGTATATTTGCCCTTTTTCATGTATTTTTCCGTATCCCAGGCATCTTTTCCATATTAATTACTGATATATTTCCTTCATCATCTGGCTATGGCCTTTAAACATAAGGAGACTGGTTGCCTTTGGCATCAAAGCATGCCTTGTTGCCTTGATGTTGCCCTGGAGATGCCTTGACAATTATGTCCTGTGTGCAAACTAATGAAGTGGCTGAGAGTGGTATTTTCTGTATATGTAGTAAAAGGATGACTTGAATGCGCTTCTGCAGTGGATAAGTGATTCCGATGGATGTTTTGGAAGATTTTTAGTGGATATTGTCACCTGTGTTGTAGCTGCTGTATTCACTGAAAATGAAATAAAGTTGGAGAAGGGGTAGCTTAGGGGATATTTCATTTTTTGCTCAGGTAGATTCACATCCTAGCACTTATTACCTTAAAACTGTTGGGGATTCCTATTGATCCTGGGGTATTTTATGTGGGGGGTAATTTTTTTATTTTTTTATTTTGCCTCTTGGAGAGTAGATTCCAGCCTCTGACCATGGATGAAGTTGAATCCTTCAATCGTATTCTATCATGACAAGGCTTTCTGCCTAGAAGACAGAAGCGTTTGCCTTCTTGGTGGTCCTCAGATGTCCTTAAGGGTTAGTGATGTACTAATGTCTCTGATGTCTTACATTTAATGTGTTTTCGTTTCCTTTGAAGTCCAGAGGGGTGTGAACTCAAGGAAATGTCTAGGCTATCCGAGGATGTATTAATAGTGGATTATATTTAATGTGTTTCCACATCATTTTTCCATATCATTCACTTTTTTTTCTTGTTCTCCATTTCTCATGTTCTTCGGTAAACTTCCCATCGTTCACCAACGAAAGGTAATCCTTAAAACATAAGTGAACCCTTCCCTATGTTGTGCTGGAACTACCTCTTATTCATCTGGAATTGGACATAGTTGAAATATTAAGTGCTGCGGTTAGTCTTTTGTTTTTATTCTTTTAGGAAAAAAGAATTTAAATAGAAAATGTACAACTGAATTTCTATTTTTTTCTTTGATGATTCTGTGTTAGGCCTATCATGTTGTCTGCTGGAGGCATGCCATCTGTTTGGAGTTCATGGAGAAGGTTAGACTGGTAGCTTAGTCAATGGGACTTTCTGTTTTCCTTTCAATTTCTTGGACAATTTCTAACTGTTTTATTGTCTATCCTGTTATTAATTTCAGTGGCTTCTGCAGTATTTTTTCTCTCTTTCTTCCCTTCTGAAGACTTATTTAAAAAATTAGAAACTAAGGTCTGTATAGGTAACCATAATAGTAGCCTACCTACATTTTTTGAGTGAGATCCTTGATGGTAAGTTGGACAGACTTATGAATTCTCTTGCACCCATCATGTACGTTTGTGTTCTCACAGGTTGATTCACTGATTGGTCCCTTCTTTTCACTCAAGTATATGCTTTCTTTAGTTGTTTCTTTTTTTCAATTTTCATGAATGTCCCAAAGGATCTTTCTTATAGCTGGTATGGTTATCATCATCTTGCTGCATTTTGTACTCGAGGATCTCCAAGGTAGACCTCCCTGTTGGCTCCCCATATAGGGTTGAAATCGTCTCCAATTATTGGATGTTCCAATCGCCCATCCAGTGGTTGCAGTTAACCAGACACACCTACCGATGTATTGGTAGACGGACCCAGTTAACTCCAATCGCTGGATTGACGATTGGAGCCTCCAATAATTGGAGATGAGTTGGACTCCCCCATATGTAGCACGTGTGTCAGATGTGCTGATTTGCTATTGTCTATCTGGCCAGACGCCAGAACTTGGGGTTTTATTTATTGGAAATTAATAAGTTTGTTGATCGCTGATTATACATAAATAAATTCTCACATATAGAATTACATGTATATGATTAACATTAAGATCCTGTGACATGTGGCACCCAGATCACCGTCCATCCTTGATGGAAGGAGATGGTTGGTTTATAAATACTAATGGGTAAGGTCCTGTGCATACTGATAGAAATTTGAAAACTCCATCACGTTTTCTGTCTAGGAATACAATTAGTGCATAGAAATCCTTCTCCTCTTTCTTCTCTTTTTGTTAGAAATCCTTCCCTTCTTTCTTCTCTTTTTGTTCGTGCAGTAGGACGTATCAGAGTGAATCAGAAGAGGACACATTGGTTAGACGGACATCGGTTGGAACAGATCCCTATACTACGGGTATGTCGAATCTTATTCCGCATAGATATACATATGGATTATAGTTTTCTTACACACGCATCATGGATCGCGCCATGTGACCCTTAATAGATAAATGGAAGAATTTAAAATTTCTATCACCATCTTTGAGCCATCTGATCCTTCCATAGTCTTTCAAATGTTACGAGCATCCCTAGCCGAAGCTTCAACAACAAATACCTTGTCATTTAAACCTATCGTTTTAGTCACTTCCTGAGCATCCTCCAGGATGAATATAGTTTGAGAAACTTCAACATCAATATGCAATAATTCTTGAGACGTTTCAACTTCTACCCAGCAATGTAAACAAAAGAACCCATCACCGGAGATCCCCAATTCCCGAACTACCTTCAAGAAGTCCTCATGATTAGTCCAAAATCTTTGCATACAGAGCGGCACTTTCTGAGGCTGTGGAAAATCCTCACAAATAATCAGGACCAGCCTATATGATCCGTTGTTGTACAAGGGAAAATCCGTTAGGAACACCCCATGACGCTACAGCCAGGCGTCATTGCATAAGCTACGATCTATAATCGCCCTCACATTCCCAACGGCATGGTTATTGGACCAAGTAAACTTCAAACCCTTGGATGTCAACCCCATTAAAGAAGTGGCATTAATCACAAATGAGAACTCCGCCACTCCCATATCAAATCTGCCATGACCTCTTTTCACATGGGCCAATAGGCATGTATTAAAATCCCCTATAAGATTATGGCAGGTTAAGGAACTTGACGACAGACGCACCGGGTTCTTCGGAACATAAGTTTTAGGGAATCTGGACAATCCGAAGGCATTCTTTGGCTTGGGTTTCTTGAAGAAATCTTACAATTCGACTGCAAGACGATGGCTCTTGCTACTACTATGTATTGCAATGCTATTACGATGAGGGCTGCGGTGCCGCCTCCGATGCCATCCATGCCATCATCTTCTCAAGCGAGAGTGACAGTTGACGGAGGTGTTTTCTCTTTCTAGGCTTCTTTGCGTGTTAACCTATCAAGATTTGCAGCATCTTTGAAGCATCCTTCTATGGGGATCACTGGGGATTGATCCAGGACCATTGCTGGCAGCAGGAGTATGGCGACAGAGGAGGCAAGTGATCGAGGAGGTATGGGAGTTGCAGGAGATCGGGGATGTGCTCGACTTTTGCACAATAGTGTCACATGTGTGTCGAGGGTGGTATTATTTAAACCTGCGGGGCTCCAGACGACGGCTTAGCATGGTGCGCAGAGTGGTTTTATGGTAGTAGGAAATGCGATTGGGAAGGGAGGCTTCAGGCGATCGTGATGCGCGTAGGGTCTTACAAAAGCCAGTTTCTGGAGTCACGATGATAAGCAGCCCGTTGGCTGTGCAACCGATGGCGGATAGGAACGCTGTGAAGGGGGAGCGATGGGGGCGATGGTCCCAGGTGCTCACGGCATCCTTCGGCAGACCTTGTTGCTACAATGATTGCTCTACGGCATCGTTCAGCAGGCCCGATTATTTTCAGAATACGGTCTTGTTGTTAGGGTTGTTCATGAAATACTACAACAAGTGTGATCATTCACATAATGAGGCATCGCTAGCTCCTCAACAGCGAAGAATCACTGATTTCTTCACCAAGAATACTACAAAATATTTTCCAACAGGACATGCCCAGGTGAATCGCTATCCCAAGGGAATTCGGAGGTCTCCATTCATGCTCCGTTGCAGCGAAAAATGGATAAGAGGGTTGCGCCGGCTACAGAAAAGGTATCCTTTGCAAACTTTGTTAAGCAGTCTTCCATGCCTAATCTTGAGGAGATTCATGCCCCGGTGGTGGATAGAGAGCTTATTCGGGTAACCATACCTTTGCATGCATATGAGAGAGAATTATTTAAGCATCAGTTTGCTCTCATTGGGCGACTGAATCTAAAAGGATTCTCATTGTTTGAGTTTTGGAATGCAGTATCTAGTACATGGAAATTGTCTGACCCGTTCGAGATTGTAGCTATTGGCAAGGGTTTCATAGTGTTTAGGTTTGGCTCCGAAATGGATATGTTACATGTCCGGAAGAGAGGTCCTTGAAAGATTTTGGGCTTGTTCTTGAGATTCCAACGATGGGAGCCTGACTTCAATGTTAATAGTCAGCAGATTACGCATCACCTTCAATAGATCAAATTTCCTGATTTCCCTCTGGATTACTGGGACGTTACCATTTTGTTTACCCATGCTAGATTAATTGGTCAACTCATATCTATTGATAAGAAAACCAGGAGCTCAAGTTTTGGTTATTATGCCCGATCGGATGAGATTCTTGTGGCAAGGCCTCAGATTGGTTCAGAGGCTCAATACTTGTTCAAGCAGCAAGTTATCAATGAGAATCCCCCTCTAGGTGTACGAACTGCCTCAAGTATGGTCATATAGCTTCAGTGTGTCATATAGTCAAGGAAGGTCATGATCTTTGGGTGCCTGTGGCTAAGAAAATTCCTTATAGGGATGCAAAAACGGCTCCTGTCAATGGTCTGGTTAAGGATGCTATTGCGGTCAGGGTCCCCCAGCAGGGGTCTCTCCAGTGGTTGTTGCTATATCTCCTTCTGATTGGAGTTGTTGAAGAGAAGACTAATTGAGTGGCGAATCAAGGGTTTTCTTGGGCTAACATGGTAGAATCTGATGAAGATTAAGAATCCCTCAATATTGGTAATTCTAATGAGGTTGATTTTGTCGAAGTCAATGTCTCGAACACGCAAGACTTTATCCCATTGGTTGTGGCTTTAACAATAGAGCCATTAGAGGAATCTCGACTTCCTCTGATGGCATCGTGAAGGAACGTGGATAGTGAGTCATAGGAGAGCTCTCCCACTACCACTGTCGGTCCTAATTTGGTATCAACAAGGGCACCAAGAAGGGTGGTGCTGGTTAAGCAATCTGAATTAGCTTTGATTGAAGCTCAGTTGTTGAATGAAACAGATAACTTCTAATTGGTGGATCAGGGGAAGAAAAAGTGTACTCCAGTTGCAAAACTTGGAGACGTCCTCAAAGAGGGAAGAAAACTTAGTTTCTCTTGCAGATTGTCTTTTGGAATGTTTGTGGAATCTCAAATCTACGATCCAGAGTGGTCATGAAGAGGCTAATAGTAGAGAAGAAGCCAGCGATCTTATGTCTAGCGGAGCCAATGGTAACTCTGATAAAGTTTCCTAAATTATTATTCCATTCATGGGGGTATGGTTCAGATTTTTATTCATAATGGTTATCTTTCAAAGCATCCAAAATTTGTGGGTGCCTTGGAAAGAGGGGGTGTAGAGGCCGGTGATTTTATCTTCTTCGGATCAGCAGATATCTTATTCTTGCCAGGTTCTGGTAAGTTTCAAATGGGAAGTGCTGCAGACTTTTTGGCATTACTGAACTCTATTCCTCTGGTGTGTCTTCCTTTAAAATGTGGAAAATTTACTTGGTCTATTAATAGAGCTATTGATAACATTCGTGTGGTTCTTGACTGAAGCCTATGCAACAATGCTTGGTTGTTGAAGCATGGTGCTTGTATTCAATGTGTTCTCCCAAGGGTGGCATCTAATCACAACCCCATCCAAGTATGTTGCGAATTGATTTAGCATCCTTCCAATATCCCATTTTGTTTCCAGAGATTCTAGACAGAGCACGGAGATTTCATGGAGGTTTTCAGCTTTCATGAACGGTATGTGTGAGCCTTTTTGTAGTTGCTCAGAAACTTAACCGTCTAAAGGAGAGGTTGCGGTCATGGTCTAAAGCATCTTTTCCAAGGACTGATGATGTTGTTTTTCGGTCGGAGGTGGCTCTTGCTGACATTTAAGAAACTATTGAGACCGTGGATCTCAATGACGTCCACCATTCAATGGAATTGGAAGATTCAGTGGATCACTAAAAAGCTTTGGATATTCAGTAAAAATTATGGGCTAAAAAGTCAAGGGTTAGATGGCTTAAAAGTGGTGATTAGAATACGAAATTCTTTTACCAATATACAAAAATCCAAGGTAATCAAACTATTGTTCGGGAGCTCCAGAGTGAGAATGGACATGTTCTTTCTGATCAACATGAGATCGCTTAATACATAGTGAATTACTATGAGCAATTTCACCAACATCATGGATGTACAACGCATGAGGAGATCTTGGATAGTATTCCAAGTTTGGTTTCTACCAAAGATAATGTCTTTCTTGATAGTTGCTCTTCAAGGGATGAAGTTAATGCAATGATATTTGATTTGAATGCTGAGAGCGCCCCTGGTCCGGATGGTTTCCCACGTCACTTCTTCAGAGTATGCTGGGACATTGTGGCTGAGGATATATGCATAGCCATTTAGAATTTCTTCCTATAGGGAGTAATCACGAAAGGTATCAATAACAACTTTATTACCTTCATTTCTAAAATTGAGAATGCTGCTCGTATTACTCAGTTTCATTTAATATGCGTGGGGAATTTTGTTTTCAAAGTCGTTCCAAAAAATCTTAGCTACACTGGGAGCTGTGATGGGGAAGTTGATCTCTGCTAAGCTGAAAGCTTTTGTGAAGGGCGGTTTGATATCTAACAACATTGGTATGGTATGAGAGCTTGCTACACTAATTGGTAGGAATATGAGAGGGGGTAGTGTGGCCTTGAAGCTTGATGTTCAACAGGACTTTGACACTTTGGAATCGGAGTTTCTATTTGCAGTGTTGAGATCATTTGGGTTTTTGGAGAAGCCAATTGTTAGAATACATCAGATCCTTTAAAGATGCATCTCTCAGTCTTAATCAATGGTGGTCCAATTGGTTATTTTGATGCCTCTCGTGGTTTACATCAGGGAGACCCTTTATCTCCGTTATTATTTATCTTATAGAAGGGGTTCTATCCAGAGGTCTTCGTTATTTGAAATCGGTAGACTTTCTCCCCTACCAAGGCCTTGTAATGTGGCACCCCAACTCATCTGTTTTTTGCAAATGATATTTTTTTCTTCATGAGATCTGATAAACAAGCTGTGTGAACTCTGAAGGGATCTCTCAATTGTTATGAGGAGTTTGTTGGTCAATGGTTAAATCTTATGAAAAGTAAAATTTTACTTTGGAAGGATAGATCCCAATAGGAAAAACAAATTCATCACTGTGCTGGGTTTTTCAAAACGAAAATTCCAAACGAAATAAATAGGGGTGGATATCTTCAGAGCTCGAGTGAAGGAGTATCAGATGCCCCTTATGGATCGCTTCAAACAAAAGTTTTCTGGTTGGAATGTCCGCCTCCTATCTCTTGCCGGTCAAGTGGAGCTAGGTAAATCTATCCTCTCTAGTGCATTAATACATAATTTTGCTGTTTACTATTGCCCTTCTTCTCTTATCAGGTTGGCATATTAATGGATGAAGATTTTTATTTGGAGTGGTGAGAATATGGACTTCTAGCGAAATAAATGGTTAGGGGAATACTCTATCATTGAAATGTTGGATCTTGGGGAGGAGTTTTTTAAAAACTGCCATGCGTATTCGGAATGGAGGTGTCTTTGGAGTGGTTAAAGGATGTGGTGGCTTTTGCAAAAGAGATTTCACTTCTTAATACTGTTGATGTGGTAGATAAATGGAGAGGACGACCTCTGTCTCTATAGGATTCTCAGTCTCCTCTACTTGGAAAGCTTTATGGCCTCAGATACCAAATCTAGGATGGGTGGGTGTGGTTTAGAGGAATGGTATGGTGCCTCATGTATCTCTTTTCATGGAGATGGATTAAAGAGCGGCTTCCACCTGATGATAAAATTATGGCTTGTCAAGTACCAATGGCTTCGAGGTGTGCCCTTTGTCTAAAAGCGATGAGTGACTTTCGCCATGTTTTTTTTTTTTAAATGTCAGATATTGGAATTTGTATGGAAGGAGGTGCTGGGTTATTTCAAACAATGTTATGTGGGGTTTGATTCTGTGGAGGAATTCTTCTCTTGGTGGAAGCAAAAGTGTGGTTCAGTGTTTTTAACATAGTTTTCAAAGAGTCGCCTAGGCGACATATAGGCATCTAGACAGCATGTAAACTGCTAGGCAATGAGGCGCCTTATGATTTTTCCAAAAGACGAGCACATTTGTTCTTTGGGCGACGCCTTGGCTTGAGTACCCTGGACGCCCTAGGGCCCTGGGCAGCCGCCTTTTGTAGGAAATGAGTAAATAAATTGAATTTTATAACTTATTTGTTATTTGTAGTTTTTTATTATTTGATTCTGTTACTAACATATCTATTGGCTTCTGTGTACAATACTATGTTAAGTTATAACTTATAAGGAAATCATAGAAATTAAACAACCGTTTGAAAATTGGAAACTAAAACCAGAGAAAAATTGGAAACTAAAACCAGAGAAGATAACTGCTCAACTATTCCTCTTCCTCTTCGTCTTCATCGAGTCTTTTGTTGCCATGCCGTAGATCGGCTCAAGCCTGAAGGTTCCATACCAGTTCCCGCGGTCAGGCCTCCATTTCCACTGTCAGTTTCAGTTATTCTTAGTTCTTCCCTTCTATGCTACTTTTTTTTTTTTTTTTTAGGTCGTTCTTCTCCTCCTCCTCCCCTTCTGCGATGGTGACTACAGTGCCTTTTTTTCATTCTTCTTCTCTGCTATGGTGGCTGCAAGTCTGCAATTTTTTTTTTGTTCTTCTTCTCCTTCTTCTTCTTTTACTTCGTCCTCCTTCCCTTCTCTGCTACTGTGACTGCAGTCTGCAAGTCTGCAATGCCCCTTTTTTTTGTTCTTCTCCTTCTTCTTCTTCTTCCTCTTCCTTCCCTTATCTTCTAAGGTGATTGCAAGTCTGGAAATTTTTTTCTCGTTCTTCTTGTCTTTTTTCTTCTTCCTCCTTCCCTTCTCTACTACGGTGACTGCAAGTCTGAAATTTTTTGGTTCTTCTTCTTCTTCTTCTTCTTCTTCTTCTTCTTCTTCTTCTTCTTCCTCCTCCTCCTCCCCCTCCTCCTCCTCCTTCCCTTCTTGCTATGGTGATTGCAGTCTGCAAGTCTACAATGCCTTTTTTTTTTGTTCTTCTTCTTCTTCTTTTACCTCCCCTTCTCTCCAAGGGTGACCTGCATGTCTTTTTGTTTTTGTTTTTCTGTCATTCTTCTTCTCCTCCTCCTCCTCCTCCTCTTCTTCTTCTTCTTCTTCTTCTTTCTCCCCTTCTCTGCTATGGTGACTGCAATGCCTTTTTTTTTTTTTTTTTTTGTTGTCGTTTTTCTTATTCTTCTTCTTCTTCCTCCCCTTCTCTGCTACGGTAATACATTACCTAGACAGCAAGTATGTTTTTTTTTTTCTTTTCATTTTTCCATATTCTTTCTACCAAATCTGTGTTATAAATTAATTGACATCTGAATTTCAACAAAAGACATTATGATATTCTATGTTTTTTTGTCCCCTTTCTTATTCTATGAATCTGGTAAATGGTAATGGTAATATGGTATTTTTATTTTGGTTTTCTTGCTGAATGATTATATTTTAAATTTTTATTGTGTTTGTAGCTTTGTGCCGTGTAGATGTGATACTATGATTAACTAATTATATTGGATATTTGGAATTTAGATTATTAGTATTTTACAATCTAGCTGGAAATGGTAGTACTTCTATACCCAGTGTACCATCAAGCACTGCTGAAAACACAGTAAACACTCCAACCATTGATCCAAGCAAAGATCCAGCTAAGAAGGTCAAATCAAAGGATCCTGGATGGAAGTGTGGTTATTGGGTAGAGTTTTGCAAATAAGGTTGTAGTTCATTGTAGTCTATGTGATAGAGATTGTAATCAAGGGATTAAAAGGTTGAAGCGGCACTTTAGTTGGTGGCTATGGAGATGTAGCCAAGTATATGAAAGTCTCCTTAGAGATTTCTAGGGAGATGCATGAGTTTATAATGAAGATTAAGAAGAGGAAGGGAGAGGATTTAGGCGACCCAATTTTTAATGATGATTTAAATATACTCATATATGTTGAAGCAGAAGGGAAAATGCAAGCCCAAACTAAAAGTTTTTAAAGTTATCCCAAGCTCTGGAACAAATGCTACAAAAAAGCAAGCCGTCATCCAACAACAAATAAGGGGTCCCATGGATGCTCATATGAGGTGAACTCTTGAAGAAGTTGTTGATGAGACTTGGAATTGAAGCAACTTACACAAATGACTTTGGAAAATCTGTTTAAATCAACTGAAGAGAAAAGATTGTTGATAGTCATATTGTTAACTGGTTTTATGAGTGTGGGGTTCCATTTAGTAATTCAACCACCCCTCATTTATGCATGGAAAGTATATAAACAAGTACGGTTTCATTCGTAGAACAACATGTGAGTTGCCAGTTTGGAGGAGCATGAAAAAGCTTTGGGATTGGATATCAAAGTGCTCTAGATAGATTGTTGGCGATGGCACCAAGATCAATTTTTGGAGGGATCACTGGTTACGTGATTTTTCTCTGCAGGAAAGGTTGCACCTTGACTTTGCGAACATTAAAGAGGAAGTTTGTTCTGTTGCCAGATTCATGGTAGGGGGTCAATGGCATTTTCCAATAGTAGCTTCTCCATCTCTATAGTCATGGTTTGATGTGGCCACAAAAATCCCTTTGCCCTTTGACTGTAGGTAGAGATGACAAACTTGTTTGGTGTGAAGAAAAAAGTGAAATTTTTTCTGTTAAATGAGCTTGGAACCAGATTCGAGTTGCAAATCGCAAACCTAAATGGTGTTTGGCGATATGGGGAGGAAAATGATTCCAAGAGATGCGTTTTTCCCATGGAGATGGTTCCATTCAAAATTGCCAATGGATGATTTGGTTCAAAGAAAGTGAGTGTGTTTGCCACTAAGGTGCTATCTTTGTAATCTCCATGAGGAATCATTTAGTCATATTTTCTTTTCATGTGAGGTTGCTAAACAGGTTTGGCATCATGCAACTGCTTTCTTTAATGTTGTGTGGCTGGAATGGCAGATGATGATGGAGTTATTTTTATGGTGGAACAGAATAGGCCGTGTGGTGCCTCAGAAGGATGTGGAAAGGTAATGTTATTTTTAATAATTTCAAGCCTTTGGAGAACGAGAAATAAGAGCCTACATGATAACTGTAAAGCCAATCCCTTCTAGGCTCAAGGGGCTGTAAGGACCTTTCTGTGATCAGCCCTTTCGTGGTGCGATCTGACATGGAACTTCAAATAGCAAAGTACTTGGGACTATCAATCAAACTGGGACCACAGAGATACTTCATGAGGTTTCCTGGAACCTGCCATTACTGAATTGGTGTAAGATGAATGTGGATGGGTGTAGCTTGGGCAATTCGGGAATGACCTTTGCAGGAGGAGTAATTCGGAACAGCTTTGGGAATGGTATATTAGCTTTTGCAGAATTCATTGGAGTTCAGACAAACTACAAGGCTAAGATCCACGCAGCCTTAAGAGGCTTGTCTGAGGTAGGAAAGCTAGGAGACACTAAAATATGGTTGGAAGTGACTCTAGTGCTGTTGTACACGGGATGCAGATAAACTCTGTGCCATGGTTTTTCCGTTAGCTTTGGAATAGCTTGAGAGTTGAGCTCTCTCACTGCACTATTTAATATACTCACTGTTGGAGAGAAGCCATTTGCAGACTCCGTGGCTAGGAGAGCAGCCCACGACAGAGCATCATCTATCTGGACTATATGTCCAAACTTTGTAGCTAGAGAGGTTGTGTGGGACACCTCCCGTAGACCTTATTTTCGGTTTTTTTAGTTTGAATTTTCTGATGCCCTGAGTGCCTTCCCCGCTTATGGCAATGCTGAAGATGAGGAAGTATCTCTTTTGGGCTCTTCTGTAATTTTATTTTAGAAAAAAATTTCATCTACATCTCATCAAGGATTGCTAACATCATCTACACCCACAAGATTTCAAAAACAACACCTAGGTCCACTTAACTGACGAAGATCATTAAAATTGTTGAAATATAATTTTACCCCTTATATTATAAATTGAAAAACTAAAAAATTATGTTGATTTACTAATTTGACCTTCAAGTTTTGTCTCATCTCTCTCACCTTCATCTCCTTCCTCCTCTTCCTCTCCTTCTCCTCTGCAAGATCCCATCACCAGTACTGCAAACCCACTCCAACATTTGCTTTCGCTCCTCCCGAAATCATCCACCAAGCATGCAAGGCAACTCGGTTTCCCGACTCATGCGAGGGCTCATTAACTCAGTCCTCCAATCTCACCCAAATTTCAAAACCCATCGAGATCATCCAAGCAGCCATGTTCGTTTCTGCCCATCTTTGTTGAACAACTAGCCTGAATTAGATAGAAAGACAGCATTGTTGAAGGAAGATGAAGAGGAAGGAGAAGACGAAGAATCGGATTCGCTTATGATTTCAGCGAGAGTGCGATGAGGCATGCCATGAAGGTCATCGTCGTCATCGTCACTACCATTCTGTAGAAGGGAATCGAGATCCAGCAGCTCTGTCAACGTACAATTTGATGTTTTAATTGTGATGAAGGCTTCAAGTGAGGGTTTCCTATGCTTGTAGATGGATGTAGGGAATGGTCTGCAGGCGGCGGCAGGAGTTCAGGAATTTACAAAGGAGGCTAGTTTGGGAGTGTCTGTGGATAGGGTTGTTGAAAACCCTAGAAGGTTTCAGGGATTTACAAAGGAGGCTAACCTGGAAGTGTCTGTGAATAGTTGACGAGGACCAAAAGGAATGCCTTCGTCAACGGCACTGGTATTTCGTTTTGGTGAAGGAAGTAGACGACCAACAAATTGAATCAGATTCCGACGAGGCGATGTGTTGCATTTTGAACTTTGAAGCATGGTTTCTGAGATCAGCAAAAGAGGAGATTGAGGAAGATGATCGATACGAAGATATCTCCTCCTCTCTCCCCTTCGGCCTTCCTTCCCTGGTAAAAGTTTGAGAGAGAGAGAGAAAGAAAGAATGAAAGACTCGTAATAGCAAAGAATTAGATGATAACAGAGAATCATCATCATGAGGGAGAGATGGAGAGAGAAACGGGTGAAGAAATTACAGATACAATGTTCACCAAAAGAGGTTGCTGTTTTTGGATACCCTGTTTTGGATTTGATAGATCAGATGCCGGCGGTAAAGGTCTTGTTTGGTGGGAGAAAATCCAGAGCCACGACAACGATGAACAGAGTTGGAGGAACGATAAAGAGAAGTAATTCTTTGAAAGAACACTCTACGTGTTCCTCATTTCTACAGATGACATCCAAGGAAGTGGATTTTCTGTTCCACTCTGATCAGCTCTTGGTGCAGTTAATATTGCAATCTCCGCTAAAATGGCAGAGGAATCAACCATTGTGCAAGTCAAATCAAAATATGAAAACAGAGTGAGACGATAATCCACTGGATCAAGCACTCTAATCAAATGAACTATAGTTTGTTTAATAATTGGTTGAGTAGTCAAAAATCTGATCTCAAGTTTCATGGCCTTTCAAAAAAGCTTAGAAACGAGAAGAGATGTGGAAGCTATGAAAGGGTTTGAGTAAGTGATCTGCAAAATCCAAAGCAGTAAAAGAAGAAGGTAAGAAGAAGAGGAAAGAAGAAGAGACAGAAAGAAGAAGGGTAAAATTATCTTTTACCTTTACTTTAAGAGCAATATGGTCCATGAAATAGTTCAATGCAACTGACATCAGCATCTAATGGGAATCTTCTGACGGAGTGAACTTCTTTGATTAGCACAACAAAGTTTTTGGGGCCTAAGTGATGTTTTTACAATTTTATGGGTGTAGATAATGTTAGTAATCCTTGATGGGGTGTAGATGGAATTTTTTCTTTATTTCATCAATAATATAATCTTTGTTGACCTTTAACCAAAAAAGAAAAAGAAAAAAAGAGCAACTAATAAGAAATTATGATCCCCTAGTGCTAGATGAGTTAGATTGGAGTTGTGAGTAGATGATTGACCACCAAGAGGAGGATATAGTGCCTGATGATCTCACATGGGCTGATGTAGATAGAGCAATAGGGACATCAACATCTGTTGAGGGATATAATAGAGTAACAAGAGTGCATATAGAAACAATGTCTACACATGCCGTGTGAAGGGGAGGGGTTCAGTTGAAGACGACTCAGATCGAGAAGATATTGAAGAAGATGAGGATGTTAATAATAATGATGAGGATGTTGTGGATGATTTTACACATAGGCTTGAGGATGATTTTGCACATAGGCTTGTGGATGATAGTAGGGGGAGCAACAAGAATAACAATTGGACCCTATTCGTTGGATGATTTTGATATTTGGTTAAACGTAAAGAATTTGAATTTAGACATGGATTTTTTATAGTTATTATATTTTAGAAAAATTTCACCCAACTTCCTCCCAAAGTATACTCGTAATTCAACTACCTTTCATCTTGAGCCAAAAGATCAACCACCTCCTTACTTTGGAACTATCCCTTGCCAATTCATTAGGTGATGAAATATATCATCAGATGACAATATTATCCCAGGATTATTTTATATTTTCTCACTACATTTGGAGAGGGGTGACCTTCGCTCTCTCCTTCGGCGAAAATCATCTCTGGTGGAAAAACTCTCTGGCACCCCTATTTACACGCTATGTATATCTTTAATGCACCGAGCATCAGGTCCAATCGGGTGCGTGGCCAGATTCCTTCTGTTCTGCAGATCTCGCTAAATCAAGCTTTGATTTCAAGCCAGAAAAACAAGAGTGGCGACGGAAAAACTGAACCCTACAAATCTCCTGATCAGTGGCGACGGAAAAACCGAACACTGCAAACCAGAGTGGCGATGGAAAATCAAGCTTCGATTACGCCTGCAATTCTCCAAATCAGACTTTGAAGCTTATTTCTCACTCTATTAATATCTCAACAGCAGAAAATCAAGCTTCGATTATGCCTGCAAATCTCTAGATCAAACTTTGAAGCGCCAGGGGACAACCATAGGGCTTTAGAGGGTGGAACAACCGAAGAGAATTCTTCGAGCTCTATTCTTGATCTCACTAGTTATAGCTCCATGACCTAGATGGCGTCGAGCTCCCTCCGAGCTTAGTCGAGTTGGATTTAACCGCCAACCACCGATTATCGGCATTGGATTCTCGAATCAGTCTCGTCTCGCATCTCAAAAAACTCTCTAGGCACAATAATCAGGAACTACAACTGTAAATGACAAACTGGATAAAAAAAATCATATTTTCAATAGGATGGACGCTCCATGGGATTTCACGAACACCTGGATCAACTTATGGAATGAAGTCTAATTGAATTTTATAAACAATCCATTGAGAATCGAAAGAGAGAAGAAGCAACGCTTGCACTGGACTTGGTGGACATTTCCTGCAAAAAATGGCTCGTTCCCTATAACAATCAGTATTGAAAAACTCAAAAACAAATCTCAATTCAAATCATGGATCGATCGCTTCCTCTAAAAAGCAAAAATCTTAAACTTTTCCGTCACTATCTACATTTTCGTCATCATCATCGTCTTCGTCGTATACTCTTTAATCTGGATAGAGCTGTCGAAGCAACTGAAAGTTCGTGGTTTTAAGAGAATCAAGTAAATTCCTTTGCGCCAAAATCTTTTTGATGATGCGGGAGTCGAGCCAATTTCTCGATGGGATTCGATATCGGGCTTTGGAGTCTTGTTCCTTTTTCTCTCTCTCTCTTGATCGAGATTTATTTTGGCGATGTTAACGACCTTATAACATTTCTGGATTTAGGCCATCTATTTGATTACAACTCAACCTCGAAATATTCTGTATTTATTTTTTTGCCCCTCCTAAATTTATCACTCTTTCTGTCAGTCGGGGAAGGTTTGAGGACTTCTTGGAATTTCAAGGAATCACCGAGGCTTTCTCTGGATAGCAGGCCCAGCTGTCGGGTTCAATTTTTCCATCGCCATTAATGAGGAGATTTGCAGGGTTCAATTTTTCTGTCGCCAATCCTGTTTTTCTGGTTTTGAAATCGAAGCTTGCATGATTTAGCGAGATCTGCAGAACAAAAGGAATCTGGCCATACATCCCACCGGACCTGATGCTTGGTGCATTGGAGATATTTTTCAAAGTAAGGGAGGTGGTTGACGTTATGTGTCAAGATAAGGGGTGATTGAATTATGAATATTCCGCGGGGAGGGAGGGGGAATTTCCCTACATTTTATTGCATTGTCTAGGTTGATTTTAGATGTATGAGACTACATATTTCCCATCTTGTTGCATATATTTTTAATGCACGAGTTAAAATGTTTATATTTTATGATCTCCCTGACTCCCAGTAGGATTTGAATCTATGTCCTACCGGCTATTAGTCGGCTACTTTGCCACTGAGCAACTGAGTAATAGAGATATATATAGTTTATACTCTTAATTTGGCAACATGGAGGTAACACTAATACAATATTACATCTTTAGTTCTTTATATGCATTATAGTCTTGCACTTTTGTTTCTTATTTTTATGCTATTATATATGTTCTTAGTTTATTATTTTGTGTTTTTTTTTTTATTGGAAAAAAGACAATTACCTCCCCTGTACTATACCTTAATGACAGTTGACCCCTAAAGTTTCAGGAAAAGACAAACGACCCCAATTTTTAACGGTGTTAAATTTATATTTTTTGTGGACAACTCTACCCCTGAACAGAGTTCAATTTTTAATCATATGCCATTTTTAAAAGAATCTCACAAGGATGCCATGCTCAAGACAGCAAAGCTCCCAATAGGAATTTCGACTTGAATTCCGGCTTGACCGATGTTGAATGGAGATGTACTCTCATTTTTGTTAGGAGGAAAGAAGTTCTGGGTATGAGAAAAATTTTCACTAAAACGTATATAAATCTTTGGCATTGATTTATCTAATGCTTCAAATGTTGGGTTCCCCGTTGATCAAAATCAGATGGGAGCATTTTCAGTTCCAGGCAATGAATCTTTTCTTTCCCTGCTTTCAATGGTGAAGATTTCTTGAGCTTCGAAACCACAAAAAAACTGATCGGAACAATAATCAACAAGATCAAAATTTCTTTTCTCCAATAAATTTTCACAGATCTCAGAGAAAACACTAAGAAACCCCTAGCTTTCCTCAACAACCTTAGCCACAGAAAAAGCAGAGAAGTGTGATGATTCGATAATTAGAGGTAGGTAGAAGGAGATAAGTTGATGTTCAGACCAAAGATTTGTAAGGACCGAACTGAGGATCCAGTGGAGCCTTGAGACGAAGATTGTGAAAATATCCAACAGGATTACTCTCAAAACGACCCCGAGGAATGCGAAGGTTTCTACTGGGAGCTTTCATCATCTGTACCTTAGATCTGTTTCTAAGGGACATATGTGAACCAAAACATATCGAGCTCTAATGCTCTTACTATTGGAATATTTATGTGTGGGCTTGATTAATTACTGGGTCCATTGATTAGTGGGAGTCTATGTCACTAGATTAGACCGGTTCGATCGGGTTCGTCACAAGTTAAAGAGATAGACAATCCCTTTTACAGTGTGGGACTGATTACGATTTTGTGATAGTATTATATATACTAGGTCATGAGTCCCTGCAGCCATAGTTGTTTTCTTCTCTCTCTTACCCACGAGCAAGGTGAGAAACACGTGGAACCTCTACAGACTGTGGACGATCGTGATAAAAGCTTTAACACCATTCTTGGAGAATAATGACGAAAATCAATCTTCTACTCTCAGGTATATCTCTATTATTATTGATTACATTGATTATCATTGTGTTCTTGATATCTGTATGGATATTAGGGTTTGGGATGAGACCCTATAAATAGAAAAAGTCTAACAGTTGGTATCAGAGTACCCCATTCAGATGAGATTTATTGTAAACGGATTACCTTAGAGAAATCAAGAAAAATTTGAATTTCTAAAAAGGGGTGGAGAGATAGTTTAATGACCTAGTTTACTGGTACTAATTTTGATGTTGATGGTAGTGTTTGAAAACATTCTGAGAGCTATCAATTATCCTTGTAATGCTCAAGGGCTTGGAAATCAAAATAGATGATACATTAGACATCCATCATTGACAGAAAAAGTGTATTCAAATCTAGGTGGAGTTAGATGGCTTGCATTACCCAAAAGAGAGATGTAAGCCCAGTAGTGTGGCTCAAATGTATATTGATCAAAGACTGTTAAGCCAGATAGGATTAGCTAGAAAAGAAAGTGATTATGAGACTAAATAAAAGAGTATCGAGATTGGAAACTTGAGTGCAAGTCATAGTCAAAGGATCAAAGGAATGTGAGTAGTTAGATTTCTTTTACTCTCAAGTGTATGCTCAGTTTTATGTTTTGTATTTCTGAGTTAATTCTATATTAATGTAATGTGTATTGCAAAAATTTTACTTGGTTTTAAAAGTCTTGTATCGATTATCTAACCCATACACTTGACATATATGTTTGAGACCTGTAGTTATACCTGATGGGATTTCACGAACACCTGGATCAACTTATGGAATGAAGTCTAATTGAATTTTATAAACAATCCATTGAGAATCGAAAGAGAGAAGAAGCAACGCTTGCACAAGACTTGGTGGACATTTCCTGCAAAAAATGGCTCGTTCCCTATAACAATCAGTATTGAAAAACTCAAAAACAAATCTCAATTCAAATCATGGATCGATCGCTTCCTCTAAAAAGCAAAAATCTTAAACTTTTCCGTCACTATCTACATTTTCGTCATCATCATCGTCTTCGTCGTATACTCTTTAATCTGGATAGAGCTGTCGAAGCAACTGAAAGTTCGTGGTTTTAAGAGAATCAAGTAAATTCCTTTGCGCCAAAATCTTTTTGATGATGCGGGAGTCGAGCCAATTTCTCGATGGGATTCGATATCGGGCTTTGGAGTCTTGTTCCTTTTTCTCTCTCTCTCTTGATCGAGATTTATTTTGGCGATGTTAACGACCTTATAACATTTCTGGATTTAGGCCATCTATTTGATTACAACTCAACCTCGAAAATATTCTGTATTTATTTTTTTGTCCCTCCTAAATTTATCACTCTTTCTGTCAGTCGGGGAAGGTTTGAGGACTTCTTGGAATTTCAAGGAATCACCGAGGCTTTCTCTGGATAGCAGGCCCAGCTGTCGGGTTCAATTTTTCCATCGCCATTAATGAGGAGATTTGCAGGGTTCAATTTTTCTGTCGCCAATCCTGTTTTTCTGGTTTTGAAATCGAAGCTTGCATGATTTAGCGAGATCTGCAGAACAAAAGGAATCTGGCCATACATCCCACCGGACCTGATGCTTGGTGCATTGGAGATATTTTTCAAAGTAAGGGAGGTGGTTGACGTTATGTGTCAAGATAAGGGGTGATTGAATTATGAATATTCCGCCGGGAGGGAGGGGGGAATTTCCCTACATTTTATTGCATTGTCTAGGTTGATTTTAGATGTATGAGACTACATATTTCCCATCTTGTTGCATATATTTTTAATGCACGAGTTAAAGTGTTTATATTTTATGATCTCCCTGACTCCCAGTAGGATTTGAATCTATGTCCTACCGGCTATTAGTCGGCTACTTTGCCACTGAGCAACTGAGTAATAGAGATATATATAGTTTATACTCTTAATTTGGCAACATGGAGGTAACACTAATACAATATTACATCTTTAGTTCTTTATATGCATTATAGTCTTGCACTTTTGTTTCTTATTTTTATGCTATTATATATGTTCTTAGTTTATTATTTTGTGTTTTTTTTATTGGAAAAAAGACAATTACCTCCCCTGTACTATACCTTAATGACAGTTGACCCCTAAAGTTTCAGAAAAAGACAAACGGCCCCAATTTTTAACGCTGTTAAATTTATATTTTTTGTAGACAACTCTACCCCTGAACAGAGTTCAATTTTCAATCATATGCCATTTTTAAAAGAATCTCACAAGGATGCCATGCTCAAGACAGCAAAGCTCCCAATAGGAATTTCGACTTGAATTCCGGCTTGACCGATGTTGAATGGAGATGTACTCTCATTTTTGTTAGGAGGAAAGAAGTTCTGGGTATGAGAAAAATTTTCACTAAAACGTATATAAATCTTTGGCATTGATTTATCTAATGCTTCAAATGTTGGGTTCTCTGTTGATCAAAATCAGATGGGAGCGTTTCCAGTTCCAGACAATGAATCTTTTCTTTCCCTGCTTTCAATGGTGAAGATTTCTTGAGCTTCGAAACCACAAAAAAACTGATCGGAACAATAATCAACAAGATCAAAATTTCTTTTCTCTAATAAATTTTCACAGATCTCAGAGAAAACACTAAGAAACCCCTAGCTTTCCTCAACAACCTTAGCCACAGAAAAAGCAGAGAAGTGTGATGATTCGATAATTAGAGGTAGGTAGAAGGAGATAAGTTGATGTTCAGACCAAAGATTTGTAAGGACCGAACTGAGGATCCAGTGGAGCCTTGAGACGAAGATTGTGAAAATATCCAACAGGATTACTCTCAAAACGACCCCGAGGAATGCGAAGGTTTCTACTGGGAGCTTTCATCATCTGTACCTTAGATCTGTTTCTAAGGGACAGATGTGAACCAAAACATATCAAGCTCTAATGCTCTTACTATTGGAATATTTATGTGTGGGCTTGATTAATTACTGGGTCCATTGATTAGTGGGAGTCTATGTCACTAGGTTAGACCGGTTCGATCGGGTTCGTCACAAGTTAAAGAGATAGACAATCCCTTTTACAGTGTGGGACTGATTACGATTTTGTGATAGTATTATATATACTAGGTCATGAGTCCCTGCAGCCATAGTTGTTTTCTTCTCTCTGTACCCACGAGCAGTGAGAAACACGTGGAACCTCTACAGACTGTGGACGATCGTGATAAAAGCTTTAACACCATTCTTGGAGAATAATGACGAAAATCAATCTTCTACTCTCAGGTATATCTCTATTATTATTGATTACATTGATTATCATTGTGTTCTTGATATCTGTATGGATATTAGGGTTTGGGATGAGACCCTATAAATAGAAAAAGTCTAACAGTTGGTATCAGAGTACCCCATTCAGATGAGATTTATTGTAAACGGATTACCTTAGAGAAATCAAGAAAAATTTGAATTTCTAAAAAGGGGTGGAGAGATAGTTTAATGACCTAGTTTACTGGTACTAATTTTGATGTTGATGGTAGTGTTTGAAAACATTCTGAGAGCTATCAATTATCCTTGTAATGCTCAAGGGCTTG
This sequence comes from Protea cynaroides, assembly GCA_028583415.1. NCBI lineage: Eukaryota > Viridiplantae > Streptophyta > Magnoliopsida > Proteales > Proteaceae > Protea > Protea cynaroides. The sequence continues at coordinate 58,482,100 of CM053272.1, forward strand.
GAAATCAAAATAGATGTTACATTAGACATCCATCATTGACAGAAAAAGTGTATTCAAATCTAGGTGGAGTTAGATGGCTTGCATTACCCAAAAGAGAGATGTAAGCCCAGTAGTGTGGCTCAAATGTATATTGATCAAAGACTGTTAAGCCAGATAGGATTAGCTAGAAAAGAAAGTGATTATGAGACTAAATACAAGAGTATCGAGATTGGAGACTTGAGTGCAAGTCATAGTCAAAGGATCAAATGAATGTGAGTAGTTAGATTTCTTTTACTCTCAAGTGTATGCTCAGTTTTATGTTTTGTATTTCTGAGTTAATTCTATATTAATGTAATGTGTATTGCAAAAATTTTACTTGGTTTTAAAAGTCTTGTATCGATTATCTAACCCATACACTTGACATATATGTTTTAAACCTGTAGTTATACCTGAGGAGACTTTATCAGTCCAAAGTAGTTGTTAGTGATAAAAGGTGAGTTATTGTCTATTGACAACAAAGTGTGAGGGCTGAAAGTGTTTCTAAAAACTTGAGCAACTTGATTCAAAACAGTTATTCTAGATATAGTATGACCCATAGGGAAATAATTAAATAAGCTACACAAGTAGCAAAAGGACTAATTAAGAAAAAGATTTAAGGAATGAATCTATGACTTATACAGTGAGTGTTCTGAGATGGGTTGTAATTGCAGATCATTTGACGAAAGTTTAGAATAGTGGGAGACTTTTGTGTATGTTTGGTGTTGTTTATCAATGTTTGTTCATGGTGCTTGGGGTTCAATGAGCATGATTATTGATGACTATGGTTATGTTTAGCATTAATTTGTTTGTTCGTTTGTATTCTTGATTGATTATTCGACATGTTAAAGACAAACCAGAATGTATTTAGTTAAGGACAAGCTGACGTGAGAAATGTGATAATCACATATGTTTTGATATGCTCAGTCAGTGAGAGATTTTTTGTCTGTATTTGATGCCATGCTTGTTTGTGTTGCTTATGATTTAAATCAGATTGTATTTAGTCAAAGATAAAAACATGCAGTATTTAGTCAGACATCAGACAGTATTCAGTCAGACACCAGACAATATTTAGTCAAAGATCAAACAAGGCAGTATTCAGCCAAATATAAAAGACAGTTAAGAGGTAGTGTTCAGCCAAATATTAAGGGTGGTATTCAACCAAACAAACTATGATGGTGTGTCAAAGCACGATATTAATCCAAGCTAGAGGCGGTTTTCCATGAAAGGATAATATCAAGTATAAGGTTTTGAGGTAACTCGATTGAAGGTAATTCGATCAAAGATGACTCATTATCTCATGACAATTCATGCTATTAAGTAGGCCTTTGTGTGTAGTTGACAGAAGGTGGTACACCATATATTGAGGTGTAATATCTGTTGTTACTCTGATTGACAGGCTTAATAGCTGGATCAAAGTAAGTGACGGTTTATTATGTGAATGGATTTCATGGCCACACTGTTCAATGGTGGCATTGTAATTAATCTAGCCCAAGTGGGAAAATGTTGGAATATTTATGTGTGGGCTTGATTAATTACTGGGCCCATTGATTAGTGGGAGTCTGTGTTACTAGATTAGACCGGTTCAGTCTGGTTCGTCACAAGATAAAGAGATAGACAATCCCTTTTACAGTGTGGGACTGATTAGGGTTTTGTGATAGTATTATATATACTAGGTCATGAGTCCCCGCAGCCATAGTTGTTTTCTTTTTGTCTGTACCCACGAGCAATGAGAAATACGTGAAACCTCTACAGACTGTGGAAGACCATGATCAAAGCTCCAACACCATTATTGGAGAATAATAGCGAAAATCAATTTTCTACTCTCAGGTATGTCTCTACTATTATTGATTACATTGATTATCATTGTGTTCTAAATATCTGTATGGATATTAGGGTTTGGGATGAGACGTTATAAATGGAAAAAGTTTAACACCTACTGCTACTCGAATGGTTGAAACCAGAGCCATGCGATGACAGGCTACCTGAATGGATCCATTTTAGGGGCTTCCAAGTGATTGAGCCAAAGACGACAAGCCATTTAGATGGCTACATAATCCCATCTTCTCTCTAACATTGTTTTTTTTTTTTACTTTAAATATTCAATTGGAAAAAAAAGGATGGATTTGCTGTTGAGAAATCTAATATGGAATTGATAGAAGAAAAATAGAAAGGATTCAACACTTTTTTTTGCCGCTTTTTCTTCTTCCATCTTGTGTTGACGCAGGAGAAGTATTCTTGACTGTTAGTGGCGATGGAATCGAACTATTTGGTCTGCATCTGCATTTTTGCAGCGAAACGCCTGAAAGACCAAACTAGAAAGCTCAAACAAATTTAACAAATAAAATTCATTGTTCCTAGATTTGTTTCGTTTAAATGCCTATTTCATCCAGTAATAATCTGACCAAGTTCTTGATCAGTTTTAATCTCGTTGTGGTTCGGTGTTCGGTAACTGATGTAATTTCATTTTTCATCTCTGATCCAATAATCTAATTTCATTCCTTATCTCTGATTTATTGCAATTTTCAGCTCCTTGTCTGGATTCAATCTCTGTTTCGACCAAAAGAGAGACAAAACCAGGGACGGAGTATTCAATCTCTGTTTCCTATGATTCAAGATTACTTTGGTCATTAAAAAAATATGGTTATCTCATTGTCAGTATTTAACGGAAAATACTAACGACATGGGTTTAGTTGTCTTCTAACAATGTTTGTAGGGGAGACATTTGTCTTTTCCTGAAACTTTGGGGGTTAACTATCATTAAGGTATAGTACAAGGGAGGTAACTATCTTTTTCCCTTTTTATTTATTTATTATAAATATGCTTCTTAATTTAGTCCATACATTCTCTACTTTATTCATTAGTTGTTAATTTTCTCATATTAGATTATGCCTTAAATGTTGATTTTGATGTAGTATATTGCATATAATATATAAACATAAAAAATATAGCATTGATATTTAGGGGAAAAAAAAAACACTAGGAACACCTAAGACTACCTCCAACACTTTGGGTCACTTTGTGGCCTGACATTTATGGTTTTTAAAGAAGCTATGGATGACGAGCTTTTTGTTTATTGGTCATAGAATATGGCTTGGAAGAAATAGATCTCTATTTGATGGCATCCATCGAAATGCTAAAATTATTGTGCGGGATGTCGCTAATGATTGGAGGGACTACTCTATTATATATGCAGCCTTGCCAAATCAATTCAATTCAGGAGGGAACTTGCAAATTGTTTTGGTCTTCGTGCCAAGTATAGACGATTTCAGTAATTATTCCGGTCTTGTGGGTGAAGCCTTTTGGAAAGATGGATCAAACTGAATGTGAATGGTAGCTCTTTGGGCAATCTGGGTTGTGTAGTGGTGGGTGGAGTGTTCAGAAATCTGATGGGATGTGTACTCACAACTTGTGCGGTATACTTAGGGGTGTCTACTAATCATATTGCTGAATTTTCAGCGTTGATGATTGGTATCCACTTTGCGATGGAGCATGGCTACTTGGATCTTTGGTTGGAAAGTAATTCAGCCTCGGTTGTAAGACCCGCACGCCACGAACCCGGTCTAATCTTACATTTCGTGTCGTGACCAGTATACATATCATGGTCGAGCCAAGTGGACCAAGTGCGTGAAGAAACCCAAGACCCAATATGAAATTTTACTCAAAAACAGTCAAAATGAGGGTAGGGTCGCATGCCTAAATAGGTAGGGACGACCCCACCTCAAAAGAAGTCCAACCCATGACTTTTTGGTCGTGGGGTCGCATGGGTCTCGGATTATCCGACCCTAGCATCGACCCTAGGAAAACAGCAAAAACAGCACGAACCGAAAATTAGGAAACTTTCCTAATTTCAATTGGGACCTTTCCTAAACTCAATGGGACTTATTTTGGGAGGTTTTTCTCTATAAATAGGACGTCCCTAAGCCTCTTTCACTCCTTTTAGAACCTTAATTGAAAGTGAGAGAAAGAGAAGAGAAGGAAGAGAAGAAGAGAAGGAAAACTTGAAGAAAAGGCTAAGGAAGAAGAAGAAGTTCAGAGGAATCTTTGAAACTCAGACTACAGAAGGTATGAACCTCAATCCCTATCTAAATTGAAAGCTTAGAATAGATTATGATGAAGTTAGGTTAGGAGAAACCCCAATACCATCCATCCATGGATAAATTCCAATGGAAATCATGGAGGAAATCATTGTGAACAAAGGAAAGTGTATAACTTGGAGTTTTGGGCCATAGCACAATCATAGAATGGACTATAAAAGTAAGCCAAAGGACCCAAACATGAAAGAATGGACTGTAGGATGAAAGGTCGACTCAAACTACGTGCGGTCGCACGTAGGGTCAATTGGTAACCGACCCTACCAGACCACAGGATCGACCCCATGCTCTCGGGAAGTCCAGGGAGGCTGCGGTCGCACCTAGGGTCGATGGATTTACGACCCTAGATCGACCCTACCCCTGGGGTCACAGAAACTTGCGACCCAACCGACGACCCATCCTGCGACCCTAGCTTTACAGCAAGCTTAAAACTGTCGGAATGAATTCTAATTAAAATCTATCGACTTGTTAGGTTTTTCTATTGATATAAAGGTGATTCTTAAAGCTTGAAAGAGGATTTACACTCAAGCAAAGGTGATGGAACACGACCTAAACTAATTGGCTAATAATAAACTGTTTTTATTTCTTGAGTCCAATGCCATGACTGATTCTATGCGTGTATGCTTGTAATGTGCATTCAACATGTCATCCAATATTCTTTTTATTAATGTTCATGCATATTTAATTCTATTTATTTATAACATGATGATGATGATGATGCTAGGAATAGGCATGTGAATGTATGTGTGTGGTTAGTGTGTTTGATGCGAGTGGAGCATCAGGGGGAGGACGTGATATTGTGGTGTGTCCTGGTCACCAGACTCTAGCTCTATCTCTACTCAAGTCTTGTCCATTGACATCGTCGTATCGCCATTACCTTAGCAGAACTATTACGTCGTTGGGCATCAGGGGAGGTGGTCTCGGACCGTGTAGTCTTCGACTCTGCTCTTCGACTCTGTCGGGGGGCCTTAGCTCTATCTCTATGGACGTATTGAGGGATGCTGGAGTGAGGCCTTGGATACACTGTTTGACATTAGGATTGGTTAGTTGCGAGTCCAGTTTGTAAGCCCACGCCAACATGGGCTTATGTGTTGGTATGTGTATAGCATCAGGGGAAGTGTGATGCGGTGCGGTCCTAAGCACTTTAGCTCTATCTCTATTCCATGGTGGGTGCATGTGGGATGGCAATAACGATATTCATTGGGCGGATTCACACACTCGTGTATAGATGTGAAGTGGCCACCGAACCTTTCTATAGCACATTGCAAATTTATATACCAGACCACAGATATGAATTGAATGCATGCATATGTTTGTTGCATTGTTTTTGTTTATCACTGAGCTCAAGTTGGAGAGCTGACCCTCGTGCACGAAATTCTTTTTAGTTTCTGATGTTGCAGGTATTACAGTTGAAAATTATGTCAACAAGCCAACATGTAAACAGGTGGCGGCTATGATGAGCAAGCTATGGAGGACTATTGTGATTTGTCAAGCTAGCGTTTCAACTATGGATACGCTTAGTGTTTAATTTTCGTATTTGGATATTGTAATATGTATTAAATTATGTTTTGGTTACTTGGAGATAAATGAAATATTAATTATTTATCATGATTAGACCTCAGTTCATTATCTGTAAGACTTTCGCTATTTACTTTATTACCTCTGATTAATGTGGAATGTGTTTTGGTTTAACAACGTGGGCATAGCCTATTCGAGATACCGGTTGAACCGTTGATTTATTGACGGTTCATCACATCATTTTGGTTAGTCCAGAATTGAGATGTGACATCGGTGGTTGATGGTGTGCAAAAGAAGTAGTTCATTGGCAATGTAGGCACCAATGGCTGAGCCTTTAGAACTATCTTCATCAAATTAGGAGGCGTATTACTCATTGTTTCAAAGAAGCAAACATGGTAGCAGACTCCCTATCAAGGTCTGTGGCGAGAACTCAGTCATCTAAAATTTTAGAGAGCTTCCCTGAGGTCGTTAGGGGCGATGTTAGTTGGGATGCGCAAGAGTGCAATATATATAGATTTTCTTAGTTTGGATGGATTCCCCCTTTTAATGGCAAAGCTGAAAGTGGGGTTTAATCTTCTCGTTTTTATGTTTTGTTTTTTTGTAATATTTTTTCTTTATTTCAATAAAATTTTTACTGATCTTTAGAGGAAAAAATCCCTTACCAAGAACCATGGATTAGCTGCAATACCCAAAGAAACCAGCTCCAACCACAGAAGGCGTTCCTGCTACCTAAAGTGTTGATCACAGGTTGACACTGAGAAGGGGGTGGGGGGGTTGAGATTCTTCCAAAATAATTCTCTGAAGATAGATGTTGTCCTAAGCTGATATTTCACTTACTAACCACAACCACGCAATCACTGAAACACTATTACATACACAGTCGTATGCACAAGCACTTCGCTATCACAAAATGGCCAGGTCTACCATATTGTACACACCCATTTTGCAACTCATTCCACGCACTTTACAAGATACAAAATAAACACATTTCAGAACACAAGATATTAAGTGGTTCACCAACACAGTGTGTGATGGCTAGTCCACGAAGTAATGCGTAGGGTTCCGTATATACTCAATACGTTTCTTTTAGCTGTACATACAGCAAGGAGTAGATACACCCAATTTACCTAGCATATGACTAGGAGGGCACAAATGCGCCTATAATTCTGGTACCGAAGTACTAGTGTTCAGCACTCGCTGCACACACGGGAAGCTAAACCCGTACATACGGGAAGCTAATAATGCAATTTTTAGGCCAATTTTACCCCACTAGTTAGGTATTCAACATAATCACCTATACTATTATATATGTAAATGAAAGCAAGGTAAACATACAAGGCATAGAAATGCTTACAACCATCGTTTTCGAAAATCCGGAGATGTCTCTAGAGCTCCACATAGCTCATTGGAATCTTCAACTAACTCAACATAGCCAAAAACTTGAATTTTCAAGTGATGACAATCACGATGATGCTCCCTTGCCTTTTCCACTCTCCTTCTCCACAACCAAGCTCACACCTCTCTCATTAATGGCTAATACTCACTCTCCCTTTCATTGAAGCACCCTATCTCCTCACAAAACCCTCCTTGATTTTTCTTTCTTCTTCTCCACACCACACTCTTCTCAACTCTCCAAAAAAGCTTCAAACCTCTTCATTAATGGCTGGTAGTTATAACCAACACTTAAGTTTTCTCACTGGAGCTTCAACAAATCCATTGAAACAAGGTGATAAGATTCAACATTAAAAACACACCAAGACACCTCCAAGAAGAGGTTTTAACCCAAAACCAGATGTTTTTCTTACACCTTTGTCCCTAAAAACATTCTCAGATGGTAGAACATTCAAAATGGAGCACGCAGCAACTCAAATCGTCCAATTTGGACTTCTAACGAGTGAGATATCATCAAAATAGTATCGGCCAGTAAAAGTATATGAATCATTTTAAATATATCCATGCACCCGCGCCACACGTTAGTGGAGCCAGGCTGACCGGTCAGTCTCGTTGTTGAGTTTGGATTGGCCAAAGGGAGCATCATTAAATTGGCCATTGGATCAAAGAAAATTAGTAGGAATAAATATGGACCATTCGATCGTCTAATCACGTCTGGAGAGATCAGACCAAATTTTGGACATCCGATTAGGATCCTCTTTGCCACCTCATTGTGAGTATGTAACATGGAATTTGCGCCTTGGCTAACAAGTCAGACTGGGTGTCGAGTTCCCATTGGCTTCTCAGGAATCTTGACTCCAGGCCGCTAGATCTGAGTGAAAAAGGTGGAAACTAATATACGCTGTCGGAACGTCATAATAGTGTCAGTCGCAATCAACTTTAATGATGGCCATTCGATCTGCATCTGTCAGTCGCCACACCGTATGTGCGCCACACAAAAACACTGCGCCATCCCCTTGTGCTGCAGCATACTAATTTAATCTGCATCTGACGAATCACATCACTCACAGAGGAATCGTCTTCCATCTGCCGAAGAGCACCTTAGCCTGCCTTTTTCCTAATCGTTAGATGTGCATCTTAGCTACGTGGCTCAGTGGTGACCATCCGATTGGCCTCTATATAGAACTTGCAATAATTCTAGGCCACCCCTTCATCTTTTGATAATTATAAAAAGCCCCCTGGACTTATAAATAATGTTATGGTTTTCCCTATTATAAACCAACTCATCGAATGCCCTATTTTTTGGTCTTTTTCACGCCGTTCGATGAAAATCGCGATACCTCCCTCATCCAACGTCGGAATTGAGCAATTTAAGTTGCATTGCAAAGCTAATTCGACGCTCTACGTATTTCCACTATTTGATTTCCATGAAACTATTGCAAGGCCCACCAAAAAGAGCCTCAAAGTCAAAACTCTATGGAACTTTGGAATTTGGACTCGAAACTTTGCATGCATTCTCACAAGCACTCCCACACATACTCTACCACCTTGGTTTAGCTTAGAACTCTGTATAGGACACATAGAGCTTGATCACATATCGAAACTCCCACTGCTCAATCAACTCAGTGTAGAAACCTAGCCAACTCACTACATACCCTCTCAATCACTCTCTAGAAGCTGTAGAACACTGTAGAACACATAAACTACGCTGCTTCATTTCTGTCATTGCACTGACACCACTGCCACTTGCTCAGACACTCTCTCCTGCACTGATGCCCTCTCTCCTTATTTCTCTAATTGTATACTAATCTAGACGGCCACATCAGCCAAGTTATCAACAATGACAACACATAGCCAATGTGAAACAACTTGCATAGATGAAAACCAATGCAATACTTACCAAAAAAAAAAGGAGTGCAAAGCCCCCATCACAATCCAACTCACAGGGATCTGTTTGTCAGAAGATATCAGCACTGTCGGCCTTTGAAAATGGGCCTTCCAAAGAACCGAATGATTGGGGTGTTTATAGACCTAAAAATTGTGAAGAAAACCCACACTATACCCTAATGCTAAGAAAAAAAACTTTAGAAAACTTCATAGGATCCACCGCGGGCTCTACCAATCAATGCACATCAGGACTATGCTTCTTAATCCAACTCTTTAAGAGGTACACACTGATGCATTCACAATACCCCTAATATTCCAGAAAAGGCCCTCCATCATCAAACATTTGTGTTACTCAATCGAGAGGATTTCCTTTTGGACCTCTCGCCATGGACACGTTTCTTTGTTCCCTGCCTCACAATCGAGAAGGGAGCCAATAGGGTCGTCAATTCATCATTCACCACAGCTAGTTCTGGATGTGTAATAACTGCCACTCACCCTTGATTCTGTAAATCAACCGAGTGTAGTGCAATTGCCGAATAAATGCCATCGGGCCTGTCCCAGACCAAATCATTGGGAGCCACCTGTAAGTCCCTCATACCTGCCTCCTGTGGCTCCACTGTTAGAACCACAATAAGGGTAATTGTTTCTAGGGAATTAGATGCCTTCCTCCCTGCTTTAAATGCATCGAAGTCGTCAGACACGACAGACTCCTGTTCATCTTCAGATTCAACAACATTGACTCAGGATCTTTTCATCAAAGCACCACCACCTTCTGCTGCCTTTGCATCCTCTATAGCCGCATCTGCAGTTGGAACTGCCTCATCCCTGAGAGGGATAGGGTTATTATCCATGATCTGTTTTGCTATTTTGCACGATTTGGCAAAGATTCACTACAAAACCGTAAAGCTTTTTGGAGAATAGGCAAGTGGTCAAACACTCAAACTTAGTTGAACAATCCTATTTATTGTCATGCGGCACCTTAATTGGGAAGAGCCAAACACAAAATCTAAGTATTTTTGCTTAGCTTTGCTAAAGATCAGTAGATTTCATTAAAAAAAGAATATAATGTAAAGAAAACTCAAGGAACAAACGAATGGAATCCACCTCATTTTCTGTGATGCCAACAGTAGGGGGAGACCACCGAAACTAGCAAAAATGAAACCTTGGACGCTCTTGAATGTCCTAACTAGGGGTGCAAGTTTTATCTTGACGATCTTAACCCGCCCAGGCCCGCCCTGAACCCGGCAGGGTTAAACCCGGCCCGAACCCTGACAGGGCTGGGTCAGGGCTTAATTTTTTATCAACCCTGGCAAGGTTGAGTTGGATTAGGGTTGACCCTCTAGGTTGAGCCCAACCCAGCCCGGCCCGACCCTGTATATATATGAATATACTCTGAGAAGCGTTGCTGACTCTAAGAGGCATTGAGACATTGTCTAAGAGACTGATAGTCAACTGTCGAAAAAGATTAGGTGAGAATCGAAATCTCCTAAGAAGTGTTCCCTATTTTGAGTTAAATGTTTTTTTATAGTTTGATTGTTATTGTTTCGACTTCATTTGCTGATTTATTAGAAAACTCTGTAAGGAGATTTTACTTTGTTTTGAGTTATGTGTTTTCAATCTTTCTGTTGTTCTTTTGATAGATTGAGTATGTTGTTTAATTTTTGTTGTTTCTATTTTATTTGTTGATCTTTTAGAGTTCTCTTCTGTTTTGACTACCAATCTTGTTCATATTTTGTTCATATTTTCATCGGTAGAGATTTATGATTGACATGAATGTTGAAATGGACAATCAAAAACATGTTTAATGATCGACAGGAGATTTCGATTTGAGCTAAGATCAAATGGGTTTTAAATGAATTATATGATTGATATCATTTATCCTTTCTTTTTTTCTCTTTTTACTTACGGGGATCTTTTTTTCTCTTTTTACCTCCTGAATCAGGGTTAATTAGGGTTAACCCATCCCAACCTGGTCTTGTCAGGGTCAATGAGGGCAGGTTAGGGTTAGGCCCAACCCTGCCAGGGTTAGGGTTAGCATTGTACATTTTCTGACCCTGGCAGGGTTGGGCTGGGTTGGGGTTAGGGTTTTGAAAAACCCGGCCCAACCCGACCCTGTTGCAGCCCTAGTCCTGACCAACTTCCCTAAGCAAAAATTGGGGACAAGATTGTTGTGCATGTGTGCAAGTGGTAGAGACGAGAAACTTCGGGTATGTGTTCAGTAGTTCTAGAGAGATTGAGAAGGCATGCAGTGAGTTGACTAGGTTTTTATACTGAGTTGACTGAGCAATGAGAGCTTCGACAATCAATTATGTTGTACATGAATTCAGTGATGTTCTAAGCTGAACCAAGGTGATAGACAGTGTGTGGGAGTCTAGGTGAACATGCATGAAAAGTTTCAAATCCGAATTCCAAGGTTCATTTTGAAGTTTTGTCATTGAAGCTATTTTTGGTGGGTCTCGTAGCATTATCGTGGAAATTAGGCACTGGAAAGACGTAGATCATCGAGTTGGCTCAACTCGAATCGCTCAATTTTGACGTCGAATGAGGGAGATATCTTGATTTCCATCAAACCACACGACAAAGACAGAAAAATGGAGCTCTCGATTAGTTGGTAACAGGGAAAACAATGTAATTATAATATTATCGAAGGGCTTATTTGGAATTATATAAGTTTGAGGGCGGCGTTGTAATTATCACAAATGTGCTTTGAGACCATTTGGATGGACAGTTGTAGATTAGCCATGTATGTCAGATCCTGATCTAACGATCTAAAAAAAGGCAGTATTAAGTGTTTCTTGACGGAAAGAGCTTAATGCTCTTGTGAGTCCTTTTATTTGTCAGATGCAAGATAATATGATGAATCAGGATGCACTGAAGCTTCTTCATGATTCGGTGTTGCGTGTCTACGGTATAGAGACTCTGATGATCCGAATCCAATGATTGTAATTATGTTCGACTTTTTCTGACGTGATGGAGTTGATCTGACAACCCTCGATAAATCCTACCTTTTTTATTCGATCCAGAGGCCAGATTTCAAGATTCTTGAGCTAACCAATCCGAACTCGACAGCACCTCTGTCGTGTCAATGTAGGCAGTCCTCAGGTTTAGCGCGGGTGCACTGTAAGGTTTAAAAGATTCCTTTTTAAATATTTTCAGTGGCCGACACTCTTTTTATCATAACTTGATAATCTGATATCCAAATCGAACGGTCCAAAAGCCAGTCTTCCTCATTTTGAATCCTCTTTCAGCCGAGAACAAAATTTTCGAAGGGTTAGTTGCAGAATAGGAAAAATAGAAAAGAAAAGGGGTTTTTTTTTGGGGGATTTTTATTGGTGTGTGTGAGCATTCAATCACCTATCAACCTCATTCTTGCTTGTAAATGGTGCATTAAAGAGTGGTGAGATTTCATGTACTGAAAGCAATAAACAAATACAAAGATGAGATTCACAACCAATGCTTCTAGTTTAGGTATAAATTATTGAATACCTAGCTAGTTTGAGATTTCATTGTGGGGCATGTTATAAGCCCCCAAAATTATTTGAAGTACTGTACTTAGTGGGTGCTGGAAACTGGCAGTTACAACTGTCTGAAATCTAACATAATTATGCTCTCTCAGTTATATGTTGGAAAAAACACAGGGTAAGAATTCTTGTCTTGTAAAAGACTAAAAGTAGTGTATTAAGTATATATGGAGCCCATTTTGCATTACTCCATCTAGCCATCACACACTATGTTGGTGAACCATGTAATCTCATTGTGTTGTGGACTGCTTTATTTCCTATGTACTGTGAAGTGCATGAAATAAATTGCAAGATGAGTGTGTAAATCTGGTAGCAGACCTGACTATTGAGTGATAGTGAGATAGATTTACATACGCTTATTTGTATGTGTTTCTTCATTTGCTCTGGGAAGCAAGAAAATTAACAAGAAGGATTTATACACTGATTCACCCCTCCCTCTTAGTGTCAATCAAGGTTCATTAAAGATACTAGTGGTTTGAGCTCTGAGATCAACTACAGATTTAGAAAACCCATCGGCTACTACATTGACCTCACCAAAGTAATATGTAATACGTCATTGAATGTTGTCAAGGAGGGGAGAAATATACAGGAAAAAAAAAAAGAGATAATGAAATTCTTCCATGGGCCACACTCCAATGGTGGGAATGCCCCTCTAAAGGTCGGATTAGAATAATTGTATGACATCAATTCCAATTCACATGTGGTTTTTTTTTTTTTTTATAGGTTTTAACACCATCCTACAATAATTGAGTGGTGTCCATCCCAATTTTTATCTGGTCTACGCTAGCCATTACTCTTGACAATATTGTTTGAAAAATAAAAAGAAGGAAAAGAAAAATAGCATAGAAATATAGAAAGGTAGTTCTATCTGATACAAAAGCAGAACATGGTATGGATAACCACAGAAATAATAATTAATAGCCCTCTCTGTACAAGAAGATACTAAAGATTCTACTGATGGTTTTTACCTTATCTCCATTCATGATTCATAAAACAGTGCTATGAATCCCCATCACCCCAATTGTATCATTTTCCAGCACAGTAGTTAGGAAATTTTCATACAAAAGATGTTTATGTTAGGAATCAAATATTTCTCGTGTATGTGTGAATCAAAGATATCAAACCAAGAAATAAAATGAAAGAAACAGATAAGCAATCCACAAGCACAACCACAATACCAATATATTTACGTGAAAAACCCTTCAATAGTGTAGTAAAAAACTTCCACTATGATGATAATGAGATTACAAGATTTTGTTTTCTCAAGTTTTGTACCCAAGCTTGAGGATCATAAGAGAATATAACACAAACAAATAACTTGGAGGAATATAAGGTTATCTCTCAATCACCATTAATGGTACTTTCTCACTTCTAGAAGCCCCAAACATTGTTTCAATCAATTGGAGAAAACCACCAGAAGGCACACGTTGCTTTTTCGATCCATCGACAAATTAAAAGCGTGATAGATAGCAAGAAATCTTGAAGTAAAACCTTTAATGAAAAACTGTTGGCCATGTGTTGTCATTGTGGGCAACTTGACTGATGTGGGCAGTGTTGATGAGCTTACAGTGAGAGAAATAAGGAGAGAGAGTGTCTGTGTAAGAGAGATAGTGTTTGTGCAAGTGGCAGAGCCGAGGAAGCCTTGGGCATGTTCTACAGTATTCTACAGCTTCTAGAGAGAGATTGAGAAGGTATGCACTGAGTTGACTGGGCAACAACAGTTTCGACAGGTGACAGAATGTGTATGGGCCCCACTGGTGATGTGGACAGTACCCACATAGGCAATATGCTGATAGAAAGAGGAGAGAGAAAATGTAGAGTAAGTATGGGTCCTAGACTGGGTCCCATTATTGGTGTAGCAAGAAGAGAGAGTGTGGATCCCACAGTGGGTCCCACTGATGATGTGGTATGATGTGGCAGTGATTCTAGTGCGACGGCAGTGTTACACAATGTTGGGCACCTTATGCAGCATGAAAAATGAAGGGAGTCTATAGAGAGAGAAAGAAGAGAGAGAAGATTGTAGAGAGAGAAAGAGGAGAGAGAGAGATTTTTGGGACCCAGATGCGGGTGGGACCCACTGTGCCTAGGTGGCATGCCACCATGGCAGCCAGCCTGGCCGAGGGCCGCGGCACCATAGTGGCAGCCAGCCATATGGCCAGCCGCGTGGCACCACAAGCAAGCAGCAGCAAGGCCCGCATGCCATGCCACATGCAAGCAGCAGCAGCGGCCGTGGCACATGCACAGCACAGCCGCTGCGCGCAAGCCATGCCGCAAGGCAGCACAACAGCGCGCGCATGGCTATGTGCGCAGCACCTGTTCGACATAATTCCTAGAGAGAAAGCGCTGTGTTTTAGAGTGATTTCTTCTCGGGAAGAAATCACTCTACAGGGTTTATTGAATGAAATTTCGGTTCCAGAGGCCATTTTAAAAGTTCCCAGGGGCAATTTGGTCTTTCTACTAAGGAGAATATCTCAAATCGGCAGTCCAGACGAAGCTATGAAGGCTTGATGCAAGCGCGATTGATGCAGATCCAGCGGCTCAAGTTAAGTCCCGCCTTTTCTTCTCAGATCCGATGGTGAAATTCATTGATTCACTGCGCAGCCAATCAGAACGCGACAGCTAAGCGCCGCAGCGCGGCTACGGTGCAGCGCGGGTGTAGGTTTGTTTTGGGAAGATTCTCTTTCCTTATTTGTTATTGGCCGAACTTCAAATTGCCATATCTTCTTCATCCGAGTTCCAAATCGATCCGTTCAAATTGCAGCTTCCATATTTTTGGATGCTTAACCTATTGGGCGCCGTTGGGAGTCGGGTTAGGGCTGAAAAAAATTGAAGAGGGTGCTTTGAAGCTACAGAGAGGAATTTTGCCAGTTTTTGTGCCCTATGAGATGATTCATCACCATCTACTTCTTCTCTGTGCATCAACGGATTGCTGAATCCCTGTGAGAGGTTGGTAGGCTATTTATTGTTCATTCATGGTGATTGTGGAGGAGATGGGAAGCCTATGATCAAGACGAGCTCTATGAATCAAGCTTTACTGTCATTGAAGGCTGTTTAAGGATTCTCAAAGCAGTGTGGAGCATAAAAAATTATTGCTGGCCATTCAAGAATATTGGTTGTGAGATTTTCTCATTCTCTATTTTTTTAAATATTTTCTATGCATTGTATGCTAGTATAGGTGAAAAGAAAAGGTAGAATACCTGTCTAGTTTGTGGGTTTCATTGTAGGGCAATTCTTATAAGTCCCAAAAAATATTTTATTTGTGGTGTGTTCAGTGGGTGCTGGACACTGGCTTTATGCCTGAATTCTGGCGTTGTTACGCCCTCTCAGTTTTATGCTGGGAAAATCTAGGGTTAGTATCCTTGTCTGTGTAGACAGCTAAAAGAAGAATATTGAGTATATACGGAGCCCGTAAGGCATTACTCCGTGGACTAACCATCACATACTATGGTGGTGAACCACGTATATCTGTGTTGTGGATGTATGTGCATTGTTTATATTCTGTATTTTGTGAAGTGCGTGAAAAGACATGCAGGATGGGTATGCACAACATGGTAAACCTGACCACTCTGTGGTAGCGAGGTAGTTGTGCATACGACTGTGAGTTTGACAATTATATTCAGTGATAGTGTGGTCGTGCTCAGTGAGTGAAGCATCAACTAAGACAGTATTGGTCTTCAAGGAATTATTTGTAAAGAATTTTGAAGACACTGATTCACCCCCCCTCTCAGTGTCAACCTGTGATCAACAAAATCTACACTTCTTCTTCTTTTTCAAGAGAAATTTCAAAGAGAGCTTCAAAACAATGTCAATGGTTCCTCTAAGAGAGATTTCACATTCCTTAACCAATTCCACTAAATCTCATTTCTTTTCTTCAAAGAAATAACTCTTATTGGTTATTTCCAAAATGAGTCTTTCATTTTTTTCACCAACTCACTTAAAAGAAAATTTGAAATTTGAATTTCAAATTTTAAATCCAATTTTCAATAAAGTAAATTTACTTCTATATAAGCTCATTACTTTCATATGGGATCAACTCCAAACACTCCCATAGGGCAGGACCTAATATGGTCTAATCCCAACAAACTCCCCCTCCAGACCCATGAGGAGGGCTCTCCCATACTGAAAAACTCATGTGCTATCCATACTAGCCAAAGTTTTGCATAGCTCATGCTCCCCCTTTGGCACTGTCTTCGTCATCATGTCTGATGGATTCTTATCAGTATGAATTTTGTTGATTTTCATCAACCTATTATCTTGGACATCTCAAATCCAATGGTACCATTCTTAATGTGCTTGATCCTAGAGTGGAATGTAATATTCTTGCTCAAATCAATAGCACTTTGACTGTCACACTTAACCACATACTTTCTACTCCAAACCTAACTCTTTAAGAAAACGCTTTAGCCATAGTATTTTCTTACAAGCTTCTATGGTAGTAATATATTTTGTTTCTATAGTCAAAAGTGCAACAAATTTTTGTAGTTTTGATTGTCAAAAGATGGCTCCCCTGCAAAAGTAAACAAATAACTAAAAGTAGACTTTCTTTTGTCTAAATCACTTGCCATATCTGAATCTGTATAGCCTCGACCATTGATTGTGAATTTTCAATGGTTAAACATATTTTGGATGTGCCTCTTAGATACCTTAAAATCCATTTTACAACTTTCCAATGTGGCTTATCTAGATTTGCTAAGTATCTGCTAACAACATCAATGGCATGTGCTATGCCAGGTCTATTGCATACCATGGAATACATTAAACACCCTATTGCTGATGCATAGGGGATATTCTTTATTTTCTTTTTCTTTTCATCACTGGTTGGAGATAACTTGACACTTAACTTGAAATGATTTGCTAATGGTGTACTCACATGTTTAGCATTCTTCATCTTGAACCTTTTAAACACTTTTTTAATATATTTTTCTTATGATAATCACAACTTCTTGTTCTTTATATCACGCTTGATTGTCATGCTCAAAATCTGTTTTGCATATCCAAGATTCTTCATGTCAAAGACCTTGCTTAGTTTCTCTTTCAACCTGTTAATCAAGTTAGTATCTTGACTAACGATAAGTATATCATCAACATATAACAAGAGAATAACAAAGAAAGAATCAGAATATTTTATAAAATAAACACAATGGTCTGCAATGGTTCTAGTGAACTCATGACTCATCATGATGGGTCGAACTTCTTGTACCATTGCTTTGGCGCTTGCTTCAGCCTATATAAACTCTTTTTCAACTTGCATACCATGTATTCTTTGCGTTTTACAACATAACCTTCTAATTGTTCCATGTAAATTTCTTCCTTTAAATCACTATGCAAGAAAGTTGTTTTAATATCTAACTGCTCAATCTCTAAGTTTTGATTAGCAGTTAAACCGAAGATAGTGCGAATAGAAGACATCTTCATAACGGGAGAAAAAATTTCATCGAAGTCAATACCATTTTTCTGCTCAAATCCCTTAACAACTAGTCTTGCCTTACACTTTATTTTCTTCTTGTCATCTTCATTTTTCAACTTGTATACTCACTTGTTCTTTAAAGCTTTTCAACCCTTTGGTAACTCAACCAACTCATAAGTCTTCTTCTTATGCAAGGATTCAAACTCTTCTTGTACAACTTTCTTCCATTGGTAATTTTGCTCATGCACCATAGCTTCTTTAAAATTTTTTGGCTCACCATTTTCTGTACATGTAACATACTTTGTTGATGGATATTTTGATGAATGTGCTCTATCTCTCTGTGACCTTCTTAACAAAGGTGGTTCTTCTTGAAGAGGTTGCTTACCTTGGTCAATATCACCATCTATCTCATTATTTGCATATTCATCATCAATAATTTGAGAAGTTTCATCACCATCACCTTAGTTTTCTTCATCATGAGTTTGTTGTTCATGATTTTCATGCATAGGTAAAGGTGACTGTGTTCCAGGTAACCCATCTACAATCATCTTTGGTAGTTCCTCCTTGTCAAAATCTAAAAATGTTTGATTTTCTCAAAAAATCACATCTTGATTTTTGATTAGTTTCTTCTCAACTGAATCCCATAGCCTATAACCAAACTTCTCATCTCTATATCCCAAGAAAATCCATTGCTTAGCTTTGTCATCAAACTTGATCCTCTCATTTTTTGGGATATACACAAAGGCCTTACAACCAAACACTTTCAAGTGCTCATAGGAAATATCTTTTTCGCTCCATACCTTTTGGGGAACATCTCCCTTCAAGGGAGCTGATGGAGAAAATTTATTAAATACACAGCTATATTTATTGCTATTCTCCAATAATATTTTGATAACTTTGCATATGAGAGCATGTATCTAACTCTTTCTATAATAGTACGATTCATTCTTCTTGCTATACCATTATGTTGAGGGGTCTTGGAAACTGTTTGTTCATGCTGAATACTATGCTCATTGCAATATTTCTCAAATTGATCACTGTTGTAAGACTCGCACTCTACTAACTTGGTCTAACCGTGTCGTGTCAGGTCTTCCCATCATTGCTGGACCAAGTGGACCGACAGTGTGAAGATGGATCACAAAACCAGGTATGAATTAAGTTAAAAATGCTCAAAAATATGCGTATGGTCGAATACCTGGGTAGGTATGGTCGACCATAAGGTAAGAAACAAAGGTCACTGATCCAGGACCCTACGGTCGATGTTTTCGACCCTATGGTCGACGGATTCTGTGACCATAGGCCATTGACTGTGAGACCCCATATCAGACTCCGAGATGAAAACTTTCCTAATTTGAGGATGATTTCTTTGCTAATGTTGGAGAACTCTATGTGGAGAATTTTTCTCTATATAAAGGACGTTCTTTAGCCTTTTTCACTCTTTTAGAACATTAGTAAACCCTAGAGAAAAAGAAGGAAAGAGAAGAAAAAGAAGGAGAAGAAGAGAAGACTAAGGAGGAGACTAAGAGAAGAGTTCCACAGACTCTCTACAACAAGTAAGGTATGAACCTTGTCTCTGTAGCGTTAGAACACTATGAGTAAAGGTTTTTAATGTAAATTGAGATACCAAACCCAACGTAAGAATGCAACCATGGGAATTGCTAAGCAAGCCTCCAATGAGAAACCATGGAGAATAGGTTAGAGTAATTAGTTGGTAAAACTAAGAAACTTGGCCTTAGAATAATCATTAAGATAAACCCAATTAAAGAGCCAAAGAGTTGACCCAAGAAGGACTTGAATTAAATGTAGTTTGTAACCAAAAATCTTAAGGTCGCAGCTACGGTCGACCATAGCATGACCAGCATGATCAAAGTATCGACCATAGGCATTCGGGAAGAATTCAGAAACCATATGGTCGCAGGTACGGTCGCATATGGTGCGACCGTAGGGTATCGACCATAGGCAGTATGATCGACACAGTATGAGACCATAGGACCAATCATACACCTATCAGTGCTTTGTTTTAATTTTCGATTACTGTAACATGTTACATATGAACCCTAACTTAAATTCATATAGTTTTTAGGTTATTAAATTGATTCAAAGAGAATTACAAGGCTTGAAAGGAGATCGAGTTTTGTTAACAGGTGAGACAACAAGACCTAAACTAATTGGATAATAATAAACTGTTTACTTTATTGTGTCCAATGCCATGATTGATTCTATGCTTGTATGCTTGTAATGTGCATCTCACATATCATCTAATATTCCTGCTATTACTGTTCATGCATATTTATTTCTGTCTATTTATAATATGATAATGATGATTATGCTAGGAATAAACATGTGATTATGTGTGTGTGGTTAGAGTGTTTGATGCGAGTGGAGCATCAGGGGGAGGACGTGGCATTGTGATATCTGACCTGGTCACCAGACTCTAGCTCTATCTCTACTCAAGTCTTGCCCACTGACATCGTCATATCGTCATTACCTTAGCAGAAGTATTACGTCGTAGGGCATCAGGGGTGGTGGTCTCGGACCATGTAGTCTCTGACTCTACTGGAGGGCCTTAGCTCTATCTCTATGGACGTATTGAGGGATGCTGGGGTGAGGCCTTGGATATACTGGATGATATTTAGGATTGGTTAGTTGCGAGCCTAGTTTGTAAGCCCTCGCCAATAAGGGCTTACGTGTTGGTATGGGTAGGACATCAGGGGAAGTATTGGCGGTGTGTGATCCGAACACTTTAGCTCTATCTCTATTCCATGGTGGGTGTATGTGGGACGACAATGGTGTTTGATCCATTGGGTGAATTCACACACACTTGTGTATAGAGGTGCGGGGCCCACCAAACCTTTCTATAATATATTACAAACTTAAAAACCAGACCAATGATATTGAATTGAATGCATGCATATGTTTGTTGCATTGTTTTGTTTTACTCACTGAGCCGTGATGTGTGCTTACCCTTTCGACGTCGAATATTTTAGTTAATGATGCAGGGCCTACTGTTGAAGATTATATGAATGCGTCGATGTACGGACACGTTGCGGCCATAAACGTAGAAGCTGTTGAAGATGCGCATGATCCTTCATGCGAGTGTAACCAGTGTGTTTTTTATTAGTTTAGCTATATTTGGTTAATGAAACATATAACGGATTATTTACCTTTATGTCTTGAGTTTTTGAGAAATAATTGGATTAAATAATTATTATATCATTGTTAGACACTCAGTTCATTATCTATAAGATTTTTGCTTATTTGTTATTTATCTTTGATTATTTCTGTGGAAGTTGTGTGTGGTTAATATGGTGGGTACTATCTAACGGAGATCCTGATTGAATCGTTGGTTTATTTATGGTTTATCACATTATTCTGGTTAGTCCAGAATTGGAGTGTGACAAATGTACTCACTACCATTGTTAGTACGAATGCATTTGAGCCGTCTCCCTGTTTCTCTTTCAACCATGACATAAAACTGTTGAAAAATCTCAAACTGATTTTTCTTTTCATAACAAAGCTCCAAATTTTTTTAGATGCATCATCAATAAAAATAACAAAATACAAAGCATCACCAAGAGTTTTTACTTTTATGGGACCACATACATTAGAGTGAACCAAATAAAGAATTATAGTATTTTTTTTTAATTTAGCAAGTGAAAAAATTCTATGCTGCTTTCCAACCAAACAATGATCACAAGGAGTTAGAGACGTAGCTTTGAGATTTGGAAAATAATTTCTATTTGTCAAAATCTCTAAATCTTTCTCACTTATATGACTAAGTCATGATGCCACATGTTACATGGAGAGTCTTCAAAAGTAGTATTCACCTCATCTTTGGATAATCGTGCCTTAGTTATGTAAAGAGAGCAACACTTCTTACCTTTTGCCATAATAAGAGAACTTTTTTTTTAGCTTCCACATTTTATTACCAAACTTTGATTCATACCCTTCATCATTAAGCTTACCAGTTGAGATGAGATTTAATCTGAGATCTGGTACATGTTTCACATTCTTGAGAATCATCTTACAATCAACATTGGTTGTGTTGCAAACATCACCCATTCCAATAATTTTGAAAACACCATTGTTTCTCATCTTTACCGAACCAAAATTTCTTGACTTGTACATAGTAAAGAAATCTCTATGTGAAGTGGTATGAAATGATGCTTCTAAATCAATGACCCAACTAGATTCATCATAAACTGTACTAACACAACCATCACTACATATAGAGAAAATTAAAACCACATTTGAAGAAACTGCAGTGGTTTCTGATGAACTTGATATGACACTGAGAGGGGGGGGGTAAATCAGTGTCTGAAAATTCTCCTTGATTATTTACTACTGCCCAAAGCTGATGGAGACCTAACTTTTCACACACACAAGCGCATGCAAATCTACCTCGCTACCACTCAGTGGCTAGGTCTACCAGATTTGCACACCCATCCTGCAAGCCATTCCACGCATTCCAAAAAATATAGAAAAATAAAGACAGTCCACAACACAGGATATACGTGGTTCATTAACACAGTGTGTTATGGCTAGTCCACGGAGTAATACCCAACGGACTCCGTATATACCCAATACACTTCTTTTTACTGTCTATACAGCAGGAAGTACATACACCCAATTTACCCAGCATAAAACTAGGACGACACACATGTGCCAGGAATTCAGGTATCAAGTACCAGTGTTCAGCACACGCTGCATACCACGCTTAACCCGCACCCACAAGAAGCAAATAACAATTTTTTTTTAGGCTTATAAATTTGCCTTATAGTTTTCCCTCACTAGCTAGGTATTCAACAATTGCACCTACGCTAGCATACAATAAATTGAAAGCATAAATAGATAAGAGAATTAAAAAATCTCACAAACTATGCTTTCGAATGGCCAACAATCTCTCTGAAGCTTCACACTGCTCTCAGGTACTTTCCAACAGTCTTCAATGTTGATAGAGATCGATTCACAGAGCACACCTTGCTCATAGGCTTCAAATCTCTTCCACACAACCCATAATCACCATGAATATAAAATAAAAGCTCTACTGACCTCTCACAGGGATTTAGCACTCCATTGATGCACAGAGAAGAGATAGTTGGTGATTGATCATTCCCATAGGCACGAAACCCTAGAAAAACCCTTTGTTAAGCTTTAAAACCCTATTTTCGATTTTTCTTAGCATTTTTACTATTCCCAACGGCGTCCAATGTATAGAGCATCAAAAAATATGGAAACTGCAACTTAAACAGACCGATTTGGAGTTCGGATGAAGAAGTTATGTCGATTTGAAGTTCGACCATTCAGAAATTTCAAAATAGAATATTTCGGAGGCTTATCGTACACCCGCGCAACACTGAATCACCGCCGCCTTTTGCGCAGTCAAGTTCCCATTGGCGGAGACGGAATCATCGTCATTCACCGTTAGATCAGCTTCAAAAAGGCGGGATCTCACTATCTTCGTCGGATCCGCATAAATCCCGTCAGACGCGATCGATTTCAATCGAGACCGCAAGATCTGGATCTGATCCTCCATGATACTACGCGTGCGTCACACCAAATCAAGAAACCTTCTTCATGCATTGCGACTCAAGACATTATGTTGCAACCGGCCAATGAGATTGCACGCGATGGCATCTAGACGTTGCCGCCGCACCACATTCGAGCCTGCATCAATCTGGTCCATCAGATTAGAATATGAGCTTTGACGCTTCATCTCGGCCGCCGATCTCGGATCTACACTTTTGTTAATTGCCGAAACTGCCCCTGTATCATATATACTCACCGAGAGCTCTTATTTTTGCCATTTTTCGACCATTTCGACGAGAATTGCGATATCTCCCTCATCCGAAGTCGGGATTAAGCGATTCAAGTTGCGTTGGAAAGCTAACTCGACTCTCTACATCTTTCGAATGCCGGATCTCCATGAACCTGCTGCGAGACCCACCAAAAATAGGCTCAAAGTTAAAACTCTGTCAAACCTTAGAATTTGAACCCGAAACTTTGTGTGCATGCATACCAAGTGCCGTGGGCTGCCGTGTTGACATGTCACCTTGCCATCACACCCATGGGTCCCACCCACAGTCTCTCTCCTATTTCTCTTTCTAGTTTCTCTCTCCTCATTCTCTCTCTACATCTTCTTTCTTCATGTAATGCTTCAAGATGCCGCAACATTGCCTCATCATCAGAAACTTGGCCACATCACCAGAAATACTGTCAGATCATCAGATCATCAGTTTCTCGTTCCTCTTCTTGACCACACCATTAGTGGGGCCCACAGACAGTCTCTCTCATCAAACTCAGTGTAGAATACCATTTAACTCTCTGCAAGTCATCTGAAACACATGTAGAACACTGTAGAACACACATACGAGGTTGCCCCATCTTTGCCATTGCACTGATACTCTCTCTCCTACACTGACACTCTCTCTCCTCATTTCTTTGACTATATGCTTACAGAGACTGTTACATCAGTTAAGTTGCCAACAATGACAACATAAAGGCCAACAATATCGCCCTTTGGAATTGTTGGCAACTCATTCTGCACATTTACTCTTTCTCCCCATTTGACAACAAATACAAAGGGGCATGCCACATAGGAGTGCCCACCGCATCTTTTCAATCCTATGGGTCTAAAAAAAATAATAAACCATTATATCAACATATAAAAACATCACAGGACTCCCCCTGAGTCCAACATAAGAAGAGGAAGAATAACTAGCATATACCATTCAATATGTAAATACCAAAGGACTCCCCCTAAGTCCATCATAGGGAGCAAAAAGGATATAACAAATACATATCGCTCCCCCTATCACTGGTGCAAAGAAGGCCACACTCTGACACTGTCATGGATGACTATAGTAATTGTTTCTGATAACATATTAATGCAAAGAAGTATTTCTAGCTGCCATACTCTGATTGACATAACATTGCTCATCTGATGTCTGCTCCACCAAGATGCAGTAACAAAAGGAATTATACCATTCACCTGATGATTCCAAGCACTTACACTCTTCTGCAATCAACAGAGTCTGTCTAGGGGCAAGAATGAACATGTAGTAAGCTCCCCCTCTCCATGTGCACCTCAGTGCACCTAGTGCCTAGGAGGTGTGTTCCCTCTCACACCCAACTTGGGTGGTGTACACTTCATGACCATTCACCTTGGCCCTTTGTTTGGGCTTCTCCACAGACGCTCTTTTCTGACAATGCCTGTCAACTAGCTCAACCACAGTCCTCTGTTTCTGTCTAACCACACCGACTGAAGACCTCTCTACTGTCTTCTTTCTCCATACACTGTACAAAGCCATATGAGACTGACCATTGAACTGAGACCACTCCTTGGCCTATTTTCTGAATTGGCTTCTTGAACCTCTTCTTTTTCTAGTTCTAGAAAGCTGATAATCTCTCTCTGCATGAGCAAGCTGGGGGGTGAGCACTGCCTTGCATCGCTTGGCCCAATGCCCAAGTGTATGGCATCTAAGGCACTTAACTGGCCTCATCTGGGGTGACGTGGATGTCTTTCTCCCATAATTACTAACACAAAATCTGGATGTGCAATTTGCACTCCTATACCCATACCCATTGCACCTGTGACAATATCCATGAAAATATGACTATCTCACAAGGGGATGTTTGTGCCAACTAGGTGTGGGTCCATGCCTCATGTGTGTACTACTTGTCTCTGCTGAAAAACCTGCTGCTTGTGCCTTTGATGACTGAACCTACTGAATCTGCTTTGCTCAACTGGTCTCTACTGATGAATTCTATCAATCCTGTCACTCTGCATACTGCTTGTCTTCCCTGTTTGAGCTCTTTGCTGATAAACACCTCTACACTGTGCCTGGTGTGATGAAGGTCTTGCATCACTGTGCCTCTGCTCTCTCTGCTGGGGAATACCTCTATATTGTGCCTGGTGTGCTGGAGGTATTACATCACTATACCTCTGCACTCTCTTCCTCTGTCTCTTACTTTGGGTCTTTATCTGTTGTCACACCCCAATTCTGATCCAACCAGAATGGTGTGAGTGAACCGTCATTGAACCAACGGTTCACACCAAGATCTCGAATAGACCGTGTCCACTCATACAAACCATTACACATAACCACAATCAGAATATAAATAGTACAGCGAAAGTCTTTAAAATAGAATGAACTGAGTATCTATTGATAATTAAGATAAAATATCCCATTATTCAAATCCAATCATAAAATATAATATCATTACACCCTCTTAATCCAATTGAAAATAACTAAACAAATAAATAAAATCAAATCAAAGGTACACGCAGAAAGGGCACTCGCATGAAGCGTCATGCTCGTCCTCTCCTGCCTGTACACCCAGAGCAGCAACATCACCATACGTCGGAGCGTTCACAAAGTCATCCACTGTGTAACCTGCATCAACATCTAAAACAATGTACGTACAAAGGGTGAGCTCACAACACAGCTCAGTAAGACAATCAGACAGTTTCACAAGATTATGCATGAATAACAATCAATTTTATGCTGTAGTCTGGTTTTAAGTTTGCAATGTGCTATAGAAAGGTTTGGTGGCCCCCGCACCTCTAAACACGAGTGTGTGGCACCTCATGGTTCACACCCCCATTGGCCCACATGCACCCATCATGAAATAGAGATAGAGCTAAGATACCCACGTACCTCCCCTGATACTCTACCCATACCAGTACCTAAGCCCCTACTGGCCAGGGCTCACAAACTGGGCTCGCAACTAACCAATCCTATATGTCATCAATGTATGCTCTATCCCAGCATAGCCGTATACGGCATAAAGATAGAGCTAAGGCATTCCCACACCTCCCCTGATGCCCTATCCGCAACTAACCCACTAGGATAGAAACATAACGCAGGTAGATCCTATCCCAACATAACTCCCTACGGCATAGAGATAGAGCTAAAGCATCGTGGACAAGTCAGCGTCGACTCGGAGACCACAGTGCCACATACCATGGCCAGGCCAACATCAATATCGGAGACCACCGTACCACGACCTTCCTCTGATGCCCCACCCGTATCAAGCATGTTAAGACAGAATACTACAAAAGGTGCTAATGTGAAGAGCGATCCTAGGCCCATGCCCCACTCCACACAGTAACGAAAACAATCACATGCCTAACAATCACATCCTATCAATGCATGAACAATAATAATAACTGAAAGCAAAGAATGGCATGTGAATATGCACAAACAACACATCTCATATAATCAGGTGATTAACAATAATTTACTGTCCATTAATTATTAGGTTTGGGTCAGATTCCCTTACCTGACGCTCGTTTGTTAGCTTGCTCCACGTCACAAGATCCAAACGATAAGTCACAAAGTCCTACAATATTATTCGGGTTTCATTAGAATATATTGCTTAGGGTTTCATGTCGGTCGGAAACCAACATGGTTACAAAATACCCTCACAGAGCTGACCGGAGGCATATACCGATCGCAGCTCTATGGGAAAGACTGGTGACCGGTATGGTCAGCCGGTCCCCACTGACCAGCCTCCCGAGGGATACCGGTGGCAACATACCGGTCGCACCATGTGCAACTGGTATAGTCGACCGGTATGTCTCCGGAAGACCATACATGGGTTTTCGACTGCCGTCGATCATCCTCCATGGATTTCCAAGGTTTCACCTATCCATTCTACATCTAAACATTGAGTTAGAGTTATCCCCAACTCATTCAAGTCTCGTTTCGATGAATATCATCTCGAAACTCCAATCTAGGGTTTGGCGGCAACTTAGGGTTTACTAGCGAAAATAGGGTTTTAGATCAATACCTACTTTGCATGGTATTGATCCACCCACACAACTAACATAGGATAAGAAGAATAGTTAAAACACTTACCGTTGACTGGCGTAGCGTGAGTTTCGTCGAACGATAATGGCGGCACTTTCTTCCTCTTCCTAGCTCCTTCTCCTTTCCAACCTCTTTCTCTTCTCTAGGGTTTACGAGAGACATTGGAAGGATTTGAGGAGGCTTAAGGGTGTATTTATAGGCTAGATTTAGGGTTTAGTAACCCTACTAGGATTAGGAAAGTCTTAGGATTCGAAATCAGGTAAGTGGGACCCTCAGAAGTCAATTTCTGGATTTCCACACTTAGCTGCGCAGAGCATACCGGTCGACTGGTACCAAGACCGGTACCATCGACCGGTCAACATAAAATGATGACTATTTGGTCGTCTTTGGTCCGATTTCATACCTGTTTGTCATCCACTTGTCCCGTCTGGCCCGGTGATGATCAGAAGACCTGCTACGACACAAAACCAAGGTTTAGACCGGGTTTACGGAGTGCGGGTCTTACATCTGTGATCTGCATGAGCTTTGTCTCTATGGCCTACTAGATGTCTCAACATGCTCTGTAGTAGAATCAAAACTGATGGTGGATGGACTTTGACAATTTCCACTCTGAGCT
The DNA here is from genome assembly GCA_028583415.1 of Protea cynaroides. Lineage (NCBI taxonomy): Eukaryota > Viridiplantae > Streptophyta > Magnoliopsida > Proteales > Proteaceae > Protea > Protea cynaroides. The sequence goes on from CM053272.1 coordinate 58,510,365, forward strand.
GTACATCTGGTGATCTCCTCAACCACTGGTGGGATGCAACTCTGGCTCATCTGCGCGTCTATCAACTGAGCTCTCAACGTAGTGATCTCCATCTCAAGATCCCTACACATGTCATCTCTGCTGATGACCTGAGCCTCTAAAGCTGTAATGACAAAGCTGAAGTCCTTTACTTGTGTCTTCAAAATTGAAATAGTCTCATTTGTACTATGAAGGTCACAAGATACAACTGTGAGTCTCTCTCTCTCTCAAGTCTCAAGTCATCTTGAGCTGCTCTCAGCTCTCTAGTCAAGTCAATCTCTGGAACAAGATCCTCCAATCGGACAATAGAGCACCCATCTGAACTCTCATTATCTACCTCTGAAGTGAAATCAATGTCTAGTGATGCATGAGCTTTAAAGGCAGACTCATCTCCATATAAACTCTGTATTCTATCCCATAATGCCATTGCTGTCTCGCATCCACTAACTTGGACTTTCACACAATCTCCCAATCCATCCTTGATTGCATTTTTAGATGTACACTCATACATGGCATCCACCTTCCCAGTACAAACTGCTTGTCACACATCAAAGCCAAGAGAACCTATATAATTTTCCATCCTCCACTTCCAAATCACAAATTCATTTCCATTAAAAAGTGGGGGCTTGCAAAAATCATCCCATGTAGACATGTCTGCTCCCTGATCACTCAGCTGCTGATCAAGCTGTCACTGAGCCTGACGCTCTGATACCAATTGATGAACTTGATATGACACTGAGAGGGGGGGGGGTGAATCAGTGTCTGAAAATTCTCCTTGATTATTTACTACTGCCAGAGCTGATGGAGACCTAACTTTTCACACACACACAAGCGCATGCAAATCTACCTCGCTACCACTCAGTGGCTAGGTCTACCAGATTTGCACACCCATCCTGCAAGCCATTCCACGTACTCTAAAATATATAGAAAAATAAAGACAGTTCATAACACATGATATACGTGGTTCACTAACACAGTGTGTGATGGCTAGTCCATGGAGTAATGCCCAACGGGCTCCGTATATACTCAATACACTTCTTTTTGCTGTCTACACAGCAGGACGTACATATACCCAATTTACCCAGCATAAAACTAGGAGGGCACACATGTGCCAGGAATTCAGGTATCAAGTACTAGTGTTCAGAACACGCTACACACCACGCTTGACCCGCACCCACAGGAAGCAAATAACAATTTTTTTTAGGCTTATAAATTTACCTTACAGTTTTCCCCCACTAGCTAGGTATTCAACAATTGCACCTACGCTAGCATACAATAAATTGAAAGCATAAATAGATAAAGGAATTGAAAAATCTCACAAACTATGCTTTCGAATGACCAACAATCTCTCTGAAGCTTCACACTGCTCTCAGGTACTTTTCAACAGTCTTCAATGTTGATAGAGATCGATTCACAGAGCACACCTTGCTCATAGGCTTCAAATCTCTTCTACACAACCCATAATCACCATGAATATGAAAATAAAAACTCTACTGACCTCTCACAAAGATTTAGCACTCCATTGATTTACAGAGAAGAGATAGTTGGTGATTGATCACTCATACAGACACGAAACCCTAGAAAAATCCTTTGTTAAGCTTCAAAACCCTATTTTCGATTTTTCTTAGCATTGTTATGACTCCCAATGACATCCAATGTATAGAGCATCAAAAAATATGGAAACTGCAACTTGAACGGACCGATTTGGAGTTCGGATGAAGAAGTTATGTCGGTTTGAAGTTTGACCATTCAGAAAATTCAAAATGGAATCTTTTGGAGGCTTATCATACACCCGCGCAACACTGAATCACCGCCGCCTTTTGCGCTGTCGAGTTCCCATTGGCAGACACGGAATCATCGTCATTCACCGTTAGATCAGCTTTGAAAAGGTGGGATCTCACTCTCTTCGTCGGATCTGCATAAATCCCGTTAGACGCGATCGACTTCAATTGAGACCGCAAGATCTGGATCTGATCCTCCATGATACTACGCGTGCGTCACACCAAATCAAGAAACCTTCTTCATGCGTTGCGACTCAAGACATTATGTTGCAACCGGCCAATGAGATTGCACGCGATGGCATCTAGACGTTGCCGCCGCACCACATTCCAGCCCGCCTCAATCTGGTCCATCAGATTAGAATATGAGCTTTGACGCTTCATCTCGGCCGCCGATCTCGCATCTACACTTTTGTTAATTGCCGAAACTGCCCCTGTATCATATATACTCACCGAGAGCTCCTATTTTTGCCATTTTTCGACCATTTCGACGAGAATTGCGATATCTCCCTCATCCAAAGTCAGAATTGAGCGATTCAAGTTGCGTTGGAAAGCTAACTCGACGCTCTACATCTTTCCAATGCCGGATTTCCATGAACCTGCTGCGAGACCCACCAAAAATAGGCTCAAAGTTAAAACTCTGTCAAACCATAGAATTTGAACCCGAAACTTTGTGTGCATGCATACCAACTGCCGTGGGCTGCTGTGTTGACATGTCACCTTGCCATCACACACGTGGGTCCCACCCACAGTCTCTCTCCTCTTTCTCTTTCTAGTTTCTCTCTCCTCATTCTCTCTCTACATATTCTTTCTTCATGTAATGCTTCAAGATGCCGCAACACTGTCTCATCATCAGAAACTTGGCCACATCACCAGAAACACTGTCAGATCATCAGATCAACAGTTTCTCATTCCTCTTGTTGACCACACCATTAGTGGGGCCCACAGATAGTCTTTCTCATCAAACTCAGTGTAGAATACCATTCAACTCTCTGCAAGTTATCTGAAACACATGCAGAATACTATAGAATACATACGAGGTTGCCCCATCTTTGCCATTGCACTGACACTCTCTCTCCTACACTGACACTCTCTCTCATCATTTCTTTGATTATATGCTTACAGACACTGTCACATCAGTCAAGTTGCCAACAATGACAACAGAAAGGCCAACAGTTTCTTGCTGTTCTTTATTTTTACCACCATCTTTTTTCTTCCTTTTGTTTGAGCTTCCGACACTCCCTCTTCATGTGTCTGGGTTTCTTGCAATAAAAACAAGTAATTACTTTTCTTGATTTAGATCTCCCTTTTAATTTACTTCGGCTATGATTTTTTTGTATTTTGATCTCCCCCATTCTTCTGTAACTAATGCATATGGGTGGGAGGAATCTAAAGATTTTTTTTCTCATTTATTTATTCAATAAACTGCTTGTAACTTGACTTATAGTGGCAACCCCTTCAAGTGCTGAATTGCTAAGAGAGACAATTAAAGTCTCCCAATTGTCAAGTAATGAGCTTAGCAATAACAATGCTTGTAGCTCATCATCTAGTACCATTTTCATAGTTGTCAATTGATTTATCATACTTTACATTTCATTTAATTGCTCTACAACTAAACCATTCTCTTTAAATTTCAGGTTAACAAGTTTTTTAATAAAAAAAAAAAACTTTATTTTTCCAGCAGTTTTTCTTTCATATAAACTATGCAATTTCTTCCACAAAGAACTCACATTAGTTTTGGTTGACACATGGTGGAACACAACATCATTCAACCATTGTCAGATACAAGTAATAGCTTTCTAATCAAGTTTCTTCCAATCAACATCGGACATAGTTTTTGATTTTTTTCTCTATCCCATCAATTGACAAATATAAGTTGTTTGAATAGATGATGTCTTCTATATTGGCTTTCCAAATCAATCAATTATTCTAATTTAAACTAATCATCCTAGAAGATGTATTATCATTCATCTCTAATTCATACATGAATAAAAGCAACCAAACTATGATACCACTTTGTAGGAATCAAATACTTTTCGTCTATGTGTAAATCAAAGATATCAAGCTAAGAAATAAAGTGAAAGAAACAGCTAAACAATCTATAAGCACAATCATAATACCAATATTTTTACATGAAAAACCCTTCAACATGAAGGGAAAAAACTACGGGACCTAGTCCAATAAAATTTTTTCATTATGATGATAATGTGATTACAAAATTTAGTTTTCTCAAGCTTTGTAACCAAGCTTGAGGATCATAAGAGAAGGTAATACAAACAAATAACTTGAAGGAATATAAGATTACCTCTCAACCATCATTAGTGATATTTTCTCACTTCTAGAAGCTCAAAACAATATTCCAATCATTTGGAGAAAACCACCGAAAAACACATGTTGCTTCTACGATCCTTCGATAAATTAAAAGCATAAAGATAGCAAGAAATCTTGAGGTAAAACCTTTAATGAAAAGTCTACACTTTTTCTTCTCCAAGAGAAATCTCAAAGAGAACTTCAAAACAATGTTAATAGCTCCTCTAAGAGAGATTTCACATTCCTTAACCAATTCCACTAAATCTCATTTCTTTTCTTCAAAGAAATAACTCCTATTAGTTATTTCAAAGTGAGTCTTTTCATTTTCCCACCAACTCACTTAAAAGAAAATTTAAAATTTAAATTTTAAATTTCAAATTTAATTTTCAATAAAGTAAATTCGCTTCAATATGGGTTCATAACTTTCATATGGGATCAACTCCAAACATTCCCATGGGACTGGACCTAATATGACCCAATCTCAACAGTTTGATCAAAGTGAATTTATCTCAAATTGTTCAAGATTAAGCCTTGGGTCTCACCTGAATTACCCCATAAATATTCCACGCTAATTCTTCTGGTCTGGATGATCCACATCTCTAGGTTAGATGTTGATGAGTATATTAAACTATCCATGTGGTTGGGTTTCTTCACGACCTGAGACAATTATGCAGTTATTGTGAAGGGTGTGCTTTGCCATGGCTGCCCATAGTGCCAGAGATCTAGCTCTAGAGGCCCACTATCCCAATAGTGAGATACCTTGCCTTGCAATGCGAAGAACAAATGGACACCAATTTCTACTTGAGTGCAAGAATGCTCAATTTTCACTGAAACATTGATAATATCCCCATGTTCAGCAATTGATTTCCAAACACAATGCGATATCTTGATCATCCAAATAAGATCTTCTCTGTAATCAAAAACTTGTTCTGCTTCATGATTCCATGTATAATTCTTTGATTGATTATGAACTATGACCATTGCTGGAACAGAATGGAAAATCTTGTAGGGTACACAAACAATGCATATGGCCACTCCTTGAAACTCCATGTTAGGAAGCATTCGAGCAACCTCACAAGATGCTGAAAGTATCTTTTTCTGAATGTCACATCGCTCCCAGATCTTTATCCTAGGAAAATAGATGTCGCAGATGTTGCGATTTCGGAAGTCTTTAGATATCACCTGTACATGAAACCCATCAAATTGTGGTATATTTCCTTTATGGTTCCATTTGTAATTGTGTAAAATAATGGAAAAAGAAATTTTTTTGTAAAATAAGATTTTATACTGTTTGTTTTGTGAAATGCAAATATTTACATTGAAAAAATAGGAAAGCTTTAATGTTGTTACAAAAAAAAAAAATTACAATGAAAGAAAAATGGCCTCCGAAAATAACATTATTTTTTCTAGTGCGGGGTGGGGGTTGGGGGAGGAAGAGAGAAAGAAAACATACCTGAAACATTGTGTCTTCGGCAAAACTTCTCAAATTGTAGCACCCATCTAGTTTTATAATTTCTACAGACTCCAAACCCTCTAATCCCTCGATTTCATTTAGCTTTTGGCATAGTGAAAGACTCAGCTTCTTTAGGTGCTTCAAGTTTGACAGATTTGGTAACCTTTCTAACGATTGGCAATTACTTGCATCAAGAGAACGCAAACTTGATGGAAGCATTGAGACTGATTGGAGTGATTTGCAACCCACCAATGACAGAGTTTCAAGTTCTGAGAACTGACCACAAATGCTAGATGGTGTACGGGTAAGATAATTGTTATAAAATAGTCTCAAGAACTTCAAAGAGCATGATTTCCAAATATCATCAGGTAGATCATCATCTGTTAGATTGCAATGTCCAAGATCTAAGTATTTTAAGGAGCACAAACCATACAAAGAAGCTGAAAGTATAGCCGCTGATTCAGGAGTTGTTATTTTTCCTGGAAAAGGAGAATACTTAAAAATGGTAAGGTTCTTCAAAAATCCAAGGGATGAAGGTACTTCTCCAAAGCCCGTTCCATGCGCACAAAGTTCTGTTAAATGGGTCAACTTACCTATTTCTTCTGGCAATTTTTGAAATCCGCAGTCAGAAATATAAAGTTTCTCAAGGGATACCAATTTACTAATACCGCTTGAAAGATATCTCAGACTTCTGCAATAACTTAGATCCAACTCAACAAGTTTACTAAGATGACCAATACTTGCATCAACTTCAAATAAATAGTAACAATTATTGAGAATCAGTTTTTCAAGATTCGGGAGCCCTGACAAGTTTGGCGTACGAACAAGCCATTCACAATAACTAAGATTGAGGACCTTCAACTTAAGAAGATACTGAAAAAAAAAAAAAAGAATGAAAAAAAATCAGAATCCACCACAAAGTGTTCTACATTTTAACCATAAAACTGAAACAAATATATAAGAACTAAACTCTGGCATACTTACCTTGGTTCCTTTCCAAACTTCATTGAGATTTGGGCTCTCTTGCATGTCAAGAATTACAAGGTTCCCCAGATGAAAATTATTTGGTATATATTTCAAGGGGAATCCTTTCCAATGAAGCCAAACTAAGTTTTTGAAAATTAAAATTGGGTCCTCGAGACAATGTTCCCATTCAATACCTCCGGATAATCTGTATATAGATGGACAATCAATATGGAGTAATCTTAAATTAGGCATTTTAAAAAATGCATCAGTGGTCAACCGTAACTTTTCCACATTCAACTCTTTTTTGGTAAAGAAATGAATAGGCATGTACTTGGACAAGTTTATTTTAAGGCCTTCAACTGCATCAGTTCCCTGATTAAATAGAGAGATAAAGAGGAAATTAATAAAAAAAATGATAATTAGAAAAAATAAGATTTTTTTTATACTTAAAAAAAATTAAATAGTAAAGATAAATGATGAGCAGTAGTGCACTATGTTTTAGTAGTAAAACAAGATGAGTATTATTCAATCATTAGGGAAAAAAAAATCCCCATAATGCTATGAGAATTCTTCCCACAATCTCTCACTAACTCATCCTCTTTGTCCTTTTGACAGTTTTTCTCTCTTCTCTTGATCTTATTAAAACTTAGACATTTTTAATTTGATTTAACCTCGATCTGAAATTTAATTTCCTTATGGTGCTACAATATTTGTCCACTTTTACAATCAAATTTCCATGCCAACCACTTATGACTGCCTTAACCATGTAGTTTTTCATCCGAATTGCAACCCGACAACCCCAGTAAATAAAAAAAAAAAAAATGTCCCAAAAGTTTTAGAAATTTCGGGTTCTTTGATGAAAAACAATATAAAAGGATGACTTTATTTTTGTAAATTGAAAAGGGACTTTTGGATTGACATATGACATGAAGAAATCCTATAGTATATACTCCTCTCTCTCTCTCTCTCTCTCCACATGCATATACGATGTGTGTGTGTTTTAACTTTTCAAATGAAAATAATGGCAATATTTATAACTATTCATCAATAATTTTCACATTATAATAAAAAATTTGAGGTATTAATACTTACAGTGAGGTTTCTTAAGACATTAAGAGCATCATCATCTTGCCACAATCTGCTACGTTCTCCAAGCTTCTGAGGGGATTGTTTACGAACAATTTCTCTTCCCATGTCTCGAATCATATCGTGCATACATAACTTATTATCTTTACTAATTGTTACAAGAGACCTCTCAATAAGAAGTCTAATTCCAGCTTTCGGGTACAGGCCACAAGCATCTAGAATTGTAATTGCATTGTCTCTGTTCTCTCCAATGAAAATGCATGATATATCAAGGAATAGGTTCTGGTTGGAATCATCTAATGCATTATAACTTATTTCAAGTATTTTTAAAATCTGATTATTGGGTATCTTTTTCAATTTCTCCAATTCACTTTCCCATTCAACTTTACTTCGTTTGTCCAATAGAAGGGAACCCAAAATCACAAGTGCTAATGGAAGGCCCCCTGCATATTGTACCACATCATTTGAGAGTTTCATGTAGCCTTCTAGTGGATGATTTTTTCGAAAGGCATGAAAACTGAAAAGTTGGAGAGATTCATTTTGATTCATTGTCTCAACTTTATATTTTTCATCCACCTGTGGTAGATTTAACAAATGCTCATCTCTAGACGTTATGATGATTCGACTTCTTGGACCAAACCAACCATGCTCTCCAACTAATTTGTCTAATTGTCTCATTTCATCTACATCATCAAGAACAATAAGAACTCTTTTATGGCTTAGACTTTTTTTGATAACAATGATTCCTCTATCCTCATTGCTTATATCTTCATGTTTTTTCTTCGAGACATCAGAGAGAAGCTGATTTTGTAAGAATGCTAAACCATTTGGTTGGCTTGAAGTCTCTCTAACATTAGCAAGAAAACTGCAACCTTCAAATCTTTGAAACATGACGTTAAAAACTGCCTTTGCTACGGTTGTCTTACCTATTCCACCTAAACCGAATATCCCTATAAAGCGAACAACATCCAATCCATCATTTAGCAGACAAATAATGCGTTCAATGTGGAAATCCAACCCAATTGGATATGCTGCAACATGCAAGTGTGCCTGATTCACTATTGTAGACACTTTGTGAACAATTACTTTTATAAGCTCTGACTCATTCCTGACCATTGAAAAAAAATAAAAATGAAAATTTAGTTACTAAATCAAGAAGGCTACAACTAAATTGATGCATATGAACTAAATTTGATTAAGTTTATTTTAAGGTTTTACTAATGAATATTGGTAAAAAGATTTTGGTTTAAAGTTACAAACCATGATGCTTACAATAATACACGGGAGTTTTCATCTACTTGAAAGGCTGTCTCGGAAGATCTAAACGGTCCAAATATGGTATTTATATTAAAAGGAGGTTAGATTACCAATAAGGCGGTTGACAGTGATAAAATCCCAAAGGGGTAGCTCAATTGGCAAGGGGCCTACGCCTCAGGAAGTGAAAGATACTGAGTTTGACTCCTCTTATTGCCTTGGGACTACTCAGACGGGGTGTTAAGTGCTCTTTCTTTCTTGTTATGGGCGAAAGTGGAATGATTCTCATTCAACTCCGAAAAAACCCAATTCATGTAATCGTGGGGTCATTATGGGCCTAGGGAGCTAATTGGGCCAAAGGTCTAAATACTCATTTTTAACAAAAAACAAGATTGCCAATAAGGCTTGTAGCTCAATCTTTAATCCCTAATCCCTTCCAACCGAAGGAAGCTATTACTAAACAACTTTTTTTATGTGTGGCGGGGGCTATCATTGCCAAAAAAAATAAACTCCCATATTAATTAACGTATGATATCTCCCAATCTCATGCTTCTCTTTTCTCTTTCTAACTTTAGTTGGAAACTACCACCGCAAAGTTCCCCTAAAACCTCTTAAGTTTCCCAATTCTCTTCTCATATTTGTAGGTACCTATATATTAAAAAGCACTGGCTTCTTATTTGCACCATGCTTTTTTTTTTTTAGATTTTTATTTTTCCTTTAATTTTATATAATATAAAAGACTATAAATAGATAACTTTCATTGGTTAATTCAGTATTTGAGTTTTTTCTTCCCACAAATTTAACATTTCTATTCTTTATTAAATATTTTGAAACGTATCTCTATCTCCATTCTATGCCAACTATTAACTCCTTAGGAAATCATCTCACATCCCTCCACAATGGCCCATAAAATTTTCCATTTTTTCAATCTTGATCATGCTTTATAGGGTCTGACAGAAATATGTCCATTAAAATGTTCGGATGGGGTGGGCTGTACTGTGCACATTAACTAACAGGCCGGTCCAGTTTTGGGTTGTTATTGGGCTTAGCTTATCAGGTTGGTATCGAGCAGGTTCGGGTTGAAGGCCTAGTAAGAAACCTATTAAACCCAGAAGGCTGAAGTAGTGATGTTAGGGTTTAATCTTCGGTCTAAATCAGTTTGCTCTGGGCCATTATTGGGTTCTGACTCATCAGTCTGATTTTCTGAATCGGTTTTTGGCTAGCCCAGACTAGACTGGGACTGGTAGGATATACCATCCTCAACCTGAAACATGTCCGGTAACAATTCGGTCCTGATTGGTTTCAGGTCAATACAGACCAGTTCGGTCTAGACTATCGGTTCGATCCCAAAATTAATGATGTTGGAATGGAAGGATTTTAATTGAACGTTATTTTTCCTTTTATTTTTGCATCTTTCAACTAAATGTATCTTCATTGTGTATTGATCTTTTCCCTTCATTGGTTTTCCAAATCTTTTTCTATTATTAATTTCTCTAATTTCCTACAGTTATTATGATCTATTTATGATCATCTAATACAAAACATTAACAAATAAAAGCCTTTGCCGGAACGATAAAAGTGTCTTTATTAGCCCAGTTGAGTCGGGATCGGTTTGGGCTCTATTCCCTCAAGGCCCAATCAACTTTTGAAATGAAACTCAGTGGTATGAATCCATCAAGTCCGATCCCTAAATGTGAAATCCATGATAGATAAAACTCAAGTAATCCAAGCCAAATAATGTACTAAGCACAGAGCCAAGGGATTTGTTCAAGACTTACCCATTTGCAACTTTTAAATGATCCCACCCTGACAAATTTGCAGCTTCTGTGAGAGCAGACTTCCACGACTGCACCATCTTCATCTCATCCTTCAAACACTTTTCGTGTCTCACAAATGCCTCCGCAAAAGTGTGTTTCTGGTGTCTAACATCTGACGGATCAACCTTGTAGAATATAGGCAGAACCGTTTGCCCATATTTGTTTTTTCCTTCGAGGATTTTCACCAGTTCTTTAAGGCACCAAGTTGAAGAAGCATAGTTCCTAGAGAAGACGATGATGGCAATTCTAGAACATTCAATGGCATCCATCAATTCTGAAGAGATATCTTCTCCACTCTTGAGCTCTTCATCATCTATGAAGGTGTGAATCCCATCCCGGTGCAAAGCTGTAAAGAGATGAGAGGTGAAGTTATTACGAGTGTCCTTACCGCAAAAACTCAAGAAGACATCATACTTCCACCGAGGGGAAGAAGAAGAAGAAGCAGCTCCATCATGAATCATCTTGGGAGACATGCGAACAAAGCACAAGATTAGACGAGAAAGGATGTTCTACTACCAAACCAAAAGAGAGAACTGAAACACCGATTAGAGATTGCCCAACATCAAATGAATGAGAGGAAAGTTGCATTTGTAAATTAGTAACAGCCAACGAGGGCAGGTTGCGTTGCTTCCACACAAAACATCCAAATTAATTTCCAAGTAGGTTCCGAAAGTCATCTTGTTAATAAAGAAAAACTCTGGTGGACTACAAGTCAATTAAAGCAAATACTAAGTTGTTTCCATTTTGGCGTGGGACCTTCTTACTTTTGACAAATTGATAAGAGAAACTCTGGTGGACTACAAGTCATTTAAAGCAAATGCTAAGTTGTTTCCACTTTGGTGTGGGACTGTCTTACTTTTGACAAATTGATAAGAGAAACTCTGGTGGACTACAAGTCATTTAAAGCAAATGCTAAGTGGTTTCCATTTTGGTGCGAGGCTTACTTTTGACAAGTTGATAAGAGACACTCTGGTGGACAAGTCAATTAAAACAATGCTACGTCGTTTCCATTTTGATGTGGCCGGATAGAAATTCTCTCTTGCCGATCTGCCGTCTGCCAAGGGCTGTCTTACTTTTGACTACTTGATAGCCGAGAACCTTTTAGTGGGTTATGTCATGGTTGGTATTGGTCTGATTTATTATTTAGGGCGTATATTGCAACTGTTATATTTGTGTGGGAAGACTTTCAATGGGAGCTTTGGCTTGGAACAAAATTTTAGTTCTAGGTATTGACTAGCCACGGTATTGGGCTATGTTGAAACTGATCCGAATCAGGATCAGGTACAAACAGCTCTATGGCAGATATTAAAAAATAATTACAAATAAGGAAGAATTGGGTATCCATCATAGCCGAAACCTATAAGAATCAATGGCTTGGGAAAATTGGGGAGACTTTTTAAAAGGATACACGGGCAAGAGAGTCGTGTGCTCAGGATTTGGCGGAAATATTAATCCAAACTAACGTAATAGGGGATTAGTAAGTGGCGCCGGCTGGGAAAACTGTCATGGGGCAGTGAACATAATAAAAAATCGACGTTGGTGGCCTATAGCCAGACTTAATCTGGTTAGAGGGTTTCCTCAAGGCTTTGTTTGGTTGCATGGAGAATTGAAGAAAAAGGAAATGAAATTTTTTAACTTTGAAAGGGAATTTTTATAATGATTACAACACATACTATCACATTACCATGTAACTAATTCCAAATCATTTCATATTTTGTTATTTAGGTTACACTTTATTTTGCATCCAAATCTCTTGCATTTGAAAAAGAAAACATCTTTCAATTATCATTACTAAATATTAAGAAATTTAGGTAGATTATACAATTATATTATGTTACAACTATCAAAGTTTCTTTTTAAAGTTAAAATCACTTCCCTTCTTTTCAATTTCCCTTGCAACCAAACAAAGCATCAGGGATTGAATTTATTGCACTTGCCCCATTGATCAGTTGAACTGGGCGGGCCCTACCTTGGAATGTCGAATGAAATAAGTGGTCGGGTTCTGTGGCGAAGAAAAAGTCTACCATCCCACCCAAAAACAGCTCGGAGACTACTAGTCTTCAAGAAGCTAGCAGAGCTTTAGCCATTGGATTGTTTGTAAAGTGCAAAAGCTTAAGCGCTTAAGCTCTCTTATAAGGAATTGGGTCCGCTTGCTAAAAAAATCCCACTTTTGATGAGCGGATGTTGTGCTCAATTATGATTCATACTCAACTACATGAATAGATGAGAGTAAATGGGAAAAAAACTTATCTATCAATGATGATAAACCATAGTCGACTTAGGTGCCTATTAGGAAAAAAAAATGTCACTAGTAATCACACTCATTAGTCATTTAGATGCCTGTTTAGTAAAGACATTTCTCCAACACACATTCAAAAAACCAATTATATAATATTTTGAATCTACAATTTTAAAACCAACTAAACTTTCAACAGGATTGTAGAAACCTCTTTCCACTTAAGAAAATAAACAGATTCCTTCCCTCTGATAAATTTGACTCTAATTGAAACTGATACAACCCAAGAGCTGCGTTCAAGTTAGGTTCTAGGTTAGGAAGGTATTAGGCACTACATGCACCTGGTTAAACTGATCTTCCAACTAATGTATTTATGTTTTATTTCTTAAGTAAACGAAACAACAAATAATAAGAAATAAAGGTGAAATTGTTGTCAAACGAAGGAAATAAATTACAAGATGTAATACTTAGGATTGATTGGACCTAGAATCTGGGGAGAGTTGAGATCCTATTATGTAACAATCCATCCAAAGTTGGCAATACATGCAACAATAAAATAACCAACAATTTAATATATATATATATATATATACCAAAGAAATGGAGCTTTTAGATTTGGATATTATTAAATCTTCACATGAGTATGACGATGGGGAAATCTCACACTTTGACGGAGATTAGATGATTCATAGAGTGACGAGTACAGATGCAATATGCCTTTCTTCTCAACCTGTTTCTCGATAAAGGAATTTCTGCATTCGGGCGCTTTCAAGTCCACTTCGTGCCTTAGAGGGCATCTCAAATGGGACCTAAGCCCCGCCTCTCTATGGGTAGCCCAAAGAATTAGTTTAGAGGGAAATTTTCACATAGTACCCATAATTTTAGAAACATCACCTTTCACCCAAATTTTTTAAAAACAACACGTACCACTCAAATATTTCTAAACTTTTATCAAAAAGACCCAAAACCTTATGACGGAACCATTAGATGTTGATGTCAGCAGTTAACAAATTTTGGACTAACAGTAATACCCTTATTATAAGAGAAAAAGTCTATTTTACTTTACTCTTCACTCCCATCGATTAGATACTCAATCTAGAATAGGGAAAATAGAATGTCACCACCGGACTGATTAAAGACGTTTGTCGCTGCCCCAAAATCAAACTGCCCGAAAATCAAATCGGAGAAGAAGATCGCAGAGAATGAGAAACATGTTGTATGACATACGATCGGAGAAGAAAATCATATGTCTATCGATCGAGGAAAACTTGCAATGGCATCGGGAAAACCCCTAAAGTCTTCCATCTTTTCTTTTCCCTCCAGTGTTCTCGAGCCCTAAAAAATAACAAAACTAAAAAATCGGTAAGAACATATATGGAAGAGAAAGTGAAGCCATTGAAATGGAGGGGTAATGATGGGGCCAATGGATGAGGAGATGCAAGAGATTGATCATTGATGGATTCGTAATTTTATATATTAATTTCCCTTATATTTAGTCTATTTGACATATTATATGTCTTATGATACTCATTTGTGATGATTCCTTATATATAAGACATTGGTGGAAAGTATTGATAATTTAGGTTTAAAATAAAAAAATTCTGATATTTTCAATAATGACCTTCTGAATTTCATGCAGGTTTTTAATGTGGAAAGAATTCTAGAAATCAAACATGATCCAAAAATATGATCTGGAAAGCTGATTTGAATTCAAACCAGAGAAAGAAGATTACCACCCATAGAAGGTTTACTATTAGAAGAATTTGATTGATTGTCAAAAATCTGTTAGACTTTGTATTGTCATTGTTGGTAACTTGGTTGATGTGACAGTGTTTGTGAGCATTCAGTCAGAGAAATGATGAGAGAGAGTATCAGTGTAGGAGAGAGAGTGTCAGTGTAGTGTCACAGATGTGACAACTTCGCATGTGTGTTCTATAGTGTTCTACATGTGTTTCAGATGACTTGCAGCGAGTTGAATGGTATTCTACACTGAGTTTGATGAGAGAGACAGACTGTGGACCCCACTAGTAGTGTGACAGTGTTTCCATTGGTCTGGCAGTGTTTCTAAAGTGTTGCGGCATCTTGAAGAATGAAATAAAGAAAGAAGATGTAGAGAAAGAAGGAGGAGAGAGAAAGAAGAGAGAGGATGAAGAGAGAGAATAAAGAGAGAGACTGTAAAGAGAGAAAAAGGAGAGAGAAAAATATGGTGGGACCCACTATGCCAAGCCAGCATGCCACCATGGCAGCTAGCCTGGCCAAGGGCCATGGCACCATAGTGGTAGCCAGCCACATGGCCAGCCGCATAGCACAGCCACAAGCCGACACCAGCAGTCGTGCCATGCACCAAGCACAACAGCAGGCCCGCAAGGCAGCAACAGCCGCAAGCCCACTGCCGCATGCCCATGTGCATGGCCCTTGGCCGCACCCCCCAGCTTTCACCCTCACTGTTCGACATATTGTCTAGAGAGAGAAGGAAGATTCTTCTAAAGAGAAGTTCTCTCAGGAATAATTTCATGGACAGGGTTTTCTAATGAAACATTTCGGTTACAGAGGTGATTTCCAGGTATGTCAAGGGCTTTTTGGGCAAGTTATAATGGAGAATATCCGAAATCGGCGGCCAAGATGAAGTTGTGTGGCTCAGATCCTGATCGGATGGACAATTAAAGTGCAGGCTATGGTGTGACTCACCTGACGCATTTTGATGCTCCTGCGAAGAAGCTTATTGGCTGGACGCAAGTTATTATCATGATTCGGAAAACATGGAATTGGCACTATGATTTGGTGTGACACACATTTGATACAACGGTGCTCCAAATTCAAATCTAACGGATAAAATTAGCGTCGATTTCTTCAGACGCGATATGACAGATCCTATGGCCATTATCAAATCCCGCCTTTTTAAGGCGTATCTAGCGGTCTCTACCAAAGATCCTCTAAGCATGAATCAGAAGTCAACAAAGCATAGGCGGGCGCTGATTCAGTGCGGCGCAGGTATACGGTGAGCTTTCAGAAGATTCCATTTAGAATGATTTTATTGGCCTA
This sequence comes from Protea cynaroides, assembly GCA_028583415.1. Taxonomy (NCBI): domain Eukaryota; kingdom Viridiplantae; phylum Streptophyta; class Magnoliopsida; order Proteales; family Proteaceae; genus Protea; species Protea cynaroides. The sequence goes on from CM053272.1 coordinate 58,526,325, forward strand.
ACTTCAAACCGACATAACTTTCTCATCCGAGCTCCAAATCGGTCCGTTCAAGTTGCAGTTTCCATATTTTCGGATGCTCTATACATTGGGCACCGTTGGGAGTCATAAAAAAGAAGAGAAAAATCGAAAATAGAATTTTGAAGGCAGAGAGAAAGATATCTATGGTTTTGTGCCCTGTGGGAGTGATTAATTACCAGCTACTTCTTCTCTATTCATCAATGGAGTGCTAAATCCCTATGAGAGGTCAGTAGAACGTTTATGTTTACATTTATGGTGATTATGGATTGTGTGGAAGAGAGTGGAAGCTTGTGGATGAGGTGTGCTCTATGAATCGATCTCTATCATCATTGAAGGCTGTTGGAGAGTACCTGAGATCTGTGTGAAGCTTCAGAGATATTGTTGGCATTCGAAAGAAGTTGTGAGGTTTTTCAATTCCCTATCTATTTATGCTTTCAATATATTGTATGCTAACGTAGGTGAAAATTGTTGAATACCTAGCTAATGGGGGAAAAATTGTAAGGCATAATTATAAGCCTAAAAATTGTTATTTGCTTCTCGTGGGTGCGAGTTAAGTGTGATGTGTTCAGTGGGTGCTGAACAATGGCTGTTAAGCCTGAATCTTGGTGTTGGTGCGCCCTCTCAGTTTTATGCTGGGAAAACCTAGGGTTAATATCCTTGTCTTGTTAGAGACTAAAAATTGAGTGTTGAGTAAATACGGAACCCATTGGGCATTACTCCGTGGACTAGTCATCACACACTGTATTGATGAACCACATAATATCTCTGTGTTCATTGTTTTATCTTTCTGATATATTTGGGAGTGCGTGGAATGGCTTGCAGGGTGGGTGTGCAAATCTGGTAGACCTGGCCACTGAGTGGTAGCGAGGTAGATTTGTATACGCTTGTGTGTGTGTAAAAGAATATATCTTCATCAGCTCTGGGCAGCAGTTATATAATTAGGGAGAATTTTCAGACACTGATTCACCCCCCTCTCAGTGTCATATCAAGTTCATCAATTGGTATCAGAGCACCAGGCTCAGTGACAGCTTAATCAGCAACTGAGAATATCAAAATAAATATATGGCACCAGAGGAAGGTTCTAACAAGCCCCCATTGTTTGATGGGACATTTTGAAAAAGAAGAATGGAGATTTACATAGGGTCCCTCGGATATGATGTTTGGGCTTCTATTGAGAATGACTACTGTCACACCCCAATTCCGTACTATTCAGAATGGTGTGATGAACCGCTAATAAACCAACGGTTCAATCAGGATCTCTAATAGGCTGTGTCCGTTAAAAATGAAATCATACACACCCACAACCATAATCAGAATAAATACACAATAGTAGAAGTCTTAATAATAAATGAACTAAGAAATCTAATTATGATAATCATAAATAAAGTATCAATTTATATTGTATCAACTGAGACATAAGTAAATAAAATATCAATTACATTTTTTTAATAAATTCAAATGAAAAATCTAATCGAATACGCATGAGTTGCACTCGCATGAGGGATCATGCGTATCCACTAAGTCTTCGGCTTCCATTGCAGCAACACACCCGTACACCGGAGCACTCATATAATCTTCGACCGTAGTACCTGCATCATCAACTAAAAATATTCGACGTCGAGAGGGTGAACACACATCATGGCTCAGTGAGCAAACAAAATAATGCAACAAACATATGCATGCAATCAATTCATATCTGTGGTCTGGTAAATAAGTTTGCAATGCGCTATAGAAAGGTTCGGTGGCCGCCTCGCCTCTATGCATAGGGTGTGGAAGCCCGTCCAAAGGTTAACGTTTATTGTCGTCCCCATCCACCCTACCATGGGGATAGAGCTAAAGTGCTGAGGCCCGGCCTATGACACTTCCCCTGATACTCTACCCATACCAACACGTAAGTCCCTGCTGGCGAGGGCTTGCAAACTGGGCTCGCAACTAACCAATCCTAATACCAATCAGTGTATCCAAGGCCTCACCCCAGCATCCCTCAATACGTCCATAGAGATAGGGCTAAGGTCCCCCAAAAGAGTCAGAGACTACACAGTCCGAGACCACCCTCATACACTACGATGTAATAGTTCTGCTAAGGTAATGACGATACAACGATGTCAGTGAACAAGACTTGAGTTAGAGATAGAGCTAGAGTGCTGAGGCCCAGCCTATGACACCCCCCCGATACTCGCTCGCATTAAGCACATGCACCAACCACACACATACATTCACATGCCTATTCCTATCATCATCATCATCATTATGTTATAAATAATAATTTAAATATGCATGAACAGTAATAATTGAAATATTGGATGACATGTTAAATGCACATACAAGCATACACGCATAGAATCAATCATGGCATTGGACTCAAGAAATAAAAACAGTTTATTATTAACCAATTAGTTTAGGTCTTGTTCCCTCACATTTGCTTGATTTTAGATCATCTCGCAAGCTTTAAGAATCAACTAAATATCATTATTATATTACTAGAAGACCTAATCAAGTCGATAGAATTTAATTTGAATTATATTCTGATTTTAAAAAGCCTACTGTTAACTGGGAGTCGATGCCAGGGTCGGACCTTCCATCGACCTTGGGTGCTACCACCCACATTCTGGACTTTTCGAACACTGGGGTCGATGTTAGGGTCTGGTAGGGTCGATTCTCCATCGACTCCCCGTGCGACCCCCGTGGGTTTAGTCAAAATTTACATCCTACAGTCCATTCTTTCGTGTTTGGGTCCTATGGCTTGCTTCTATAATCCATTCCATATATGTTCTATGGTTTAAAATCATAGTTTATTCACCTACATGGTTTTAATGATCTCCTTTATGGTTTTCCATTGAAACCTAACCATGGGTGGATGATTTGGGTTTTTCCTAGATCATTCCCTCTTCACTATCTATTCTAAGGTCTTAAGAATTACATGGAGATAGTATCCATACCTGAGAATTAGGCTTGTTTCACTGAAGCCTTCTCTTTGATCTTCTTCTCCACTTTCCTTCTCTTCTCTTTCTCTTCTCCTTCTCTTCTCCTTCTCTTCTCTTTCTCTCAATCCAATTAGGGTTCTAAAAGGAGTGAAAGAGGCTTAGGGACGTCCTATTTATAGAATAGAAACTCCAAAAATAAGTCACATTGAGATTAGGAAAGAATCTCATTGAAATTTGAAAAGTTTCCAAATCACGGTTTCTGTCGGCAGACTGGGGGTCGATGAGGGGGTCGGAGATCCCGTCGACCCCTAGTTCTAAATTGTCCAACCCCCGGTTAGAAACTCAGGGTCTGACTTTTATATTGAGGGGTCCGACCCTGCTTTGCTGGGTATGCGACCCTCCCCCCCCCCCCCAATTTTAGTGTTTTTGGGTCAGTTTAATACCTGGGATCGTTATCTTCTTCACGCACTTGGTCCATTTGGCTCGACCATGATGGGTAGACCTGGTTAAAGGTAGTAAGACCAAATTAGTTCGATATGAGTCTTACAACTCCCCCCTACTTATAAAAATTGGGTAATGCAACAGGTGGGGGTATGGGGTGAGTTTTGGTGGGAATTGGGTAGTATGCATGGAGATGGGAGGTGGTAGGTGATGGTTGCGTAAGGATTTCTAGAGGATTAAAATCAACGAGGAATCACCCGGTTACAACAAAAACCCTTTCGGACGGACTGAGCTAACCTCAGAATACCAAACACCCGAGAAAGAAAAAAAAAATTAAAACTAACAAAAAGTGTAGTCACCAAGCAAGGGAGAATCATAACAGGAAACAATGAGGTATATACCAATAATCATAACAAAATAACAAACATACGCCGAAGAAATCAGTGACGAAAATGCAAAACCCAATCTTCAAAATAACAACAATGAAACAGCTTAAGATCCCCCCCCCCCCCCCCCCAAAAAAAAAAAAAAAAAAACAGACTGAGAGTGTAAGAGGAGGAACTCACCAGGCCAGGTTGGCCTAATTTCAGAAAACCACCTGGGAATGACAGAAGAGATGCAATCAAGCTCTTTACTGGTCTCAATCTCGACAGATGCAAATGACACATCTCTTCCTCTCTTCTTCTTCTGCTTTTCTCTCTCTCTCTTCTTCTCTCCGCTTCCTCCCTCTGATTCTCCTTTGCTTCTCCCCTTCTCTCTTCAAACTCCCCCTGGTGAGCAGTAAAGGCCTTTTTTTATTTTTTTTGGATGAGTCGTCTCTTCTCTTTCTAACATGGGGGTGGAGTTGGGCTATTAATGAGGGATGGGTTGAAGCATGGAGTAGGTGGTTAATGAGGGATGGGGTTTCTCGGTAAGGTGGGTATTGCCATGGTGTGGGGTTAGGAACCATGGTAAAAATGGTGGGTTGGGTTGATGCATTGAGGGAGATGACAGGTAGTGAGCGGTGTCGGCTGAGGGTAAGGTAGGCATGGGCCATGGTGTGGGGTTGGGAAACATGGGCCATGTAGGTGTAGGTATGGGGAGTTGCCACCATGCAACTCCCCCCGCCCCCCCAACCCGCGCCGCCCTTCTCTCTCTCTCCCTCTCCAAGTCTTTGTAATGTATCCTCTTTCTAAGTCTTTAAACTACTGGGAAAGGGTGTTGGATTGAGAGACCTAAGCATTTGACGTAGGAATTCCCCAGATTTTTTTTTTTTACTTCTTCCCTCTTTAAAACATCTAATGACCCATTCAGATATGAACATGGTTTTAAGTATTGATATCATATCGATACATATCAGTATTGATCGTAATTGATATGGATATTCGGCCTATACGATATTGTTTTGCTGAATCACCATGGAAAATGATATGGGCCAATATTGACTGACATGTATATAATATCGAACGATATCTTATCGATACCAATATAGTATGCCACATCAGCATATGAGCAAACCGACACCTATATCTGATTCCTTGAACTAAATCCATGGATATAAGAGAAGACACCTTAATAGAAGACATGGGATGAAGGAATTGCTTTATGAGAGATCAATCATGAACAAAAACTAGAAAGACCAAAAGCTTTGGACTACTACAACTGATTGTGACACAATAGGTATGAAAGGGGAAAATTTTGAATTTTATAAATTATGATTTATGAAAAAAAAATCTGAATTTTATTGATTATAATTTATGGAACTATTACATCGATAATAAGGAAAATTCTATAAGTCCGGTAAAACGCCAAAACTGACAGCATCCTCAACTTGTTGACCAGCCTCAATGAGTTCTTCAAAAGTAGTCAATTGCAAAGCAAATAAGTAGTATCTATATGGAAACCCTAAGTTTTTTACTATCATACCAACTTGCTCCTCTTCCGATGGAGGATCCCATACTTGGGTAGCCTTCTTTCTGAATCTTAGGTAATATGCAGTAAATCCTTCGTAGGGACCTTGTTTAATTGTTTCAAGCTCATGCTTAGCCCAAATTTGTTCCACATTGATGTGATGGAATTGCTTCTGATTGGTACTCATTTTCTTCGAAGGTGACGTAACTCCTGTATCAATGAGGATCATGCCCATGTATAGTCATGTCGGTTAATACGGGAATGACAAAAAAAATAAAATTGAACGGTACAAAACGTTTAAAACGGAACAGAAATTTAAACTTGACATTAACAAAACGATCAACTTTAATATATTAGTAGGACTCAAATCAAATAGGAAAATGAGTTAGAAGACTTACCAAATAGATGAAGAAAATCAGGATTAGATCAGATTCAGGAACTAGAAATTTTGCAGCTGCAACTCAATTTCGTCCAAAAGTTGTTCCTTTCACGGTGGAGGATTGTTGCCTCTTATAGGAGAACAGGAGAGAGAGTCCTCCAACTAGAGGGATAGAGTCATTACAGTTTACTACGTCTCCTCACCTAGGGATTTCCTAACAAGTAGGGATTATTCTATTTCTATTTACTTTTAACTTTATCACTTCCTTGTAGCCTATGGAAGATCCGACATCTTGGATAGGGCTAAGTTTGAGGTCTAAGTTTGGTTGGAAAGAACCTAGCCCGGCTGGGTTTTGGGCCCATGCTACTTCCAGAAATAAATAAAATCCTCTTTTGACTTAGAAATTTGAAAAATCTTATCTAATATGGCTGGGCTGGGCCAGTCCCTGAGTAGCACAGACTCGTCTGGCCTAAAGTTGAGTTTGGGTTTGAGAAGAGATTACGGACGGAGTGCCTCTCTGCAGACGATCTATGCAGATGCAGAGTATGACTTCCGGGCTTGAGAACCCCAATTTATGTACGCTTGGGCCGCATTTCTCTGCCAATGGATCAAGTTAGGACTTGTTTTAAGTAAGGATGTCAAAACTGGGCCTGGCCCAGTAGCACGGACCGAGCCAGCCCGATATAACCCGAACTCAGTCCGGATCGAGCCTTAATGGACAGGTTTTGGTCTGAGCTTGTAAAGCCCGATACCGTTTCAGCCCAAACCGAAACCAAACCGAACCGGTCCGTTAAGACCCCCGAATTAGCCCAAACCGATAAAACCCAACCCGAACACCGGTAAGGTCCGCTGGCCCAATTTCTTAATTTCAATGGTTTTAAATTTTAATAGATTGTGTTACATTATTAGAGTTCACTTCATGATCTAGAAGATTATGTGAATTTATAGTTGAAAAGATTATGTTAATTGTTATAGTTTATTAAATTACATACATATGGAATGAATAATGCTAATTTTATAGATAGAAATAATAAAATAGGTTATATAGTTTACATATAAAATGGGTCTGATAAGCCCGATAAGTCTGATAAGTCCGATCCGGACCGAACCAATCCGAAATCACCTCAATAAACCCAGCACGATAACAAACTAGTTATTGTGTCCAGCGCAGCCCACCCTAGTCTGAATTCTTAATGGACATGTTTTGGGCTGGGCTTATAAAACCCGACACCGGTTTAGTCTGGACCGAAACCGGCCCAAACTGGCCCGTTGACACCCTTAGTTTTAAGGCACCAGAAGCTTAAAACCTTTCAATCAGCATAAATGGCAGATGAAAACGGTGCCAGTAATTCGATATACAAGCAGGGATATACGGATCGGAATGGATTGGGATCGAGATCGGGATCGAGATCAGGATCGAGATCGGCCTGTGCAGATAGTGAATGGGCAAATTTTGCAAGGTACAGTCCTGTCAAGGCATTTTTGGGGATATTGCGATTGATCCCAGGCACACAAGAGGTTTGATAGACATGGATGTGGTAGGGGTGTCAATCGGTCGGTCTTGATTGGGCTTAATCAGTCTCTATCATTTTAACACTCCACGCAATGACAGCCCGTTTAGCCAATTGATCCCTCAACGGCAAGGAATGAACACATTTATATTGGGTCCGATTATGAAAGAGGGTAAGAGACAATTTAATGTTTTAAGTTTTTAGCTTTAAGGTTGTATTTGTTTGGATTAAATCAAGATTCAGTTCGTTTAACAGATATATTCAGTTCAATCGATTGATTCGGCCGGACTACACCCTTGCACTCTGAATGCCATTTTAATAATTGATCCGAGCATAAGCCTAGCACATTTAATAATCTAACCAGCGGTCTCGATTTGGGTAGAACGCACTCAACTATACGGTGCCTGAAATTGACACATCTAGATGCGGATGTATTGCCATTACATGCATGGGAAGCTTAACGATCATCATATTCAAATATGGAATTCAATATGTAACCAATCAAATAACTCCCTAGACATCCAATAGCTGGAATGACCACATTAACTCCCTAGACATCCAATAGTTGGAATGACCACATTACTTTCCATGTGGCAATCCCTGCTCTCCTTTTATAGGAAAGTGATAGGGGTCGCCATAATCATTGTTGACAGAGGCCAGAGAAGTGGCAACCAAATCCTCTCCTGCGGTCCTGCCGTCTGCCAAGGGCCAGATTTCAGTCGGCCCACCCCCCAATGTATTGGCAGGCGGCCAGACCGAAGCCCGGTCCTTGGATCTGCGGCAGGAACCTCCTGCCGCAGGAGATGATTTGGATCCAGAGAAGTGACTCCATGCTATGGGGATTCAATGCCCGTTTCTAGACGATTCAACCCCTAACCTAGCTCCTTTAACGTATATGTGATAGGCATTGAAGATTTGCACTATTTTTTTTTGACATGTCTTTGTCATGTATCACCCATTTATATTGGTGGCTATTTTTATATATATATCACTAAAATAGAATGAGAATAGATTAAAGAACAAGGCATTTTTATTCAATGAGCTGCATGTAGTACACTATTTAGTTGCCATGTGTACTCCATAGTACTTAACGTTGTTAAGTTTCATTAGTTAAATAAATTTTATTTTTTAATTTCTTTTATTTAAGTATTTGATTTGATGAATTAGCAATCACGATTTTTAAGCTAAGTTAAACTATTAGAAATAAAACTTTAACGACTCACGATTTAATACAATTCTTAACGATTTTTTTTATTTTTTTAATTTTTATTTTTTTTCGTTATTCGAGAAATAAAGTATCGTGTATCGGTAGCGTATCGGACGATTTTAAGAGACATATCGTATCGTATGATGGAAGTGGTGGATACGTTAAGATGCTAGATTACGGGGCAAGATACATATGTGAATGATTAAGGAATATGCAAAACACAATTTTTAAGCATAAAAAAACTATAATAAGCAATCTTGAAGTATTTTCAAGAATTAAAGACATAGTTGATGACATTCAATGAGTTATAAACTTTGGTTCTTATAAACTGTAGATTTTTAGCAAGGAAGAAGACCAGAAAAGTGTAAAAAAAAATCAGTTGTATCAAGCTGTATAAGTGCGTATCGACTGTATCGAGGTGTATCGGTCGGTATTGAGCTATATCGATCCGTGTCGAGGTGTATTGAACTGTATCGGTTTGATACTGTCGATATATATGGATACACTTTTTGTTTTTAAAAAAAAAAAGAGATATGTATCGAAGAGTATCGTATTGATCACTGCCGATATTGATACGTGTCGATGGATACGGGACATGTTGTATCGATACTTAAAACCATGCCATTACTTCCTATTTTAATGATGAGCAAACTAAATGAGCTATTTTTATTTGAAAAATAAAATCTTCTTTGATCAAAAATCATATTTGAATGTCGAAGAAACTTCTTGATTATCTAATGTTGTGAAACCATTGGGGAAGGAGCATCAATCCAAGGTTCATGATGAAGAAGATGATGTTCTTCTCTTCGTCATCATTTCCCTAATGGGTTCGCAACTTCCTCCTAAGTTTTAGTATAAGTGTAGAAAAGTATGTTACAGAGTAAGTTTGAGACTATTATAGAATTACAAGGAAAAGAAAATATATATTAATATTTATTTAAGTCAGAACACTTACAGAAATTATGAAGTAATATCAACAATTTGGATAGGGCTGAGTCGTGCCACCGATCACTATCCTTAAGATTAATTCACCCCTTATGTGCAAAGAGTTCACGTGAGATTAATCCCCAAGATAAAACAGCCCCGAAGTCGAAGCTTCTTCCACTTAGGTTGCACTCCAACAAGTGGTCTTCGTCAGAATTCTGACGACTACAATTAACACTTGAAGAGAAATCGATTGTTTTTGATAAGTATGAAAACCAGAATAAGGCTGGAGGAGGGAGAGAGAGAGAGAGATAGAATTGTGTACGGATACACTGTTGTTATTGTAACCTTATGCAAATGGACTCTTTCCATATTAATAGAAAAGAAGTCCCAAATCAAAGGGTACGATGGAAAGTTGTATCCATCCAACGGGTTATGATGAAAAGGTGCGTCAGTAGAATAGGAGGTCCAGATTTAATCTCTCCAACGATCAGAAAGATCAATGGTTGAGATTAAACTAATTTGAATTCATATCTATTCAAACGTATCTATTCAAATACGTCATGTCTCTATGTATTCAAATACGTAGAGACATATCCTTTCCAAAAAAAAAATAATCCAACGGATAAACCCGCACCCGCCCCGGCCCGGCCTGGCTCGGCTCGGCTCGGCTCGGTGCGCGCGCACACACGTGTGTGAAAAGAACCCCGGACCCCCCGGACCCTTCTCTCTAGAGGCATCCTTTCATTTAAGGGCTCAAGATGTTATAGGTCGCTCAATATATATATACCTCCTCAATCTTTCTTCTCCAAGCAATATGAGACTAAAACAAGTCCTACAAGCTATGCCAACCAAAAATACAAGTGGGAAAATTTTCCTCCAAAACCAAAATCAGAAAAGTAGAGTCAAAATTTTGAACCTTTTTGTTATTTTTGTTTTAAAACTTTAAAAAACCCAACAATTCCCCACAAGATTCAAAATTTTGAAAAACAAGATAGAATGTTAATTGTATTAGGATATATAAGAGGCGTCGTCGCAGATGTCTTTTGGACTTGAATCTATACTAGGTTTGATACCTCACGATACAGAGTACGGGTGAAGCCACGCTTCTTGAACCTTTCCTCAGCGGTGTAGCTGACTGACATACCAACCATCCCTTATAATCCGACCCTCGAATAATTCCTTTCGTAAAAGGTGGACATTTTTCTCCGGCCTTGTCCCTATCTCAGATTCATGAATGTTTAGAGAGTTCACCCTTAAAAACTCTAATTAGAGGCGGCCCCACCTCTTACATCAATTTAGGTCAGCCCATAGTGTGCACCACAGTTAACACACCCCCACATTCCAGTAGGACACTTGGCTTGACTAAGAGTCCTTATGACTCATCCTCTTTTCATTGTGGTGAATATTATCTTCCCATCTAACCAGAATGAGCAAGTTTTGATAATACTAATCAAGTCATCCAGTGACTTCGTTCTTACCCATTGAATTTAATTCCAAGGACTTCCTCTCACATAGGTTGGGTATCCATCACATGACTTATGTCACGGGTTTTAGGCTCATTCCTTTAGATGCATCATGTATTATCTTGGTAGTTTGAGGCGTTGTAAATATGTCTGCCAGATTCAATTCTGACTTTACAAAGTTGATAGCTATCGTTCATTCACTAACATATTGTCTAACTAAATTGTGTCTTAGTCGAATATGTCTTCTTTTTTCATTATATATATTACTTTTTGCCTTAGCAATAGCAGCTTGACTATCACAATGTAGTGATATGGGTGGTACCGACTTAGGCCATAATGGAATTTCAGTCACCAAGTTTTTAAGCCATTCGGCTTCTGATCCAGCTTTCTCTAAAGCTATAAATTCTACTTCCATGGTAGAACTTGTACCACATGATTGTTTAACCGATTTCCAAGAAATCGCTCCACCTCCCAAAGTGAAAACATATCCACTTGTAGCCAATGATTCTTCTGTATCAGAAATCCAATTGGCATCACAATATCCTTCTAATACTGTCGATTTTCCACTATAGTGTATCCCATAGTTTATGGTTCCTTTTAAGTATCTTAGTAGCCTTACTAAAGCTTCCCAATGCTCGTTTCCAGGGTTATGAGTATGTTGACTCAATTTCTCAACTGCTAAAGCAATATCTGGTCTTGTAGAATTCATCAAGTAAGATACTGAACCAATGATTTGAGAATACTCTTTTTGGGAAATTAGTTCACCTTTATGTTTTACAAGATAACTTCCAGGTATCAAATGTGTCTTAACAGATTTATACTCAAAATAACCATACTTTTTTAGTAGATTTTCTACATAATGTGCTTGAGATAATATTATCTCATCACCTTTTCTGATGATCTTGATCCCAAGAATTACATCGGCTTCTCTCATGTCTTTTGTATCAAACTTAGACATGAGAAACTTCTTTGTTGTTTCTACTATGTCAAGATTAGATCCCATAATTAACATATCATCAACATATAATATAATAAATACACATTTTTCATTTGACAATTTGCTATATACACATCTTTCAGAATTGTTAATAACAAAACCATTTGATACCAAAACACTATCTAATTTTTCATGCCATTGTTTTGGTGCTTGTTTCAGACCATATAATGATTTAATTAATTTACATACTTTATGTTCTTGTCCATATGTGATACAACCCTCTGGTTGTCTAATATAAATTTCTTCTTCTAAGTTACCATTAAGAAAAACTGTTTTAACATCCATTTGATGAATAACAAGTTTATATATAGAAGCAATAGCAAACATAGTTCTTATTGTAGCAATCCGAGCAACAGGTGAAAAAGTATCAAAGTAGTCTATATTTTATTTTTGTTTAAAACCTTTGACCACCAATCTTGCTTTAAATTTGTCAAGAGATCCATCAGGCTTAAGTTTTTTTCTTAAAAATTCACTTGGTATCCAAAGTCTTTGTACCTAGTGAAGGGTTTACTAATTTCCAAGTATGATTCTGTATAATAGAATCCAACTCACTTTTTATAGCCTCTTTCCAAAATACAGCATCAAGAGATGTTACAGCCTCCTGATATGTTAATGGATCTCTCTCAACAAAATAAACAAGCATGTCATCCCCAAAATTGGTAGGTTTCCTTTGTTTTTTATTTTTTCTTAGTTGATCATCATTCTTGAAATCTAATTTATTATTATTATTTCTATTATTGAGAGCACTCAAATTTTGGTCTTTAAAAATAATATTATTAGAAGAACATTGATTATTAAATTGATCTTTAACCATAGGAAATGTATTTTCAAAAAATTCTGCATCACTTGATTCAATTATGGTATTCACATCAAACAGATTTTCAATAGTTTTTAAAATCAAAAATCTATATGCAACACTATGTTATGCATATCCAATGAAAATGCAATCACAAGTTTTTGAGCCTAGTTTTCTTTTCTTAGGTTTTGGAATATAGACCTTTGCTAAACAATCCCAAACTTTTAAATGATTAAAAGAAGGTTTTCTTCCATGCCATAATTCGAAAGGTATTAAATCAGAATTTTTAGGAGGTATCATATTTAAAATATAACAAGCAGAAAGAATTGCTTCCCCCCACATGTTTAAAGGTAAACCAAAACTTATTAAAAAACAATTCATCATTTCCTTTAAAGTTCTATTTTTTCTTTCAGCAATTCCATTAGATTTAGGTTGATAAGGTGTTGTAGTTTCATGTATAATGTCATTTTCTTCACAAAATTTACTTAAGCTTTGAGTTCCATATTCAGTTCCCCTATCTATTTTTAATCTCTTGATTTTTTTCCCTAATTGATTTTTCACTTTATTTTTGTATGCTTTAAGTGCATTTTCTGCTTCATCTTTTGTCCTTAAAAGATAAACCTTGGTGTATCTAGAATAATCATCTATGAATGTTATGTAGTATTTTTTGCCACCTCTTGACTCATGAGACCTAAAATCAACAAGGTCACTATGGATAAGTTCTAAAAGTTCACTTTTCCTTTCAACTGTTTTATGAGGTTTTTTGGTCATTTTCGTCTCTACACAAATATGACACTTATGATGTAGAGTTTCTGGATTTTCTTTAATAAATCCTAATTTTGCAAGTCTTTTAATGTATCACTTCGGTGTCCTAATCTACCATGTCATAAATCAAACGACTCAATCAAATAAGAGAAAGAAACATTTTCATTCATTACATTATTAATACTTAATACAAAAAGACCATTGGTCACATATCCTTTACCCACAAAAACATCCCCTTTTAACAAAATTGCCTTATCGGCTTCAAAAATTAATTTCATTCCTGCCTTGTTGAGAAGAGAGCCTGACACCAGATTTCGACGAATATCTGGAACATGTAGAACATCATTAAGCATGAGAGTCTTTTCAGAAGTTAATTTTAGAAGTATTTGTCCTTTGCCCATGACTTGAGATGTTTGAGAATTTCCCATATACACAAGATCATCATCACTAACCGTTGAATATTTCATAAATAAATTTCGGTCAGCGCATATGTGTCTGGTTGCACCAGTATCAACAACCCATTCTTTGGGCTTCTCCACAAGATGTACTTCAGTCACTACCGTCGTAAATTGATTTTCTTCAGTAAGATTCACTCTAGCCTTGTCATTACCCTTGTTGTCACCACTCTTGTTCTTTTTGTAAAGTCGGCATTCTTTCTTGAAATGTCCAGCCTTCCCGCAAAAGAAACATATGTCTTTCGGCTTCTTGAACTTATTGTCCTTCTTCATGTGATGAGACTTATTGGGTTGCTCTCTTCCTCATTTCTTGGACTGTTCTCCTTTCCCGGACTCTACAAGGTTTGCCTTGGATTTGAATTCCTTGGCTTTTTCTACCTTGTCTTTTTCTCGGTTCTTCTCTTCAATCTTGACTCGAACAATGATTTGATCAAGTGTCCAATCCTTAGTTTTATGCTTCATATGAGATTTGAAGTCATTCCATGAAGAGGGTAGTTTCTCAATGAGAGCCCCAGCCACAAATGTTTCAGGTAAATTAATCCCTTCCTTAACTAGATTTTCAATCAAGATTTGAAACAGGTAGATTTGCATGGAGATGTTCATGTCATTTTTCATTTTAAAGTTTAAAAAATTTACAGTAACATATTTCTTACTCCCTGCATCATCCAATGAATATTTTTTCTCTAATGCACTCCAGATAGTAGAAGCATATTCATACGATGCATATACATTGTAAAGATCATTAGACAATGAGTTCAGAATCCTATTTTTGCATTGATAATCAGCCTCTATCCATGCCACCCGATTTGCTTTCACATTCGGATCATCGTCCTCAGCTGGTATGGGTTCAGACAGAGAAAATACCACTCCTAGTTGAGCCAATGTAAATTTCATCATCTGCTTCCACCTCTTGAAATTTGACCCATTGAATGATTCAATTTTGTCAAACTCAGTCACAAGGCGTAATTTTTCCATTGATGGAACAACAGAAGCAGTCAAACTTGATTCAACGGCCATGATCCCCAGTCTCAAACTATGAATTAATCTTAAGAACTGTAGAAAAGTATGTTACAGAGTAAGTTTGAGACTATTACAGAATTACAAGGAAAAGAAAATATATATTAATATTTATTTAAGTCAGAACACTTACAGAAATTATGAAGTAATATCAACAATTTGGATAGGGCTGAGTCGTGCCACCGATCACTATCCTTAAGATTAATTCACCCCTTATGTGCAAAGAGTTCACGTGAGATTAATCCCCAAGATAAAACAGCCCCGAAGTCGAAGCTTCTTCCACTTAGGTTGCACTCCAACAAGTGGTCTTCGTCAGAATTCTGACGACTACAATTAACACTTGAAGAGAAACCGATTGTTTTTGATAAGTATGAAAACCAGAATAAGGCTGGAGGAGGGAGAGAGAGAGAGAGATAGAATTGTGTACGGATACACTGTTGTTATTGTAACCTTATGCAAATGGACTCTTTCCATATTAATAGAAAAGAAGTCCCAAATCAAAGGGTACGATGGAAAGTTGTATCCATCCAACGGGTTATGATGAAAAGGTGCGTCAGTAGAATAGGAGGTCCAGATTTAATCTCTCCAACGATCATAAAGATCAATGGTTGAGATTAAACTAATTTGAATTCATATCTATTCAAACGTATCTATTCAAATACGTCATGTCTCTATGTATTCAAATACGTAGAGACATATCCTTTCCAAAAAAAAAAAAAAATCCAACGGATAAACCGGCACCCGCCCCGCCCGGCCGGCTCGGCTCGGCTCGGCTCGGCTCGGTGCGCCACAGACACGTGTGTGAAAAGAACCCCGGACCCCCCGGACCCTTCTCTCTAGAGGCATCCTTTCATTTAAGGGCTCAAGATGTTATATGTCACTCAATATATATATACCTCCTCAATCTTTCTTCTCCAAGCAATATGGGACTAAAACAAGTCCTACAAGCTATGCCAACCAAAAATACAAGTGGGAAAATTTCCCTCCAAAACCAAAATCAGCAAAGTAGAGTCAAAATTTTGAACCTTTTTGTTATTTTTGTTTTAAAACTTTAA